>CM023484.1:91033392-91269826 GCA_013339685.2 Hyalomma asiaticum
CAACGCTTCGACGAGTAGCTCACGCTTGCGAACTTCTGACGTGATGCGATGAATGCGGAACTTGTTCTCGACTTGAAAGAACCATAGGAGGGATCGGTAAGCCACAGCGTTGGTAGTGTTATGATATTAGTACCTCCGACAACACCCGAAAAGGGTACATGCCGGGTGCAGTGACGGCGGTACCAGAGCTGAGGTCGTCGAGATGCTCACGCGGCTCCATGGAAGGTCGCGTTCGTAGTGCGGGTCACCAGTAAATGTAGCACTCTGAGAACGCGATTCCGAAAACACAGCGCATCGACGATCCGTTCGCATTCCTCCTGAGGCTTCCAGCGTCTGCGTGGCAAGCTTCGAACACCTCTCCCGGCCTTCTTGCTTTGGTGAAGTCTCTCTCGGGGCTTTTGCTTTGTTGCCGGCGGTTACTTTTTATTTTGTCTTATTTATTTAACGTGTTAGGTTATCTGCGCATTCAAGTGTAACTTTTACCTTCTTTAGATGTCTGTCTCATCTCCAGGCCAGAGGGCTGCCCTCTGGTCTGCTTCTATTCCCTCTCAGGATGTACCCTTGGAGCTATTTCTGCGCAGTGGAATCAGCAGCGTTCCTGTTGCTTTGGTGCCGACGGATGGTGGGGCCATTCGCATGAAGAACCCTAAGGCCATTCAGTCAGAGCTTCGCACGGTTACCCCACACTTTCTTCAGATAACCGAAGTTCGTCAGTTTGGACGCGGCGGGATTCTCTGCTGCTCACCAGACCAGGCCTGTATCCGAGACCTTCTAAAATGTACTTCCTTTGCCACTCATCCGGTGAGCTGCTTCATCCCTCCCCACCCTTCCTTGTTGTAAAGGCCTAGTTCGAGGTGTAGATGTCACCCTAAGTCCGGCGGAAGTCTTGGAGATTTTCGCTGAAGCAGGAGTTGTGTCTGTGTACCGCTGTAACAGGCAAGTTAATAATGTCAAAATCCCAACCGAGACAATTATTGCCACATTTGCAGGCACATCTCGTCCCTCGGAGATTAAAGCATGGCCGCTAATCTACAAGGTAGAACCCCTTGCCCCACGCCCTCTACAGTGTGGCAAATGCTGGCGGTATGGACATAGCGCAAACGGTTGTCGATCTAATGTTCGGTGCCGTGTCTGTGGAGCTGATCATAGTGCTGAGGTTTGTAAGTCTGATAATCAGTCCTTGTTGCCTATGCCAAGCCAGTTGCTCAGCTGATCACAGCGATTGTCCTGCTCGGTCTAAAGAACTGCAGGTTATTGAAATCATTGAGAGAAGGCGATGTTCGCGCCGAGACGCCCTAACTGAAGTTCAGAGCAGGATGCATGGATATGCCGGAATTACAGCCCGTTCGCCTCTCGCTATGGATGCATCAGTTGCTCAATCCATTTCGACCATCGTCGAAAAAGCAGTGGAAAAATCTCTAGAAAAACTTCTTCTGACTGTCTCGGAGACATTGGCCCAAGTCATATCCTCGCAGTTGGCTGGCATTTCGGAGCAGTTCGCTAAGAGCTTTGCAGAATCCTTTTAGCTTATATAATTCTTCATCTGGGTCCCAATCAGACGCTCCTAGCAATAATGAGTTACGGCCTTCTAATTCTCAAAACACTGGTCAAGATTGCTTGTCTGATTCAGGTTTACAAGATATTCAGGATGTAGACATGGACGCTCGAATTCTTAAACGCACCAGATCACCTACTAACAAACATCTGAATTCTTCTAATGCTAAAACCAAAAAATGTGTAAAAGAGCCCTTGACCAGAACTGATTTTTTAAAAGATAGTATTTTGGATCAAGCAGTTGCGGCTGCTCGCTTGTCAGCAAAATAGGGCTCCTTAGGGTTCTTCAGTGGAACTGCCGATCTATACTTTCTGCAACCACCGATTTACTTTACCTTATATCTCAACAGTCTCCCGACATCGTTTTATTGCAAGAGACTTGGTTAGCATCGGGTCAAAATTTTCAATTACCAAACTATAAATGTTTTCGTTTGGACAGGAATACACGAGGTGGAGGATTGGCATTTTTATATCAACAAAATTTTGTCATAGAGCGAAACTGGTTTATCAGGCAATATCAAGTGATCACGAATTTTAGTACTTGAACTAGCTCTCCCAGGTTGTGCTCCTCTCAGCATTGTCAACAGCTACTTTCCATCTGGCGTACAAGAGCAAGGTACTCTGGACATCGTTCAGAGCTTCTGTAGAGCAAACTCTCTCTTTGCAGGTGACTTTAATTCGCATCATGTTTGTTGGGGTTACCGCACTGATTCGTCGGGTAAATTGTTGTGGAATTGGATGTGTACGAACAATTATATATGTCTTAACTCTAAAGTAGCCACTTTTGTACGATGCAACACACGATCAGTTTTGGATTTAACATTCGCCAGCTCAAGCTTGCGCATCTCTTCTTGGGCTGTTGTTGATACTGCAACAAATAGTGATCACCGCCCAATATTGATGGAAGTTAATAATCCAGTGATTTCTTTAGATACTCAGACAGTGACTTTTGTTGACTACTCAAAATTTAAAAAAGTCTACATTCAAGCTTATCTTCACTGACCAGTTCTGGAAATGACATTAAAGCGATGAGTCTTTGTGGTGTTCTAAAATGCTCTATGAGAAAAGCACAGTTCACTGTATCCTTGGCGAAAAGTAAGCCTATAAGTGCCTGGTGGGACTCTGATTGCGAACGAGAATACAGGCGCAGAAAAGCTGCATGGAAAAAACTCCTTGTTAACCAGTGCCCTACTAATTGGAGTAACTACAAGTATGCCTCAGCCATGTTTAAAAGAACTGTTTCCATAGCGAAAGCTACTCATGACGAAAATCAATATAGCTTTCTCTCACAAAGTGGAAACAAGAAAGCTCTTTTCAGATTTCTTCGATTTCGTAAGGCTATTTCTGCACCCGTAACCATAGAATCAGTTGTTTTAGCTCCAAAAGAACTGTCTGCTGTATTAGATGATATTGCATTGGGATTAGGAAGGCGCTTTACCACTCAAATACAAACAGTATTCCGCAAACCTGTATGTGTAGACGATTTTGTGAAGGTGTCTATAGAAGAACTTGCGCGCGCAGTTCAGTCGCTCCCCAATTCGGCTCCAGGTCCAGACGGCATTACGACAGGCATGCTAAAAATTTTGTGTGATGTGTCTCCTCAGGACCTCCTAAATCTCGTCAACTACTCACTCGAAAAAGGTTGGATTCCTCCAGATTGGAGACTTGCGAAAATTATCCCGCTGCTTAAAAACGAGGAGTAGATATGCATATTGATAATGTTAGACCTATCGCACTAACTTCGCATGTTATAAAATTAATTGAAAGAGTGCTCTACATTAGAATCATGAAATTTTTGGCAGACCACTCAATATTGAGCCCATGTCAAATTGGCTTTAGACCTGGGTATTCTATATGGTATGCACATGTAGATTTAGAGGGACGAATTAAGCTTGCTCGTCACAGGCGACAATATGCAGCACTAGTAACTCTAGATTTAGCTAAGGCATACGACAGTGTAGAGCATGTCATCCTTCTCAATTCATTAAAAAGCTTGAATTTCCCGCGCTATATTATTAACTGGTTGTATGAGTTTTTTAAGGATAGAAAGTTTTATTGTTTCCAGCGTGGATTATCCTCACCGAAATATAATCAGTCCAGAGGAGTCCCTCAAGGTTCTGTTTTATCTCCTGTATTATTTAACGTTCTGTTAAGCTCAGTACCGTTGCACAATAACATTCAAGTGTATGTTTATGCAGACGACATTGCGTTCTTTGCTTCTGCTGGTGATATTCACTCACTGCATACAATCTTACAAGCTTATTTAGGAAGACTAGAGTTATGGTTTAATGAAATTAGCATGACTTTAAATGTTAGTAAAAGTTCTGTTATTGTTTTTCCTTTGAATGATCCAGTAAGCATTTCTCTTCAGTATCGCCAGGAAATAATTCCCCAAGCAGAGTGCGTGAAGTATTTAGGTGTGTTTTACGATCATAAACTGAGTTGGCGCGACCACATTGAGCACATTAAATGTAAGGCTACTCGCGCTGTTGGGATGATACGCAGACTTGGCCAGCACGCCTCTTGGTTACGCAGAGACACTCTTCTTATGATATACCGTATGTATGTTCGTCCGATTCTAGAATTTGGTTGTATTTTATACTCTGGTGGTCCGGCATACAAGATTAATCCTTTGGTTCTTTTAGAGCGAGAGGCTCTTCGGAGTTGTCTCAAGGTGCCAAAATTTACTGCAAATCATGTTCTGTACCAAGAAGCCCGAATACCCACGTTAGTTTGCAGATTCCGTATCCTCACTGTCAAAACATATTTACAAATTTATGCGTCTTCAGAGAGGCGATCACACTTCGTGTTCTGTACTGAAGCGCTAACATTTTTTGATGAGCCTTGGTCTCGCATATACAAACCTCAAGTTTTGTTTGTGCAGAATCAACTAGAGGCTTTAGATGTTAACATTCGCGATATCGTCTCAACGGATAAACCATTGGCCAATGCTAAAATTGAATTGGATATGATATTCCCTTCTAATGCCAAACTCTTACCTTCCAGATACTTAATAGGCTTATTAGAAGATCATTTATGTCAATTGCGAATTGATAACGTAATTGCGACGGATGCATCCATGCGTGAGGAGAAAGCGGGAGTGGGCATTTTTTCAGAGACTTTGTCTTGGTCATATACCTTGCGCCTCCCGGATTATACACCCATATTCGAAGCAGAGCTCTTAGCCATTCTTTTAGCCATTCGCAAACTTCCTGCACAAAATTCGGCAGTTGTTATAGTGACTGATTCACTTTCTGTATGCACATCACTCGCTTCAGCTTCTCCTTCCAAGTCTTCTGTTCTAAGCGCATTCACTTCATTAATTCCTCCCCACTTGCGTGAAATACGATTGGTGTGGGTGCCAGGCCATCGTGGCATATTTATAAACGAGATGGCTGATGTTCTCGCGCGGTGGTCCCTAGATGGGCCGGTAATGCACGTGGTGCCTACTACTGCCTTTGTTATTTTGTCTAGATTCCGTAAGTACTCCTTACTTCAAGATTCTTTAAAAATGAAGTTACCTATTGAAGAATATGGGCATCTTTCTTTTGTTTGGAATAATAAGTGGTGCCCCTCTCGTAAACTGGAAGTGGCAATAACAAAATTTCGCTGTCGTATCCCTTTTTTAAATTTTTATTTACACAGGTCTGGTCTGGTGCCATCTCCGCTATGCTGCTATTGTCAAGAGCCTGAAAACATTGATCACTTTTTAATTACCTGTCAGCGTTATAGTAGTCAGAGGAAAAGACATTTCGAAATTTCATTCAGGAATTTAAAAATTCCCCTGAATTCTCAGAATATTCTTTCCTTTGGAGCGTCCTCACTAGGTTACAGCAACAGGAACGTCTGCTTAGCCATGTGCAATTTCCTTCGTGACACAAGAAGAATTCGTTGCTAATCATCTTTCCAACCAAAACTTCGTACCTCGAAATTGCCGCCACTAGTTTATTAAACCTCAAATTATTTATTATGGTTCATTTGTATTATAAATAGTCTATCACTCTAACATTTCATTCTTCCTTACATTACCGATTCCTTACTCTTCCTTTGTTTTAGCTCATTTTTTTTTTCCTTTTTTATATTAACCGCCGGCTTCATGGCCAATCCCCCGTAGTGGGCAAGAGCCAAATAACAAGGAGAAAAGAAAGAAAGAAAAGCTCCACTACTAGTTCATGTCCCAAGTGTTGTGCCAGAAGAAGAAGAAGAGTACGCCACACTACCAAACAAAAAGTGGGCTTACCTTTCGTCCGCTGGGAAGCGGAAGAATTTCGCTGTCGTGTTTCTTCCCTAGTTTTCGCGCCAAAAACAGCGCAGCACCGCTTGTGTCGTTTTCCAAGTGTCGCCGACATTTTGCGGGCGTTTTCACTCAGTCCACTCACAAACAGAAATGTTCACTTTGAATGCATTCTAAAAAATTCGACATTCGCGCAGTGAAAACGGCAGGAGCAGACAGACGGAATGGCAGTAGAAGAGAGCGAAAGCGCCGCCCGTCAGCGCAACAAATGCAACGTCTGGAGAAATATGTAGATTGTTAAAAAAGAAAATAGCCAAGGACACATTTTGTTTCTGCATATGATTGCATAACTTTACTTTATTCATGCGTAGGTTGGAGAGATAAGGTCACACATGCAAAGGTTGCTGAATTTCCGCTTCCTACCAAAACAAGGGCGGGCGCTTTATTTCGAATTCCGAAACTAGTAGAAGTGTCCGACCCCTGATACCACTGCTTTGCTTAGATCTGCAGCGGATTTGAAGCTTATAAGTGAAGGGTGGTAAGGAGTGGGTGGGGCAAGTGAAGACTTCAGCAGATGACAGGAACGCATGATGCCTGCACGCAGCCTTGTCATCTTCATATAATATTTTCGTGTCAGGTATCTTCCCTTGCTAAAAGGCAGAAACGCCATGGCGAAGCGAAGTTGCGTTCATGAACTGAAACTTTGCAATAGACAGCGGTTTTACATTCGAAGATATTCCTATGGCGGCCCGAGCCAACTGGTGCACGTACCACTTTTTTAGGGGCGAAGCTCCTCTTAGTCTAACCTTGTCACGCGTCAGTTGTCAGGCGTAACCCGCGTGCTGGGAGGCACGCGCTCGCCCTCGGCGCGTGCATCTCTCTCTCTCTCTCTCTCTCTCCCGGCGCGTGTGTCTCCCGGCGCGTGCCTCTGCTGTCTTGTGAGAGAGAGAGAGCGAAAGGCGCGCGTAGGCTATGGAAACGTTGTTTCTTAGAGGAACGCTCTACCGGCTCGCAAAGAAAGAGAACGCGCCCTCACCCGCGAGAGACAACGTTGGCGCAGGCAGCGTCTCCTAGCGAGCTTCTTGATTGAGAAGTACCGACTGCTCGCGTTGGAGATCACCGGCAACCCATATATATATATATATATATATATATATATATATATATATATATATATATATATATATATATATATATATATATATAATGAAATGCCGGTGGGAGATTTCACTTGTGCATAGTTCAACCATGAGGATTCGTAGCGTGCGCGTTAACTAATTAATCCGGCACTCGGCACAATCTACGATGAACATCCCGAGCGTCGCCCACTCATCATCATTCACTCCGTGGATATGCTGTAATTTTTTTTTGTCTACCTTTCCTAAGCATACGCCACACTTGCAAATAGGGTACAATTTATACTGCTCCCGATTCAGTGGAATGGTTGTGATAATTATTTAGTCATTGCTAGGTGAAAACAGCAGCAAAATGGCCATTTAGATAGGTTTATACCTGCTGTGCATGCGTTTTTACCATGGGAGTTGCGGAACTGCTGCTTTGGGTTGGGATAATTAAATAGTCATTCCTAAGTGAAAACAGTAACAATATGGTCATTTAGAGTACATTTATTGGCTATGCATGCGTTTTTAGCATGGGAGTTACGAAACTGCTGCTTTGGGTCAATCGGCCAGGTAGCCTGTTGTGCCCGACGTTGCCTTGCTGCAGCCGCGCGCGTAGCTCTGCGATTCGCTTCTGCAGCAGCGGTCCGCACCTTGCGAGAAGGCATCATCAGGCATATGGAAGAGCCAAGTCAGGTTGCTGCCGGGGCTGCCAAGGTCACCTGTCGTGTGACGCATGGCAGGATAAGGCAAAACTGCTTCACGAGGCAGCGCTTCGTAAGAATGATGATGGGCCACCACCGGTTACGGACAGCGGCCGCGGCGGCGGACAACTAGGGCGCGGAAAACGGCCATTGTTGTGACATCATAAAAGCTGACGCTGTAAAACAAATTCCAGCGTGGAAGGCGCAGGCACTGTCAGGATAGGCAGTGCACGCTTTTTACTAAATGTGCTTTCAAAGCAACCAATTGCGGGATTATAAAACGAGAACATGATGCATGTTTGCATTAAATAATGCTACGTTTGGAGGTTATGACGTGGCGTCGCTCGCCCAAAACGACACCTACTAGAAGTGGCCCTGAACCGTCGCCAGCGCGGCACGCTCGCCGCGAGCCTGGCCTCCGACAAGAACTCCGCACCGGTTCCTCGCACTTCTTGGTTTCGCTGCGAGCAACGAGTACGCCACACTCTTGCTGCCAACGTCGTACCAAGTACGAAGGACACCTCCCACTGCGACGACGCTGGCGCCGAAGCCACGATGTTCCTGCCTAAGAACTTGTCACCCACCGGGACGCGCAGGCAGCTTGACTTCGCAAGTGCCTGGCATCCGCGTCGGTACCGCACTAGAAATTTCCGACGCCCCAGCATTTTCTCGTGTTGTCCAGGTGGGATCATCGACCATGACACACCGCCACCATCTG
Organism: Hyalomma asiaticum; assembly: GCA_013339685.2. Taxonomy (NCBI): domain Eukaryota; kingdom Metazoa; phylum Arthropoda; class Arachnida; order Ixodida; family Ixodidae; genus Hyalomma; species Hyalomma asiaticum. The sequence goes on from CM023484.1 coordinate 91,041,721, forward strand.
GAAGATCTGCTCAGGTTGGCCCTGCCAAATGGGCTCCAAGGCTACAGGGGCGTTGCATTTTCCTGCCAATGCTCCACTTCGCTGGCCGCCGCCGTGCTACCCATCCCGTCTATCGCCTTCAGGGAGGTCCACGTGGGTTTCTTACGGGGGAAGCAGGCGACGTTGAGCCGGCGTATTTTGGTGATGAGCCTGTTATTGAAATAGCGGGTGACAACGGGGGACCTTTCCCTGGATACTTCGTATCTAACGTATATAAGAAGACCGCGGATGGCCAGAGCGGCCTTGTGGGCTCGCCAAGCAACGCCACCTCGTATGCAATAGATTGCGCTCGTCCTCGTCCACTGTAGCTGGGGTGAAATGGCCACCTTCTCTGGGACAAAGCAGGCTCGGCGTGCCGGAGAGAAGCCAGCTTCTCGATTAACATACGAAGCTGAACAGCCACAGCTGGGCGAGCGCGATCAGGTCGAAGGCGGTGGCGATGGTTGAGTCCACTTCAACGAATACCCAATAAATTAGTGTTATCTATCGCATGCGCGCCTCGCTGTCTTTTCACTTTCCCATGCATCGAGTTTCTTACTATTATCTAGAGCGAAAACTAGCGCCCTGACGCTTCAGTATGCATGCGAATGCTACAATGTGGTGTCTTTGTAATGGCATTGTCCACTAACAGCTCCGACGCCTCCTAGACTCGTCTTGCTTGGACGCGTTGCGCGCGTCATAATGATTAATTTTGCGTTGAAGTAGCTTCTAATGAGCGATTTATTTATTTACACAGCGATCTTATAGAAGACCTTGCCAGCGTGGTACATATGCAAATGCACAGAAGAGAAAAAGCGACGTGAGGGAACAACACTCAATAATGTGCTTCACTGACGTGTTTGAAAAAAAAGAAAGAGACACCAATATGTCAATTAAAATGTGAAAGAGTAAAAAAATACTTAGCAGTAAAGGTGCCGTTGAAATAAGTGTTGTGAAATGTGTGTTGCAGATCTATGTTCGGCATGCATATATATATATTATAAAGGAGATTTATTGGAGATCAAGGAGATCAAGCGGCTGCCAGTCGAAGGATCTGCCAAGCGCATTCTACTGAGCTCGAGCTCCCTGCTGCACCGCACGATGCTGCTGCCTCTGCGCCGGTGCTCTTCTTCGTTACAATGGCCCCGCGGAAATAAAGGAGCCATCCTGGCGACTTAGGTTTCAGGAGAGACAGTGGGATCATGGTACGGCTTGAGCCGCTGAACGTGGACAACTTCACGGTTGCGACGGTCGCATATCAGACGGAGGCGTGAGTGGCTCAACCAGGTAATTTACCGGTGAAGTTCGTTCGAGTACGCGGTATGGTCCGTCGTATTTCGGAAGTAGTTTTGAAGCGAGCCCTGGTGCGCGGTGCGGCACTGAGAGCCAGACGAGAGCGCCCGGGACAAAAGCAGGAGTGGAGTTCTGGGCGTCGTGAAGTGCTTTTTGGCGGTTCTGGTCCGTCGGAGGTGAAACGGCGGGCCAGCTGGCGACATTCTTCAGCGTGTCTGGCGGCTTCAGAGATTGGCAGGCATTCTGATGAATCCGGTCTGTACGGCAGAATTGTGTCGATGGTGTGTGAAGGATGACGGCCGTAAAGAAGGTAGAAGGGCGAGAAACCAGTGGTGGCCTGCGTCGCGGTATTGTAGGCGTAGGTGATGAACGGAAGAACAAGGTCCCAATTGGAGTGATCAGGTGTGACGTACATGGCGAGCATGTTACCGAGAGTTCGATTAAAGCGCTCCGTAGTGCCATTGTTCTGTGGATGATAAGCAGTACACGTGCGATGAACAATAGCGCATTGGGCAAGCAGTTGTTCGGTGACCTCTGATAGGAAAGCGCGGCCACGGTCGCTCAGAAGTTCTCGCGGGCCTCCATGACGTAGCACAAAACGGCGTAGTACGAACGTGGCGACCTCTTGCGCTGTAGCGTTTCGTAGAGCAGCAGTCTCAGCGTAACGGGTCAAGTGGTCTACTGCAACAATTATCCACCTGTTGCCGTTAGGAGTCAATGGTAGCGGTCCATAAAGGTCTATGCCCACGCGATCAAAGGGTTCGGGATGGGCACGGCAAAGGTTGGAGTTCACCGGCGGAGTTGGGCGGCGGCGCTTTGCGGCGTTGGCACTCGCAACAAGAGCGCACGAAGCTTCCAACATAAGTGTACATTCCGCGCCAGTAGTAGCGTTGTCGAAGCCTTTCGTACGTCTTGAAGACTCGTGCGTGGCCACACTGGGGATCGGTGTGGAACGAGGAGCAGATCGCTGATCGCAGGGCTCTTGGGATGACGAGCAACCATGCGCGCCCTTCTGGAGCATAGTTGCGGCGATACAGGAGCTGATCTCGAATAGCAAAATGAGGAACCTGGCGGCGAAGCGCGCGCGAAGCGTGGACGTTCGACGTGTCCGAAAGAAGGTTGAGAAGAGATGCAATCCAGGGTCGTTCTGTTGTGCAGCAGCAATAGTATCAAAGTCCAGTGATGACAATGTGGCTTCGCAGACGTAGTCATGGGCGGCCTTCGGGGGAAGCGGTGATTGGGAAAGCGCGTCAGCGTCGGAATGCTTCCGTCCGGAACGGTATACCACGCGGATATCGTATTCTTGAATTCGCAGGGCCCAGCGAGCGAGGCGTCCTGAGGGGTCTTTTAACGTCGAAAGCCAGCATAATGCGTGGTGGTCAGTGACTACGTCAAAAGATCTGCCGTATAAATATGGGCGAAACTTTCCAAGCGCCCATACGATGGCTAAACACTCCTTTTCTGTTACGCTGTAATTGCTCTCCGCTTTGGTTAACGTGCGACTTGCATATACGACGACGTAGTCGGTGCGGCGAGGTTGACGCTGTGCTAACACGGCACCCAGGCCTACACCGCTTGCGTCGGTGAGGACCTTGGTTGGTGCTTTAGGGTCAAAATGGCGAAGGATGGGTGGCGTCGTGAGAAGACGGCGCAAGGTATCGAAGGCGTCGTCGCAGGCAGGGGACCACGACGTGATATCTTTAGTGCCGCCTAGGAGCTGAGTGAGAGGTGATATAATCGAGGCAAAGTTTCGAACGAATCGTCGGAAATAGGAACATAGCCCGATGAAACTGCGGAGTTCCTTGATGGTAGTGGGTTTAGGGAATGCAGTGACGGCTCGTAGCTTCTCGGGATCTGGAAGGATACCGTCCTTCGAGACGACGTGGCCTAGAATTGCGAGCTGACGGACGGCAAATCGACATTTCTTCAGGTTCAGTTGCAAACCGGCGTTGCTCAAGCATGCGAGTACTTGTTCAAGGCGGCGCAGGTGCGTTGCGAAATCTGGGGCAAACACCACAATGTCGTCAAGGTAGCACAGGCAGATCTTCCATTTTAGGCCACGCAAAACGTTATCCATCATTCTTTCGAACGTAGCAGGCGCGTTGCAAAGTCCGAAGGGCATGACGGTAAATTCATACAAGCCGTCTGGTGTAACAAAAGCCGTTTTTGGGCGATCGGCCTCTGCCATCGGTACCTGCCAGTAGCCGGATCGCAAGTCTAACGAAGAGAAGAACTCAGCTCCTTGCAAACAGTCCAAAGCATCATCAATGCGTGGTAGTGGGTAGACGTCTTTCAGCGTGATCTTGTTCAATCGCCGAAAATCGACACAGAAGCGGATGGAACCGTCTTTCTTTGCGACGAGTACCACAGGAGAGGCCCACGGGCTCTGCGAAGGCTGAATCACACCTCGATGGAGCATGTCATCGACCTGTTCTTGGATGACTTGACGTTCCGTGGCGGACACGCGATATGGTCTTTGTCGCAGGGGTGTGTGCGAGCCAGTGTTGATGTGGTGCTCGACGGTCGATGCACGGCCGAGGGTTTTTTGGGAAACATCGAAAGAACGGCGGAAGCGCTGAAGTAGAGTGAGGAGCTGAGACCGCTGGTGAGGTGTCAGGTCGTCGGCGACGAATGGGTGGAATACATCTTGCGATGCTGAGTCAGGTACGGAGAGGACGCTCAGTTCACTGACGGTAGCAGAAGACATCTCGTCGGCGGCGGACACAATTCGCGCAGAACCGACCGGCTCAACGTATCCGAGGCATTCGCGGCTCAGCAGTGATAACGGTGATGAAAGGTGATTATAAATAGGCATTGCACTGGAACCAGCAGTGAGGTCAAGAGCAGCGAAGGGCAAAGGAAGCGCTTTACGTGTAAAAAACTGCTGAGAGGGCGTGAAGAGGACAGTGCCGTCGGATATAGCGCTACATGAGACTGGTATGAATGCTGAAGAGTACGGCGGAATACGGGTGTCTTCCTTCACGACAAGTTTAGCTGAAGACTGGGCGTCGACGGAGGCGAGGTCACCAAGTTGAGAAAGTTCAATCTCAGCCCGAGCGCAATTAATGACGGCGTTGTGGCGCGAAAGAAAATCCCATCCTAGGATAATGGCGTGTGAGCACGATGAAAGGACGATGAACTCTATCGTGTATAAAACGTCCTGAATGAGCACACGGGCTGTGCAGGCGGCGGTCGGATGGACGGGCTGAGCACTGGCTGTACGAAGCGATAATCCCGACATTGGCGTCGTGACTTTACGAAGCGAGCGGCAAAATCCGGCATCCATTACTGAAATAGCGGCAGCAGTATCGACAAGAGCGACTGTAGCGACATTTTCGACGAACACATCAATAACATTTTCAGGTGAAGGACGAGGACTTCGGTATGTCGACACTTGCGCAGTTCTTGCCTCGGGAACTGCGTCGTCGTTTCCCTCTTCGTTAGATATTGGCCGTCGACGCATCGGGGACAGCGATCGGCGACGCGGGGAGGGCGAGCGGTGGTCTTCAAAACGAGGGCGGTGATCGTTCTGGGAGCGAGATGGCGGTGGCTCGTAGGGTCCGTAATGCGCACTCGCATCGCGCGGCCAATAGGGCGCTCGTCGGTCCTCATCAAATGGCCGCACCTGGCGGGGGCAGAGCCTCGAGACGTGTCCGGGATACCTGCAGGCATAGCATATAGGACGATTGTCGGGCGTACGCCACGGGTTAGCGACGGCAGGGGTGGCCCAGGAGACGGGAGGAGGAGGGCGGTGAACAGGCTGCTGGAAACGCCTTACGGGCACACTGCGGGGCACAGTGCGGGGCGCCATTGCAGCAACCGTAGCATACGTAACCGGTGCAACCACAACATCCTGCCGGCGGACGCCCTGCTGGCAGAAATCTTGCTGGTGAACAGCCGGCAGAACCTCTGCGACCTCCTCTTGGATCACGTTACGGAGAGGAGACGGCAAAGGGCTGGTAGACTCCTGGGTGAAGGGGACCAAGGAAAGCTGTCGCGCGACTTCCTCGCGAACAAAAGCCTTGATCTGCGTGATCAACGACGCCTGTTCGGGGTCGGTGGTCAGGCTGCAGAGTGACGCTGCATTCGGTGTGGGAAGTCGCCTTGTCAGAGCTCGCTGCTTTCGCAACTCGTCATAGCTCTGGCACAAGCTAATGACATCGGCGACAGATCGTGGGTCCTTCGCCAATAGCATCTAGAACGCGTCATCGTCGATGCCTTTCATGACGTGTTTGATCTTTTCACTTTCCGTCATGGCAGCATTCACACGTCTGCACAGATCGACAACGTCTTCTATATAGCTGGTGAATGTTTCACCCGTGTCCTGTGCGCGTGTACGCAAGCGCTGCTCGGCTCGGAGCTTCCTCACGGCGGGCCGATCGAACACTTCCGTTATTGCCCTTTTGAAAGCTGGCCACGTTCGGATGTCAGCCTCGTGATTTCTGAACCAAAGGCTGGCCACGCCAGCGAGATAGAACGATACGTTGGTCAGCTTGTCCGAGTCATTCCATTTGTTGTTAGCGCTCACCCGTTCATAAGACGAAAGCCACTCTTCAACGTCGTTGTCATCGGCTCCGCTGAAGATGGGAGGCTCACGCTGGCGAACAGTGCCAGAGCACAGGACAGGCGGCGACGGGAGAGTCTGCTGGTCGGCGTCCGGCATGGCAGAGGGTAGCGTCCGAGAACGGAGTTCCAGGATGGTAGAGTGGAACGGTACCCAGCACGGCTCCACCAAATATAAAGGAGATTTATTGGAGATCAAGATCAAGCGGCTGCCGGTCGAAGGATCTGCCAAGCGCGTTCTCCGAGCTCGAGCTCCCTGCTGCACCGCACGATGCTGCTGCCTCTGCGCCGGTGCTCTTCCTCTTCGTTACAATATTTACTCTTAATAGATTGATATGATAACACTTAAAACTCGTTAAAACTCAATTGACGTTACCCAAACACGATCATCACAATTACTGGTACAATGGGTTCATTTACTATTTATGACTTAAAGGAAGAGCAGCCGTAGCCTGGTGGTAGGATGCTTGCTTGGCACATTGGGGATTTAGGTTCGATACCCCCCCAAAGCCTGATAGGTCGCGTGTGTGTCTGTGTGCTTGTTAGGTCTGCGTTTGTTGTTTCAAGTGTGTTTTAACATTTTAAGTGTTTGTTTTAGTTATTCAATGAAATGGCTCGGCAAACCTCGCTCGGCCAACACCTGCGACGGAAACATGCTTACCATGGCCCTGGCACTACAGCTATGAGCCACACGTGATTTAATATAGTTAATTTGACGTTCATGACGAGTACGCCATTTTAGCGATGTAAAGATAAATCATGTTTGTCGTACGCTTCTAGTCTAGCATCGAAATTTTCTGATACACCAGGCGAACGAGAAGACTCAAAGAGCACATAGACGTTGGCGGCAATACATATACGGTCAAAATGAGTCAAGATCGCCAAGAAATGTCCCGCATATCATAAAGGTGCTGTATGCCGCATTTTTATGCTTTACAATTTCTGAGCTTGTGGCTTGTTTATCTTTTATGGAAGGTCTGAATAAACTAATCCCTACTCTAACATTTCTGGGTTAAGTTTCTACGTAAATTATGTAAAACGCTGCACGCTGCACCCGACTCGAAGACAGCTGAGGCTGCAGGAGAACACAACGGAGATGAGTGGACCTTTATGTAAGTGTGTCCAGCTTAGGGACTCAACTGCCTCAGGGCAATTGGTGCTGTAAGCGGCGTGCTCATCGCGGTGCCAGTCGGACGAAAGGCGCTGACGTATTTTGCGTCACGTTGTGTGACCCGCAGGCATCACTCACCTTTAGACGTTTGCTGTGCGTGAAGTCAGAGCGCCCTTCTCCCCATTAGAAAAACACTAAGCCACTTTTAAAGCTGTGAAAGCGGTACGAACTGCGGAGCACTAACGAGCCTGTTTCCCTTGTTTTCCTACTCGGTTTGTCGTCGGTGTTCTGAAGTTATGTTCCCTTAATTTGATCTCATTATACTAGTAATGAACCATAGTGCTATAATATATGTAAATTCACGAAAATATTGCATATTTCAACCATCACTAATCTGTATGCACCTAGCTTGTTTTAAGGTATTACTGATCGATCTTATGTAAATCCATCGCAGTATACGTTTCCGGTTGTCGTTGCGTAATGCGACGCTGCCTATTATATAAGACGCCGACAGCCAGGGCCCGTAAATTGCTGCGGACTTATACCCGGTGGTCGCACGGCGGCACCACGAACAGAACCCATGCATGCCACTTGGATGAAGACACTTTCACCATTGATCGATTTGTGGGGTTTTACAACCCAAAGCGAGGTGTCATTATGCAACACGCTGTAGTGGAGGGCTCCGAAAATTCTGACTACCTGGGGTTCTTCAACGTGCCCTGACATCGCACAGTACACTGGCCTCAACATTTCGCCCCCATCGAAATGCAGCCGCCGCGGACGGGATTCGATCCCGCGACCTTCCGATCAGCAGCCGAATACCATAGCCAGTAGGTCACCATGGCGGGCCATACACTCTCACCAGTATATGCTGCTTCAATAGTTCCGTACAGCACTGTGGAAGGTACAGACCTCTTCGCCCAATTAGAAGTGCGAACACACGTGAAGTTTCCTTTTGCATTATAGTGCCTGCCAATGCTGGATGTCGCAGTGGCAGCGGCGACCTTGGAGAATGGGGGAGGATGAAGAAGTGAAGCCCTTATCGGCAGGAGCGCTCGCAGTTTTTTTATTGCGAAATAGGCTTGCCCTTAAGGCATAGTTTATGGTGTATTTTGTTAAATGTGTGCTCGCAGTTGCGCGTCAGAAAAGTTGCTTGTCTTCTCTCCCAAGAATTGTGCGCTGGGAGGTGTCGTGGCCTTGCCTACGAGACCTTGGAAAACATTTGCAGAAATATGAAAGCCAGAATTCCCGCAACGATATCACCCCACCAAAAACTCTGGTCTACAGATTGCTTTCCCGCTCTGAGCGTGTTCACGTCCGCACATTCCATCCGGAGTGCACGAGCACCTCAAAAACTTATCAAAAATTTAGCAGGGAGTAGCCCGTCGCACAGTGAGTTAGACAATCTACATAGTGTGTGTGTGGGGGGGGGGGGGGGGGGCAAGCGAAAGAAAGGAGAGGCATGGACGGGAGCTGAATGGTGAAAATTGTGCGACGAATGTGGAGGTGTGCACGTGGTTAGAGCAGGAAAGCAATCTGTGCACGAGGGTTTTTTGTTGGGAACCACCCTTGCAGAAAAGCCAACTTATAGGTTTTTGGAAAAGGTGTAGTGAACTAGTGAAACAGTGAGAGAGAGATTCCTGAATTGTAAAAAGAGATAAGCACAGAATAGTAACTGGATCAGCCAGTGATGATGTAGGGCACAGCGGTAAGGGCGCGAGGGAAGGACCAGTGAAAGCAATGAAAGAAGGAACAAAATGGAAAGGTCGTAATTCCGAGACGTGAGTTTCTCTCCTGCGCTTTCAGACATTTTAGCACTTTTGTTTGTATTCTCGTGAGTCGCACCAGCCACCTCGGCGATGCTTCCTACTGCCTTCCTGTCTTCCTTTGGCTTGGAATCCATGCCTTTTGCCATGCTCGCTCACATTGCTCCTTTCACGAGAGTCGAAGTCATCGACGCTGACACGCAAGAAAAAAAAAATGTAGGTAACTCTAATCGACGGTCTTAGATTCTGTGGTCAATGAAGGCGCTTTCAACCAAAATGATGGGTTTAAGCCGAAGAACACCAGTCGTGGTTCTCGGGACGGGCGTGTTCTTGGTGCTCCGCCACACTTATTTATCGCCGACGACGGTAGGTGCACAAGTAGCCGCAGGCAAAGAAAAACAGATTTCATATTTCATTCTTCGTGGCAAAATCGTGCAAATATCGCTGTAAGGACACAGACAGGCATGCCCTATGAACGCCTTTGGCGCTGGTATCGGTCTTTTTTCGGACCTAGTGCCTAATAGTAGGCGATGCTGATGCAATCAGCATCTGACCGCTGGAGCGCTCTAGAGAAGTGTGATTTTCTCGTCCGACCTACACGACTGTGACACCACTTTGCTATACCTTACCTTCGCGGATGCTCCATCCATCGGCGACGCAGCTGGTTGCTCGCCTGTTTCGTGAGTTTGTTGGCAGTGATCTATACCGCTTCTTCCTGTGAGGCAACAATCTCATAGCATGCCCCCGAAAATGTAATCGTGGCCCACAGATAGTTACCAAAGATCGCAGCAGTATTGTAACGAAGTGCGCCGTATGGACGCGCCCTACTTACCTGATTCAATCGTGGTCCTATAGTCACGATACCATTGTGCAGGTTATCATGCCCCTTTCAAACGACCGGACTTGTACGTAAGGCGTTCGAGGCAAATGATAGTTTGTGATCGAAAACAGTTTGATACAGCTTTCTACCACTTCAGTGTGAATACCCTACGGAGTAATGGTCCTCCTGTTTCGATCACTTTTTTTGTTTCTGTGCTCTGTCATCAATGTACAAAATGCAATTGATTCGTAATCAGGAACTCGTCTTGAACCCGAACCGAACATGAACCGCAAAAAATAATATCGGTTATCGATTCGTAACAATGCGGGTCAATAGCTGTGGTGCCGCGATCTCCCAGCAGCGACTCATCGCTGCGATGGATTCCGGCCTTTCTGTCGGCCACAATCGCTCTATTCATTCCCTTCTTCCGAATGTTCCTTCCTTTTATTCTTGCTGCAATGGTCTTGTGGTGCTCGAATGGGGACCAGAAGCCGTGGATGCAAGCCCTGCTGTGCGGTCGCATTTCGGTGGAGGCGAAGCACTAAGGGGTGCGTAATATGCCTTGCGAGCTAGAAAATACCATGTGATGAAAATTGTCGGAGCCACCCACTACGGCGTGCCTTTCTTTTTTGCTATTTTGTTCCCTTTCATAAATCCGGTGCCGCGCTGCCGAGGGCTACAGAAAACAGCCCTATTTTAAGCGAATCAGAACTATTATTCGCCCTTTCCCCTTCGGAATTGCCCGTGAAAGTTTGGCGCTGTGGAGCGGAGCACGAAAATGTACATTGCTTTCGCCACAAGTGGATATTTGTGCAAAGCTACCAAGACCATTTTCTAATAAACATAATAGAACACGCTTTATTCATAACTGCAATCTTTACACCTGCACGCGCTGAATTCATATGCAATTGCGAACAAGACCAACCGACAGCCTGAGATCTAGTGTTAGCCCTGTTGTGTAACTCTGCGATATCTGAGCGCAGCCTTTGAGAAATTTGGGAGCAGGCCTGTCTGCCCTTTATGCAACCTATCAATTTCTCTTTCAATTTAGATTAAAGGTAATTATTTTCTCGCGTTTCTCATCATGGTTGTCTTCATTCAGAATTCCGGTGTTCTCAATGAGCGCTGTACTCCACAATAGATGCATTTATGACGCAAATGCTCATTTTATCGCTGAGTTCAACGTGATTATCTACCAAATGCACTCCTGTCGTCTAGCACGTGCTCCACATTTATGAAAGTATGAGCTTTTGTTGCCAGCAGACTCCACGGAATATTTTATTTTACTCGACATTGAACGAGCGTTTTTCTGTAACACTGCCATCTTACGCGGCTAAAAAAATTTGCCCTCAGAAGATCCACATAAATTTCCACTGTTATACTCGATTTCTGTGTAATTAGAGGCAGAAAGCAAGACATGCAAGAGGATGGACGTGTCGGAGGTCCAGAAAGCTTTGCCATGCAACGCAGTGCCTATAACATGGCCGTGTTTTACAGGATAGCTGTTAGAACCTCCCTATAATGATCATTCCGTTGGGCGCACATGGGAAAAGGGGACCCGTGCTTAGCAAGAAAGAAGGAGAAAGAAAGAAAGTTTCGGGTTCCTCAGGAGGTTTATGTGACAACTTCGGTCGTCGGTTCAGATATGCTGCACGCGGGTCCTTCCATCTCCTGACAAAGCATGGCTATGTGCCATGCAAGCGGTGGTGTAGTGGTTATGGTGCTCGGCTGCCACCCAAATCACGTGGGTTCACATGGGCTGCTCATAGTGTTTCAGGCTGCCATAAAGAGCACTGTTAAAATAAAATACAAAATTTACTGCGCCGAGCGCTTCGTGAACCGGTTCAGTGTTGCGAACCGGTAAGCGAACCGGTTCGAAGCTTTATTTCACCGAACAGGAACTGAACCGGAGGGAAGTGCCCCGCGTTGAACCCGAACCTAACCCGTACTTTTCGCGGTTCGACACCCGGGATTCAACATCGCACTTCTTTCAAGTGAGTCAATCTAGAAGGTCTTAAACGTTTTAATGACAGTCTTTACGGGGAAACGCGGGAAAATCACCGACGCAAGCTTCGAAATTTGACCACTGCTGCAACTGACCAACGTGTGTTGGTAGTAGAGGAGAAAAAACAACAACATGCAAACCCATGATAACTCTAAACGCGGAATACTTACCTGGCATAGAGCGCGGCACAAATATATGGAGGCCACTGGGAATATCAAACCACAAAGAACCTTATCTCTTATCTAGGCAGACACAGCTCAATTTCAGTGTGAAATCTTAACCTGTGCTTTGAAATGCCACAACTGCGACCACGACTGCAAAAACCTTTGCCGAAGACTTGACTACGTACATGCTGGTATAAACTTTTACCACTAGATCTGTCAGCGACCCAGCATATGCCACACTACGTTACTGTTCTGAAAAAGGTTCTATGAAAGGTAGTGCAGGGCAGTTAGCGATTACTATAGAGAAACATCTTCGGTTACATGTTTCAGGGATGTAATTCCTAATGCAAGAGGTTATTCTTTAGGTTAACTTAATCTAGATTGCGAGTTAATGTTACCCATCTTAGAGCGAAGCGCACAACGCTGGCACGATGCACAAGGCCGCCGCGGTACCTTTCAGTTGTGACGTATGCGATTCCTCCAGAATGGCTGCGCTGGTCGACCCTACAACGCAGGATTACTGTTCTTCATTGTCTTCAGCTTCAAGCCAATTGCGCAATCCTTTCCGAAGCAATATTTCCTGGCTTCTTACACGAAGTTCTCCGCAGCAACGTTGTACGAATTTTATTGTTTGCAGTGCTATTTCAATATGCATCACCCGGACATGAAGTACCTAACGTAAGAAGCTGCCATCAATATGTAACGTCCATCTCTGGGCAGGACTCCACCAATGCAGCTCTGTAAACGAGTGTGAAAAGATCATCATCAATACCTTACAGATTTACTTGCTAAATAAGGTAGTCTCACAGTGCCTAGTGCGCTGTGACCCTCGTGCGCACTTCTAGATATGTCTGACAGATTTGCCTGACCGAAAGTGACGTCGCACCAGGAGTCGGCAAAGCTTCGTTCACGTTTCTCATTGGCACTGGCCTAATAGGAAGGCTGCAGTGTCCCCGTCACTCCTCTGCTCCACTTCTTTTTACTTCTGTCTCGGATCTTTTGTCCCTTTTCATTTCTGTTTTTCCACCGCCTTGTGCTGCGTAGCAAGCCGGAAGTCTATTTCTGATTAACCGCGCCCCCCCCCCCCCCTGCCTTGCCTTCTTACCTCTCTCTCTCTCTGCCATAAACTTGATGGCGAATGTTAACACGTGTAGTGATGACGATATGCGAAATTCAATGCTACACGGGCCGTATATGCATACCATTTACCGCAACTCTGCTTAAACTTGTGCCTTTCTATTGGGCATAAATTTCCATTGGAGTTTTATGTAGTCCCAAAAGAAAAGGAAAGACCGAACAGCTTGATAACCTAAATTGCTGTCACACGGAGCTTAGCGGCCGAAACATTACAGGGGCCTAAAACAACCAAGGCAACAATTTCAATGTTACGTGCATTGATCAGGGATTGGGTTGTTCCAGCAGCGAACATTCATCCTTAAGAATCACTATATAGGTGTCTGTTTTCGCATGGTGCTGCAGCTGGAATCACACGAGCACGTTTACCTGAGACCGGCGATGCCTTTTTTTTCTATCTTTTCTTAAAGGGCCCCGAACTCGCATTTGATGTTGCGTCACTTATTAGGCTACGTCATTATGAAATATTCGCCACATAAATTAAATGAAGACATTGCATGAAAGCACTATGGGCTTAATGCGTTTAAATGTGTTTAATGCTTAACAGAGTAATCCGGTGGTATAATATTTGTGAAGATGCTCAGAGGCACAAGCGTGATACTAAACATCCAGGCACGAGTATCTTGTCATGGTACAGTCTGTTTACGATACCCATTATTCCTTTAGAAACAAGCCTATTTCTTCCGACAACGAGGATCAGAGAATATCCTTGCGAACATCACTTGTGCTAAATCCTAACGCCCGTGTCATACTTCAACGCACCATAATTACGCGATTATTGCGGAAAACGAGAGCAGCAGAAGTGCTCTGCATTCTCCTGCCATTGCTTGGGCTTCGTGATTTGTTGAGGCACTCTCTCATATTAGGCCGTCGTTATGCGTGTCCTTGCGCATTATTTAAGAGACAACGAGAGACAGAGAGATACCGAGTGATAACGAAGCTTCCAAATAAAGGCATGAACTTCGAACGTATTGAAAGTAATGCACTACTATGTTTGCGAGTATGGAAACATTAGGATGAGCATGAGAAGAAACTTTATTCTTTCCCCGTAAGCATGCTCAGTCCCTGTCATGCGGTCGTAGCACAGTCATTAACATCACTCTAAAGCTACCATTTAGGAAATCCCTGAAGTGCTTTCGATGTATAACGGTGCGGTTCGAGATCACAGGCCTCATGCAAGCAATTCAGTACTACAGTGCCACGGCGAGAAACCTTGTCATGTGCGGCGCTCCTCCAAAAGCAACACTTCCCCAACGTGTGCCTTTGCCACACTAAACAAGATATGGCCTTGATCCGTTTACTGGGTTATGTTTTCTAAAGGGTTTCAGGTAGAGTTCCATTCATCAGCGTCCAACTCACCTTCAGCACATCCAGAGATCGGATTATATCAATGTTGTACTTGTCTTTAAAATCCTCCGTACATGAAAAAGAAACAGTAATGTCTCCAATACAATATTTGCAATACTTCGTGATCACGAGCTCCATTAGTAACAAAGAAAGCTAAATGGATTGTCTGTGTACTTTGGGACTGCGCCAATATTAAGTAAAGAGTAGTAACATTGGGTGTAAGGTAAACCTGTCGTTCCTTGAGTGGATGGCTGCAATAATTTGCGCCACATGGTCAGATCATGAACTGAAATCCGCAAGAACTTAATCAATTCATATTTCAGTTATCTAAGCAGATTAAAAAACGTGGTCGATCATTCTGTCCTAGGAATCTGTATGACACGAAAATGAAACCTGTCTTCGCGAAGTTGTGGAATGCATGAGCGGCAATCTGGCGAATCGAAGGGCGGGAGATGGCTTGGGTACTACGAACATGCGAACGCGTTAAATCTAGACATCAGCGACACCTCGACACGGCACAGGGATTCTTGACAGTTGTACACGAGAGAAAGTTTTCGAGCGACGGACATTGGTCTGGAAAAACTGAGTTGCGCGAGCCAGAGCCCTGCGCAAGCCTGCCATGCACGAGCATCGTCTGCAAATGGCGATGCCACGAGAGAGAAACGAAACCGAACGGGTTGTCAGCGGATCGTTTTGTGAAAACACAGCCCACTGCAACGAAAGGACAATCATTTGCTTGTCCACGGCCGTCCTTGCGATCCTGGAGCAGTGCGTGTCACAACTCAACACACCTGGCCACGCAAGACCCATTTTGTAACGGCCGCGTTCGTGTTTTGTGACGGGAAAGCGCGATCACGATGCCGCCACGGCCCAAACAGCACTAATTTCCTCGGTGGTAGGGACGCGCACACTACCTAAGCGCTGACTGCCGTCGCGAATCAGCACGAAAATCTGCTTCGCTCTAGATGGCATTACTACCGCAGCGAACTTAAGATAACCAGGAGTGTAATAAAAGGGAGACGATGTTAATTTAAGAGGAATTTTGCTTGTTCAACACCACAGTTCGTTGTACTAAACACCTTTGATTTAACCAGACTACAATTAAATGCACCTTCGAAAGGCTTAGTAAAGATATAAGGCCAGTCTGTTTCCGCTGAGCGATGTTGCGGTGGTGTATCGGTAGAGCGCCCAGCTCCTCTCGTCAAATGCACGTTGAAGGTGGGTTCGAGTCCGTCTGGGCCTTTTTTCAAAGGTCCACTTCCGTTACAGGAAGTACGTGCTTAATTTCTTGGTGGATCACGGCATAAAACACTTTCGTGTTAAAAATCTGTACAAGTCGACCTGCACATTTAAGCCGCGTTATGTGCAAAGATGTACCGTTCTAAGCACCCTCTACAATAATTGTGACTAAGTGAGAACTTTTGCAACATTGGAGTTTCCGTACGCACTGTGCAAACATTGAATTGACCGGAAATGGGGAATGCTTCTTGTTAACAGAAGATAAGAGCCCCGCCGCGGTGGTCTGGTGGTTATGGCACTCGGCTGCAGATCCGAAGGTCGCGGGAACGAATCCCGGCCGCCGCAGCCGCTGCTTGATGGAGGCGAAATGTTGAAGCCCATGTGCTGTGCGATGTCAGTGCACGTTAAAGAACCCCAGGTGGTCGAAATTTCCGGAGACCTCCACTACGGTGTCTCTCATAATCAGAACTGGTTTTGGGACGTTAATCCCCACAAATCAATCAACAGAAGATGAGACATTTACAACGACGCAGTGCCTTTCGAAAGTATGACGACGCAAAAGAACTGTTGCTAAAAATTTTCCTTTCGTTGTGCTATCTGCCAAGTAATGAGCGTTTCACAAGACGCGGTTCGCTTTAAGAGTTGATTTGATCACATGCAGCCTCGACCATCCGGCATCAGAGTCACTCGGAGGGATTGCTTTTGCCGGATTTTTAGGGGCGGAGCACTTGAGGTCGAGGCTTGTCCGTTGCGTGTCCGTGCTCATGGTAGAGCATCGTTGGCACAGCACCGTTTTATTACCTACACGTTTGTACGGGCAGAGGAGGAAAAAAGGTATACTGTGTGGGTGTGGGCCCATCCTGCAGTCAGACGGTGTGTGGGCCGATCCTGTACGAAGTGCGCGCCGACAGTGCCGTCTGTTGTCGTGAGAGAGAGCGAACAGCGCGCGTTCACTGTGGAAATACTCTTTCTGTTCCCAGCCGCGGCGGTTACTTGTTCGACGGAGGCGAACATACTAGAGGCCCGTGTGCTGTGCATTGTCGGCGCACACCAGGTAGTCAATATTTCTGTAGCCCACCACTATGGCTTTTCTATACTTCCTCTTTCATTCCCTTTCCCTTACCCCCGCGGAAGCTTAGCCGTGCTCCCAACATGGGCTGCAGATTAGCGTCCCTGCTCAAACAAGTCACGATCGTCATTATCATCAACACCATAATCATCATCATCATCTGTGATGAACGCTGCACTCGCTCGCAAGGAACGAGAACACGCCTTCACCCTCGAGAGACAACGCCGACGCAGACGTCTGCTAGCGAGTTTCTTAGTTGAAAAAACCGACTTCTTGCGCTGCACAGCCGTACAGTGCCTAGAAATATTTCTAGGCACTATAACAGCCGTAAACCGGCCACTTTAGTTTAGTGCCGGTGGGAGAATTCTCTTACGCGTAGTTGAACAATAAAGATTCGCAGCGTGCGCGTCAACTAATGGTAATTCAGAACTTAAGGTGATCCGGAAGGGAAGAGCTCGCGCTCTGCAAAAACAGTATGGCGAAGACCATGGCGTGGTCCACGCGGGCGCAGCGGCATATACGTCAGGATCCTGTATGGCCCTGACGGTAGGTGACCACCAGGCGAAACTTCTAAATTGCAGCTTAATCATTGCCAATTGCTCCACAGAGGCAGAGGAGGAAGCCATCGCGCTTGCGCTCAACTATACATCTGCCACCACACTCATAAGTGACTCTAAATATGCTATCCTAAATTTTGCCATGGTTTCATATCCCGCACCGCTGCTCGCTTATTACGCTCCTCTCAGCCCCGGCACTCCATAAGCCTAATCTGGACACCAGGACATTCCGCCCCCCCCCCTGGCAACGACGAGGCTCATTCCCTAGCCCGAGGTGTCACATTCCGGGCAGGAGAACTCGAGCCCCCTTCAGAGGCCGAGGAGCGCGTGCTCTTTTTCTGTGATATTCTGGCGTACTACCGGGACCAACGGAGACTATACCCACCCCCATACTTATAGCTAACCGTAACGCAGACCACACATTTCGACGCTTACAAACTCGTACCGCCTCATAACCGATACTACTAAACGCCCATTATCCAGACGAATTCCCCTCTTCACATAAACTTTGCGGCAAACCCAGGGGATTTACTGCACATCCTTCTCACGTTCCCTGTATACCTTCACCCCTCCCCAATCACCGGCTGTGGCTGTGTCTTAATGGGAGACCATCATGACCAGCACTCTGCTCTCGATTAGCGCAAGGTCATCTCCTGCGCTATGAAGAGGATTGCGCCTCAAGAGGCCTTTGCTTTGTAAGAGTGTCTCCTCAGTCAGGGAGTACCCACGTGCTATGTAGGGGGCTAAGTAAATATACACACGCGTGTGTAAATATGCACACGCGTCGTCGCTCATTCACATGCACGGGTTGCCAATGTCACGGTTGATTTACGGTAACACCGAACGATCCCCAGTGCTTCGCCCACTCGTCATGATTCATTTCGTAGAGATGCGTGGATTTTTTCGTTACTTCATAGCGCTATAGTTGGCAGTAAAAGTAATAATCATGATCTTATTCTCAGTGTTCTTGCCAGCCCCGCAAGTATCTCTGTCGCACATGCACAGCTTTTTCATGAGCTCTTCACTATAGTTTGTATGCGAACGAAGAAGTTCACTGAAAAAGAACCAAGCGAAGTTCTGGCGCAGGCATTCAGCGTTTCTCCTGCTGTCAAACGCCAATGTTGAGAACAGCGAACTGCGATATCAAGC
The DNA here is from genome assembly GCA_013339685.2 of Hyalomma asiaticum. NCBI lineage: Eukaryota > Metazoa > Arthropoda > Arachnida > Ixodida > Ixodidae > Hyalomma > Hyalomma asiaticum. The sequence goes on from CM023484.1 coordinate 91,059,956, forward strand.
TCGTAGACCGGCAAGCTGGACGAGTCTTAGCCTTTTTATTATACTGCATAGCGATTCTCCATCATCTGGCTCGGTTACCTCGGTACCATCTGGCTCGGTACCTCGGTACCATCTGGCTCGGGTACCTCGGTATCTGGCTCGGGTGCTCGATACAAGAGAGGTTTTTGCAAGCACATTCTTGGGTTTTTCTTGTACTCCCCTTGGGGGTACGAAGACAACGAAAAAACGTGTCTCAGCCCTGCCCTATACGATCTGGCATGACACGACAGTGTAATCTCTCTTCACAGAAGCAATTAATGTTTATCGCATGTCGCGATGAACTTGCATGTCGCTACGGCTGTTTTCATGGCACCGTTATACGAGGCAGCATTCACAACGAGGCACGGCGGCAGATCTCCAGTCTGAGGGCTAACGCCCATGACAAAGACCAACCCCTTGTGGTAACTGAAGTTGCTTTCGTAAGACCTTGACACTGTGGATGGTATATGGCTATCGACAACGGCATCACGGCACGTCGACTTTCGCAACACTGACTCGGCGACGTCACTGCCGTTCTGCCGCGCCTAATATAGCAGTTTTCACAGTTGGTCCCATCACACGCCGGCAGTCGTGTGATGGGACCAACTGTGAAAACTGCAGTCACCACTCGCATATGCTGGTAATGGGCGATCACATACTAATACAGCACAAAAGACAATGCACGCAGCTGCGCTGTCACCGAATGGATCAATGCAGGCACTGCGTGCCAGCTACAACACTGCAGTGATGGTAGTTTCTGCTGCGTTGCGACTGAGCTGCACTGCATTGAGATCACTAGGTGGCTTAGTGATATGCATTACGTTTTGCTTATCTTAGCCCCTCCTAAATGGTGACATCACCCCAGATGCTGGCGCTCGGATGCGAAGGTACGAATCGAGGGCGAGTGGAAAGGCTGCCAACTCGTCTCGGATGGATGGTGCTTAGGAGTGTTGCATTTATAACGGGGCAGTAGCCCGCGGGCTACCGAGCTCTACCTTTATTTTATCCGCTAGAAACCCTCGCTTCCCTAAAACGCCCATACTTTCACAACACGTTTTCTCCTCGCCTATCTGTATTATCTATTGTGGTGAAGTTCTGAATTCGCCCTGCAGTGTTCCTCCATAAAGTGGCAACGTCTATAACGCTTATGAGGCCACTTTTTTCAAAGGCCCGCCGCTAGAGCTGAAGTCTACCCCTGGCTGGAACGTCGCACACACACTCCGGGACTTGGACGCCACTCCTTCAAGAAGGTTATCGTCAAGGTTCGTTGATTCAGGACACTCACAGCGGATTCCTAGAAAAGGATCCCAACGAGCTGGTAGTTGCCCTGAGAATTCGGACCAATGTTCAATGACTCCATTGGCTACGTTCAGACTGTGCGGACCAGCTGCCTTTGGTGAGTAACGCCTCCCATTCTGGCCGTGCATTGAGGATCACCGACAAACTCGCAATGCCGAGACGACCGAGAGAAACTCAAAGCAAGGCAAACGATCCTGGTCAGTGCAACCGGCTAGTCGGACAGATGGTCGTACATGGCTCAAGTCCTCCCGGCCACAAGCTGCAACGAAACGTTTGCCCGCGAGGCCCGCTACCACCACGACACAGCGCCTTTGTTGCAGGCTGGCTGTTCTACTCTAACCTCGTCTTCCTCTGCTTCGTCGACGCTCACCCCGCTCCGCTAGTGCGAGCGTTTGAGCTTCAGTTTGCTTTTGACCATTACACTCGGCCATGACTGCGAGTGTCGCCAGCGGCCGAAATGTCTCTGGCGGACGGCACTGGCTATGTCATGGTCGATCTCGGCTCCGCAACGACTTCTCTTGTCGAGGTGCCACTCAAATCTCTGGTGGGCGAAATTGGTTACAGCGTTGGGACCGCTGTTGCACGCGTGGCGAGTATGGTCTTGAAAATATGTCCGGCGGGCGGCACTGGCTGTACCTCGCTGGTCGATCTTGCGTCCGCGGCGAGTTCGGACGAAATTTCGCCGGTGGCGGACCAGGAAGACGAAAATGACTGTGTCGTGGTTGTAGCGGGCCTCGCGGGCAAACGTTTCGTTGCAGCTTGTGGTCGGGAGGACTTGAGCCCCGTACGACCATCTGTCGGACATCTTTCGTTCTGTTGTAAAGCGATAATCTTATTCGAACTGCCTTGCGTTTCCGTTTCCTTCACACTTTCCCGCCACCAATACTCTAAGCGCCTTTTACTTATCTCTATCGCCGACATGTTGAGTTCTCCCGTGCTATCCCTGAAACTCATGGCCTTTCGCAGGGCAGTGTCGATGCCTACACCTCCGTTGATATCTGTACATTCAATCAAAATATGATCTGTCGTTTCCCTAGCTTTTTCGCACCACGTACACATATGCCCTTCTTCACTCAATTTGGCTCAGTAACTTCGGGTTCTCAGGCTGCCTGCCTCCTTCAAACAGTAACACGATTCCCTTTGAATTAGCATAAAATTTTCTCTCCTGATTTCTTCTTTCCCTTTGCTGGAGTTGCTCAATACCGGTTTCTTGTCCAATCATGCTATCAGATCCGATTCCTTCGCCGCTCTCACCATGCTCTTAACGCTCTTTATTGCCCCAGCTGTTTTATTACTGGCTGTATATTCAATGGTGAGCCCCCTAGTTCTCTTCATTCATTGTGAGATAATGTTCTTCCCATATACATATCTGAATAATTTCGGTTCGCATCTACTTTCTTTCATATTCTTTAATCTCTGTTCGTGCCTAATTTTACTCCAAGCTTACCTTCTCTCAAACTCAGACCATCCCATATCCCCCTTAACAGCCTCATGTGTGGTCTTCCCACGGACGCCCAATGCGAGACGTCTACCATCCTCTTTTTCACGTCCAGTCTTGATTGCACCACTTACCTCGTGCACACCAGGGGTGGTGGTACGAGCGCGCGACGTGGTCAAACGGTGGTGCATCTGGTCCGCTGATTTTCGGCTAGGGCTGCGGCCGAAACCCTCCTACAGAGCTCGCATGAAGTGATGCGCAACATCGAGAGGAACAACTGAATACTTATTTCGTCCACGTGTATGCAGTTCCCCAAATGTATGGTCTTTTATACGCGAAGCAGCTTATGGTTGAGCCTGTTGCCTCCCTGCGCCGTCCACCGCCACTGCGCATGCGCAACAGCTGGCCCATGATTTCTACAATGAACTCTTCACCAGCCCGCAAGGAACGAGAACGGGCCCTCGCCTGCGAGAGACAATGCTGACGCAGGCAGCGTCTGCTAGCGAGTTGTTTGATTGAAAAAACCGCATCTTCCCGAAGGGAACCCTGTGGTGATGCGAAGCATCGGGAGGGGGGTTCCGTTGTTTTAATTGCGTAGACGAAGGTGGAACGGTTAACGAAGGTGTTTATTGAGCAGCGTCTAGTGCTTGATGTGTGCACTTTGCTTTGATGAGGATGACTTTGTGGTCGCTGAAGTGAACCGTGAGGGCACCTTGGTGAAGTGGGTGGATCTTGAAATTGGTGAAGACGTGATCGATTCATGCGCCGTGAATGGTAGTTGGCTGTTGTTTTCGGTCGTCATGCGATACGTCTTGCAGCGAGTGGTGTGATGACATGTACTCAACTATCCAATCGCTCTTCATGACGTTGACATTAATGTCGCCAATGAGCATGAAAGGATGTGTGCCTGCATATTGCTTTTGGTAGTCACCCATGGCCTCGTCGATGTACGTCTCCACGTCTGTGCGTGAGAGGTAGGGTGCAAGGTACATTGTCATGACGTTAACGCCGCAGACGGTAACAGCACAATGCTCGCCGTTGCTACGTTGGTCAGCAGTCGGACGCAATTGTAGGTCCCTCGTGTTGACGGAACGTCATCGGACCATAACTGTTCATCGGAAGCATCAACGGAGTCAAGAGGAGTGAACCGAAGCAAGTGCTGAAATGAACGCGCGCAGCGCTCTACCCGCTTTATATTCACGCGAAGGAGAGTAGACTAGAGGAGGAGAGTAGCGCATGCCCCGCGAGAGCAGAAGCGAGAACGCAGGGGAGAGAGAGATTCTTTATTTGAAAAGAAGAGAAAAGCACAGGATAGTAACTGTCTCTCGTCGAGGAGGACACCTCAACCGTCCTGTGCGGGGGATGGGGGAGGGGGACTAAAATAGAGAAAGGAAGATAAAGTAGAACTTAGAAGAGGGAGAGACGGGCGTAGGCACCATACTGTACACAGGTAAACATCAAGCTCGACACTTAAAACACTTAAAAGACACTTAAACACTTATAACAGACGCTAGCTTAAACACTTATAACAGACGCTAGCTTAAACACTTAAAACACACGCTAGTTTGTCATAGCCGCCCGGCCAACCCCGTGTCCTCGATGAAGTTGAGGAGGGCTGAAAGAGCGGAGCGGCGACGTTCAGTGCAACCAGCCGGGTGCAACAAGTCCTGTAGTGTTGAGCACGACAGGCCGTGTTTACGGTAGCTGGCACACAACTGTTCTCGAGCGGAGGCGAAGGCAGGGCAACCACACAGAAGGTGCGCGAGGGTTTCCACCTCCCCGCAGTCTATGCACGCGGGAGAGAGGGCACCACGAAGTCGATGACGGCGTTCGGCTGTCCACGCCGCGCCGGTTCGAAGGGTGAGGAGAAGCGCACGCTCGCGCCGAGTGAAACCGGTCGCGGGCAGTGGGCGTGGCGGGCAGCCATCGGCGATGCGCGAGTCAGGGTGGGATCGCGCCAGTTCCCTACGAAAATTGATGAGCGCAGAGTCGTACGAACTGGCGCAATCGGTTAGCGGGATGTCGGCAGAGTGGGCGCGCTTAGCCAGTTCGTCCGCTGCCTCGTTTCCCGCGATGCCCACGTGTGCGGGAAGCCACTGCAGGACGACGCCGCATCCGCGCTCCCGTAAAGACAGCAGACTGTGAGCGACTCGTTGGGCGAGCGGCGGGCCGCGTTCCTCCCTCGCGAGCAGGCGCAAGGCCGGTTTAGAGTCGCAGAAAATCGCTGCGCTCGTAACGGCCGGCGACTCAAGGAGGAGGTCAGCAGCCAGTTGTAGCCCGACCAGTTCCGCTGTCGTAGAGGAAGCGCAGTAGCTGAGTCGGCACTGCTTGTCCACGCCGAGTTCGGGAGCTGTACAGGCAGCAGCGGCGGAGCGGTCCTGCAGCACTGACCCGTCGGAGAAGACATGGAGCCTGCCGGCGAAGTCGTCTTGCATTCGCGCCGCCGCCTCCTGCGCGATGGCACCGTGAGGTGTGTGACGCTTCGTGCTCACCCCTGGGAGGTTCACACACACACACAAATGGACACTGCGGTGGGGTGACGGCCAACGCGCACAGGTCACGGGGTCATCGACCACAATGCTATCGTACAATTCGACCATCCGCCCCACGCGCGAGTGCGGCACCTGCCGCAGTCTGTCGAGGAGGGGGCCGGCACCAGGTGCCCTATGGAGCCTCTCGATATGGCACAGTGCGCGCATGTCAGCTGTGAGAGACGGGGGCCACGCACGAGCCTCCGCGAGGGTGTCCGCTACACGGGAGCTGCGGGGCATCCCGTGGCACATGCGGAGTTGCACATGCGCAATGTGAGTGCTGACGCCGACGCCGCGGCACATGTCCCCGCTAAGCAATGTTTCGCATTTAAAAAAATGGCAGATCCCGCGTGCAGTGGGAATCAAGGAATGCGAAGCACCGATCAGGAACGTAAAATAGATCTGCATTTTTGTCTCGCTATACCGATTTTGGCACATACGAACTTAATGGAACGGCCTCAAGGGCATCAAGACTGTGGTATGTAAAGCACGCCAGTCATGACACGCATGTCATGATTGTAAAGTTTTGACCTGTCATGTATGTTCATCATGCAGTCCTGTTGTGCCATAGCAATATTGGCATAGATTCCATCAACAAAACGCGTGGCATGTAAATCATGCCGCTCATAATATGCATATTATAATTTTCATGTTATCATTTGTAATTTATGTTCGCCATGCAGTCAGGTTGTGGCATACCCATGCTCGTGTACATCCCATTAACGAAACGAGTGGCATGTAGATCATGCCGCTCATGACATGCTTGCCATGATTTTCATGTTATGACCTGTCATTTATGATAGCCATGCAGTCGTGTTGTGCCATAGCAATTTCGGTATACATCCCATTAACGAAACGCATCGTATGTAAATCATGCCGCCCGTGACATGCATGACATGCTGTTCATGTTATAACCTGTTATTTATGTTCGTCATGCAGTCATGTTTTGGCATACCAGTTTTCGTATACATCCCATTAACGAAACGGCCAGGAGAGCACCAAGACCGTGGCATATAAATCATGTCGCTCATGACATGCATGTCATGTTGTTCATGCTATTACCTGTCATTTATGTTCGTCATGCAGCCATGTTGTGCCGTACCAATTTTCGTATACGTCCCATTAACGAACCGGCCGCAAGAGCACCAAGACCATGGCGTGTAAATCATACCACTCATGACATGCACGCCATCAATTTCATGTAATGCCGTGTCATTTATGTTTTCATGCAGTCAGGTATTGGTATAACAATTTTCAATTATATCCAATTTACAAAGCGGCCAGGGGAGCATCGAGACCGTAGCATATAAATCATGGCTGTCTTAATTTTAGTATGTAAGTAGAGGTCTTTCATTTCTTTTGTTGTAACACTTTTCTTTTGTGGTCTTTTTGGGGTTATTTCATGTACCATACTGCTTCTTTCCAGATTATTTATTAGATATTATATAACTTGAATAGTTATGCTTTTCCGAAGTGCCATTATAAAATGTATCTTTTTGGACCCAAACTAGGCTATGGGTATGGGTCCACACAGTGTGTGCAAACTTTATGTAACGATTGTGAGCAATAAAATTCATTCACTCATTCAAGTGTTTTTGGCACGGGTCGTACGTGTGTTGCGCACGTCGACAGGATAAAAGAGCACGGTAAAAAAAAATTGGCCGCTTATCTCCGTGCTTCGCTGCAAATGTCATCGAAAGACGATAGTCCAAGGCGATAGTCTCCTACCGGCCATACTACATGAGTCCCGGTTCATCTGCGGTTCGGCACGAGCTTCGGGCGTCTGTTCAGCCGCCGGGTACGCTCGCTTAGCCTCTCGGTAAGTGACAATTCGCGCATCGCGCACCTCCTCCGTTTCCTGTTGCCTCCGGGCGCGCTTCGGTTCACGATCTTTCGCGAGCCGCTGGGCTCGTTGCTCCGACGTTTCCTGGGCACGCTTGAGACGACGGGGATCTGCAATCTGCTCGTCGGTCTGCCCGCTGCAATCTGCTCGTCGGTCTTTTCCCTGCGTTGTCTGGGCATATCTTGTAGAGTGTGCTCTATGTCATCTAACGGCCATTTATGCTTTACCTTGCCTCAGACAGCGCCCCGTCTATGCTGAATCGGCCGCATGTGGCTGGCATTGATGAAATGGAGGCAGCGCAGCGTGAGACATGGATGCGAATTGGCCATGATATCGGGAAACGCAAGAAGCTTGCGTAGTACGCAGAGCTACTGGTAGGTGGGAGCACGGTGTCGTTTTACCGAAGCGTAGGAAACGTCCGCTTCTTCGTTCATAGCGTCGCATTTTGAGCGCATCCTAACAAGCACTAGGGTCTTTAGAATTACACATCTATGTATATTCTACTAAAGGAACACACGATCGAATACTTACGTATTGGTGTTGCGCCTCAGATATGCGTAATATTTGCTTTTTGGACGACTGTGTTCACAAGTATGAACGCAGCTACCAGTTCAAGATTGGTGGTCGTTGAGGAAGGGGATAAACTTTCGCCATTCTACTGAATCGAAAAGCAGGACAGACACACACACACACACATACAGACAGATCAAAATTTCTGTGTTGAAGTATCCCAAGAAAGACTATCGTCTTTAATAACTTAAGCTAGTTTAACAAATTACTACAGACAGGGGAAGGAAGTGTTTTCTTGAGGCACGATACGAGCTTGCCATCATGGCAAAGCTAAGGACAAGTTCTCAGGAAACTCACCGGGTAAAGTACGAGCAGCCCTTTAGCCAAGTTCTTCATGCAGTCTAAAAGGAAGTCTGTGTAGGGAACGGTTTCCTGCAAAGTGAAAGGATCCTAACTTTGTTCCCCGTAGAAAAGCGAAAACGGTTTTCATGGCTTCTGCGGTGGCAGGCATTAAAACTGCAAGCTCCGCTACACAGTGCGCATTAAATTTGGTCACACAGCTTTCAGTGTAGAAATTAGCAATTAATAGAAGCGAGGTAGAATCTGAGTTTGTGCTCTCCTGGCCGTTTCGTTAATGGGATGTATACGAAAATTGGTATGGCACGACATGACGGCATATCGAACATAAATGACACGTGCTAACCTGAAAATCATGATATGTATGTCATGAGCGGCAAGATTTATCTGCCACGGTCTTGGTGCTCTCCTTGCCTTTTCGTTAAGGGGATGTATACGAAAATCAGTTGACGATTTGCGAAATAGTGAGCGCCACCTGGATGCCTCCCAGGCATAAACTCTCGTGCGCAGATTGCTTTCCTGTTCTAAGCGCGTGCACATGTGCACATTCGTCACGCCGTTCATCCCGTTCAGCGCCTGTACCCGCCTTTCCTTCCTGTCGCTTCTGCCCCGAGCTCGCTCTGAGTCGAATCGACCTGTCTGTGAGTCGGCTCGCTCCCCGCAAAATTTCTGAGAAGCTTGTGTGCCGTTTTTGCACGTCGGATGGAGTGTGCAGACGTGAATACGCTTAGAGCAAGAAAGCATTTTGTAGACGAGAATTTTTGGCAGGGAAACATCCTTGCGGCAAAGCCAACTTACAGATTTTTGCAAATGGTCAATAGGTATGGCACAACATGACTGCATGACGAACATAAATGACGGGTCATAATATGAAAATCATGACATGCATATCATGAGCGGCATGATTTACGTGCCCCGGTCTTGGTGCTCTTCCGGCCGCTTAGTTAACTTGATATATACCAAAATTGGTATGGCGCGAAAACAATGTATGACGTCCATGGGTGACACATTCTAAGAACATGAAAATCGTGACATGCATGTCATGAGCGGCATGACTTACATGCCACTCGTTTCGCTAATGGGATGTGTACCAAAAGTGCTATGGCACAACACGCCTACATGATGAAAGTAAATGCAGGTCATAACATTAGAATCATGACATGCGTGTCATCAACGGCATAGTTTACATGCCACAGTATTGGTGCTCTTACGGCGGTTTCGTTAACTTCATATGCACCAAACTGGTATAGCGAGAAAAGAATGCAGATCTATTTTGCGTTCCTGATGCGTGTTTCGCATTTCCTTGATTGCCACTGCGCATAGGATCTGCCTTTCTTTTTGTAGTTCCTTATGTGTTGTTCTTGACGCGACATAAAGGAGATATAATAGGGCTGTTAGCATGTTGGTTTTGCATTGCCGGTATTGCCGGCGTTGGTAGTGGTTGGTCAGTGAGATTAAAAAGATTTGTCGGATTTTTATGCGTGATATCTGCGGGATTTTTGATATAAACAATTATATCAAAAATCCTGCCCGAAGAAAAGAATACATTGTCGCAGCCTAGGACTGCGAGAGAAGAGGAAGAAGCAGAGAATCCTATGGTCAGCAGGGCGGCGCGTCATATTTATCGTGTTGGATCATCCTTCTTTCACTTCTGGTGCTGTAAATCACGTACGCAACGTTCCTTTCTCTACGCAGTACTCAGGAATCTTCGTGCTCGTCCACATAGCATCGCGGGTGCCGAGGATCGGCAGACCGAAGAACGAAGCAAGCTTACTCACAATCATTGTGGGACTAGGCCTACTGACAACGAAGGTGGGTGGATGGACCGTCTCAAGACAAGCGGGCGGCTCGACGCTCGCAGAACACCAATTTCTCCCGGAGGCCAGAAAGTTGCCCAATGACAGGCATACCTAAGTCGGCAAGCTTACAGGTGGTTTAGACCGCGTGACTTCGAGCAGTCTGGAACTTTCAAGTATCGATGTAGCTATCGAAGAGCACATTCCCGCGAAACAGCTTGAAGCAGAGTATTGCACTGTCGCTAAGTATAATGATTAGGCCATGTTCATGTTAGCCGAAATGCGTTGCCAAATCTCCGCTTTGAAACTAACAGAAGGCGAGCTCCAGTACACAGTTTCTGCTCAACATCGTGCTCTACCAACGACTGGAGAACCAGGAGCTAACGCGGCAACGTCTCTGTTTCAAAAGGTTACCTAAGTTCAGCATTCCACCATTTAGCGGAGGCATCCACAACTGGACACGATTTTAGGAGCAATTTGAGCGGACGGTACATCTCAACAAAACGTTATCGCCGACCACAAAGTTTTCTTCGTCGCGGGAGAAGCGTCAACGTCCACCAACGTCCTGGATATAGGATATGTATGGTTCAGTGGACGCCTCAGCGCGGGTGGATAGCTCTTTCGTTGCGGCTGCCTTTCGACCCAGGGGCTTCCTGAACAGAGCACAAAGCTTTTCTTTCAAAGTGTCCCAACTTCCAATCTCTTCTTCATGGTTCTCGAACCATACTTTTGCTGTTCCTTTGAGGTAAAACAGCCCATTCGCCAGCACGAGCGTCGGATCCCAGCGATTTATGGCACTGATGCGCTCATAGTCGGCAATCCAATCGTCGACGTCAACTTCATCAGCACCGCAGAATACCCCTAGGTCTTTAGGATGCGTAACAACGATCCTGGACGCTGTTGTCGGGGCTGGCGCAGGAGTCGCATTGACCAACGCAGGCGTGGTCGTGGCCTGGTCTGGCATGGTGAACAGTCCGACTGGACGGCCGCTGCGTAGCTCCGTTGTAAAGTGCTTCTGCTACCCTGCAGCTCCACCAAATTGTCACGGGGAATTACAGGTATGCGGTAGAGCCAGTAGAGTGCATTCAAATATGCACAGGCTGTGGCTGCAGCAGTATGACTGCCAGAATCTCACGCGGGTCTTCTGTTCTTCTTCCTCTTCACCTGGCCGATAATTCGTTTGACAGCCTCGGTTTGGTGCGCCTCGTAGCAGCAAAGCAATAACTGGCGTACATGTTTTACTACGACTCAGCATATTTTGCATAACTTCGCGCGATCCTTTTGCAAAGCTTCAACGAACTACGGTGCCCCGATGTAGTGATCAAGTGGTTATGGACTTGGCTTATGATCCAAAAGTTGTGCAACCGAATCCTCGCCACGGTAGCTGCATTTGGAAGCAGAAGACAAGTTGCGGAATGTGTAGTGCCGATGTCAGTGCGCGTTATATGATTCTCGGTGGTCGAAGTTTCCAGATCCCTCAACTACGGTCTGCGACCAAATCGGGGATTTTGCTCCTCCTGCCTCGGGGGATGGCTCCCCTGTCGCCTTCTCCACTCACGATCTCCGTTGACGGCACACCGCTTCCTCTCGTCTCTACCCTTCGCATCCTCGGACTCTTTCTTCAGTCCAATGGCAAGCACACTACCCTCATCACTCAACTCAGCAACACTGTACACCAGACCATGCGCCTCATACGCCGCATTGCCAACCGCCACCACGGCATGCGCGCGCACGACCTCCGCCGCCTTGTCCAGGGCTTTGTTCTCAGCCGCTTCGTCTATTCTCTATCGTATCTCTTCCTTTCTCGAACCGAGGAAGACAAAGTCAACTGCCTTATTCGCCAGGCGTGTAAGTCGGCCCTGTCCCTTCCCACATCTACCTCAACGGATCGGCTACTGTTGATGGGCGTCCACAACTCCCTTAGAGAGCTGACGGAGGCCCATCGCACGGCCCAGCTCCTCCGCCTCTCTCGCACACGGCCGGGTCGCGCACTTCTCTCCACCCTTAAACTCTACCCTCTTATGCCTCTTCCCACCTCACTGCCCATCCCTTCCCACGTCTCTTCCCTTCTAGCCATTGATCCCCTCCCAAAGAATATGCATCCCGAACACCACCCCTCCCGTAGAGCAGCGCGCGCCTCCGCGCTCTGACGTAAGTTCGGACAGCAACCCGCCGTGGCTTATGTGGATGCCGCCCCCTATCGCCACTATGCAGCCCACGCCCTTGCAGTCACCGACAACTCCCTCCCACCTACCATTACTGCCTCCGTCTGTACTTCCACCTCTGTCGAGGCTGAAGAGGCAGCTATTGCCCTGGCCGTAACCCAAACCTCAGCAGAATACGTTTTCTTCGAACCCAAACCCGCGGTATACAACTACGCGGTTGAACGGGGGGCACCACCGGCCGCAGGCATCTTGCGGTCTGGCACCATTTCCTCTCGCCCCATTTATATCATCTGGGTACCCGCTCACGCGGGTCATCCTGGCAACGAGGCGGCCAATTCTATCGCTCGCGATTCGACCGACCGAGCAAGCCCGCACCCGCCGGGAATGGATACGCGCGACGCGCCCCTCACGTACCACGACATCACATTGCACTACCGCCTGTCCCGCCTCACCTTCCCCCACCACACCACTCCCTTTCGCAGCACCACCAACACCTGTGGCGCCAACTTCAGGCCCACACCTTCCTTACTCCCGCACGTCTTGCCCTCATCCACCCCGGAACGTACTCGCCGGCCTGCCGCTTATGTGGCAGCTCCATCGCCAACTATCAACACATATTTTACTCCTGTCCGGCACACTTGCCCCCTGCCTCTTGGCACCTCAGAAGTCCGCAGCAGTGGGAGGCTGCTTTATCCAGCACCAGGCCGGACCTGCAACTTCGACTGGTGACTTGGGCGGAGGACGTCGCGGCTAGGCGCTGCCTGCCGCCCACAACGCTGCTTTTTAATTTTTAAAATATTATTTTACTTTTTGGCCTTCACACGAATAAAGTTTTTCACCACCACCTCAACTACAGCGTCTCCAGTAATCCTATAGTGGTTCTGCGGTGTTATCGCGTTGTGTGATTGCGCCTGGTACATTTTGCCACAGGCATTGGAGTGAACACGTGAACACAGGTGTAGCACACACACAACCTTCATTGAAAATAGCTTGATAAGCACTTGAATGTACTCAAAACAGCAAGTCAAGACTCTTTTAACCAATAAAGCCTTACTAAACTGGTATTTCATGACACCCTAATCAAAATATGAATGAAGACAGTTCATTGACAGTTTGTTTGAATGAAGACAGTTTATGAAGGCGGTACCGGCATGTCGCTCTCACTCAGTTACGCCCGGTCGTCGGCTGTCCGATGTCACCCGTCGCCCCTGTACGGTGGTCTAGGGGTTATGGAACTCGCTTGCAGATCCGAGGGTCGCGGGATCGAATCCCGGCCGCGGTGGCTGCATTTCGATGGAGGCGAAATGTTGATGAGGCCCGTGTGCTGTGCGATGTCAGTGCACGTTAAAGAATCCTAGGTGGTCAAAATTTCTGGAGCCCTCCACTACGGCGTCTCTCATAATAAGAGGTTTTTTTTTGGGACGGTAAACCCCACATAACAACAAAAACATGTCACTCGTCATGTGTCCGCTTGACGTGGCAAGACATTTTGCACACGTGTCTGTTGCTCGGGCGTTGCTGCACCCCGGAAGGGTGGGACACTTGCCGGCTGTTGCTTCTGACGTGCCCGACTCGCTCAGGTCCGTAAGTGGCCGGCGTAAATTGTAACAGCGAGCCTTAGAGCGCCCATGCGCAAAGGCGCAAAACGGTGAAGAGTCCTGGCAAGTAGACCTCGGACAAGTACGACGGGAACAGGAAGCAGCCGTTCGCCGAGGCTGGTACTCGAGAAGGACTTAATTCGCTTAACACAGCACTGGGGCAGGGCCCATACCGGAAATCTTCGGCTGCCTTCCTCGAGCTCAGAATTCCCTCCACCCAGTGCTTCCCTGCGCGCTACTGCTCCCAGATAGCATCCCCGAGCATTCCGTCTGATTCTTCCTCGTCTTCTATTCTTTGCCCTCGTTCACTTGGAAAAAGCTATCTTTTCTTTTATTTCTCTTTTTTGCTCACTTCTCATGCCAGACAAGTGTAAAAAGCCAGAAACCATCATAAAAAATTGACGGCAGATCCACGATGTGAATGATGATGAGATTGGGCGAAGCTCCTGGAAGTAATCATCGGTTAAACCGTGAAATTTCTTCCGTTAAATCGTCTGATAAAAATGACGTGAAACGATTGATTAAATGTTTTATCTGTTCACGTAAGGCGGGATCTTGCCGACGCTGCCTTGCTGATGTGGCTTCTTGTTCCCGTACAGCAGGATCTTGGCGGCGACGTCGCGCAGCTTCCCGGCGCGCTTCTGCCTCGCGGGCCCTCACTTCAGGGTCCTGTCTGCGAGCGCGCGCCGCCGCTGCCCTGCGCGCCCGCCTTTCGGCATCCTTATCCATACGAGCACACACCGACGGCAACGAGTATCTTCAACTACAAACCTGTATCGCGATATGGTTTTGATTATAAAACCATTGCTTTACCTGGCGTCTTTCGTTAAGCAGCTGGCGTCTTTTCGTTTTGCTTTAGAAACATCTGGCGTCTTTCGTTAAGCAGCTGGCGTCTTTTCGTTTTGCTTTAGAAACATTTGGCGTCTTTTCGTTTTGCTTTTAGAAAACATCTGGCGTCTTTCGTTGGTTTATTTCATCAATCAACGGCGTTTTGAACAAAATTTGTATTGTTTAATCACGCACAGGAGAAATCTCACCAGGCACTACCTTGGAGGTAAACAATGGCTGCTACTGGGAATGAGAGACAGCAGAAGTCGGCTTTTAACACTTCTACTTCTACTAACGTTTCCTGCTGGAACATGCCAATGGCTGCTAACGGGGAATGAGAGACAGAAGAATGCGGCTTTTAGTTAACGCGCACGCTGCGAATTTTTTTTATTGTTCAACAACGCACAGGAGAAATCTCCCACCGGCACCACCTTGGAGGTCAAAGCGTAAGACTGGTTACGCACTACGACTACGATTACGACGAGGGACGAACGGGTGCCGCTTTAAGGAGCTTCGCCCCTAAAAAATCAACGAACTAAGCATAATACACGCATCAGCGCACCCCGGCGTCCATTCTTCTACAACACAGATATGTATGGTACGCATTCCCATCAGCGCCAAGGGTACATTATACCATGTTACCACTCACTCGCCACACGTTGCAGTGGACATTCCTGGTTAGCCCACATTAAGCACTCATGCGCTCATGCGCTTAGCACAAAGACCCTGATACTACTCGTACACTTGCCTGAATGATTTTGCATGCTGAATGCGTCACACCACGCCGATTCCCACAATGCCTGGAATCTCTACGATTTTGGTCCTAAATATATGACCAGATGTATGCTTAAAATGATACGACCCTGTTACTTCGTCAGCATCGTGGCCACTGTGCTGTACCTCGTGGCACAACTTAACATTGGTTTTCATGTTACTGCACAGACATCAGCTCTGTCGAAGAGAAATGGATGATACTGTGCGCTAATGTGCCTATCGTAAGCGTCGTTCTCTGAAGTAGTTTCATACGTGATCAAGAAAAACTCGACACAAGTGTGCCGAACGAGAGCAGAACGTGTGTATTTTTTCTCACACTGCTATGATAGCGCAACATACATTTGAAGCACAATTGACGTTACGCAAGCAGCGTCATATCAAATTCTCGTATCACAGGGGTGTCTTCCTATACGTTCTATGTGGAAGCAGCCCCAGCCTTGTGGTAGCGTGCTTGCTTGGAGCCCCAGTACGCGGGTTCGATGCCGCTGTAATGTTGGTTGCTTTCAGTGATGATAGGAGCTTCACCTGTGCCCGTATACTTTGTTATGCGTGCACTTCAGTAGCGAGCTATTGCAGATTGCGCGCCTGTCTCCTTCTTAAAGGCGTTGCTTAATTAACACGAAAATGTTGTATGCCGGAGTCCACCAAGAAACCTGTGGCGTACTTCCGCAAGGAAAGTAGTCGTCTGAAAAATAAACACTTACTCAAGATTGGAGTATCACTCACTGGGATTCGAACCCACAACCAGCCATGCTGCACAGGTAGGAGCCGAAAGTGCTAACCACACCACCACCAGACGTGCTTATATGTTTACTACACCGCTTCATAACTTGCATCTAAATGATGTGCGGTTAAAGCAAAGGTGTTTATGAAGGAAAATTGCTCTGCAATTAACATCGCCTCCCTTTCGCTGTACTCTTGCTCTTCAGCAGTTGTACCGCCACGTAGGGAAGAAGAGCCAAGTCGTAAAATTTGTTAACACGTGCGCCGGCAGTTAGCGCTTCAGTAGTCTAGACGCCTCTATCGCCGCGCAGGCTTCAGTGTACTGACGGTTCGTTGCCTCATCGACGGACGCTACAGAATTCGTCTTATGTAATGTCTATCATAGCTAGTTGCGTTGCGACGCGCTCTACTCCAGGAACGCAAAGACGGTCACCAACAACCAAATGACGAGCTATTCGCACAGCGATGTATGCGTGTTCACAAAACGGTCCGCTGAAAAGTGTTTGCGCCGGATGCTGTTGCGTTCAACTCAGTGTCTACGGAGAAATGTCAGTCGTTCTAGAGCTTTTGCTTGCGTGAAACTGTTGAGGATCCCTTTGCAGGGTCGGGGCACCGCTCACGTGTACATGCAAGGGGCTCACATGTGCAGAGTATCCAACCCGTCTCCCTCGCCCCGAGTCGGCATATTGCTGCTTATGTGCGAAGACAGGTTTCACTTTCGTGTTATAGCGATTCCGGGGACAGAGGGATCTACCACAGTTTTTCTTAGTTGCTATTCTGGTCGGTCCTTGAATGACATAGGCTGCACAAAAGTGGAACTGCTCAGGCGAATACGCTCATACAGTGGACCAAGCACTAGTGGTATGAGGTGCACATGATCTCACTATCATCACTCTGTTGACTATCACCAGAATGTTGTATAAGTGATGTAAAGATCGATGATTCTTCTTCGTCGTACCTTGTTACCCTACCATTTGAAGTTTGATGTACGCAAGGCGGAAACGAGAACCAGGTGAACGAAACGACCACGAAAGCACCGAGACGAGGGTGATTGGTGTGTATATATATATATATATATATATATATATATATATATATATATATATATATATATATATATATATATATATATATATATATATATATATATATATATACGCCCTATGCTGTTGGTTGATAAGTTATCACAAGCGTCGTTCGTTGAGTTATTCCTACGAAAATGAACGAAATGTACAAAAGCATACCAAATTATAGGTTTAATTTTCAAATTCGCACAAGAGCTACAGAACCTAACGACTTGAGATGGCTGACTTCATTTGTTTGTATTCTAGCCAAATTGGCTCCATCAAATATTCTGAAACTCCCTGTATTAAGTCCCTTGCTTGCTTGGAACACAGTATAGGTCTTTCTCACTGTTAACCAGTTATGTAGGCCTTGTCAGGCGCCGTAAAATATCTCGCGTCGCGTGTTTTAGGCTTGGAACTTGAAAGCGGCGTCGCCACCACTGTTTTTCCTTAGCGTGTTTTCTAACATACCGGTGGTCTTCTTATCGCAAGATTCGTGTTCTTGGCATTGTGAAAAGCCAACCGACAAATACAAAAAAAATGTTTTTCGCTTTAATATCCTTTATCAAAAGGAGCGAATTTGCCTAGAACATGAGACAAGAAAATTGTCCGTCGGACGCCATGTTCATGATGTTCTGGCACGACTATCAAAGATAAAAATTTAGCATTCATTTTCATGTTTTAACATTGAACACAAAATGGCGATACTAATAGCAATTCGGAGCTCGAAATTTTAGCTATCATTATAAACATCATTGCACTTTTTCACTTTAGTGTTCGTTATGAATAGCTAGGGCCATGTGCGTGTTGTTTTCCGATTGACGCCCACATGTTTCTGCTATTACAGGGGACATTGCGTACTACGGCATGGTATCCGGACTTACATTTGTGTTTTCGTCCAAGGCAGCATAACACAGGCGCCATCCCTGACAAACACGGTCGATCTCCTGAACAAAGGACAAAAATCAGGTGATTATGAGGGCCATTTCCAGTGGCATTGTTTCTTTTCTTTCAATTATCAGGAATTTTCTGTGTTCCAACTCAGATTTCCAGATTCTTATCTTTCTTCTTGTGCCATGCCACGCCATATGTCTACAATTCTGTGAGCGCCTCTACTACTCCTTGAGAGAAATGCCAAGCGTTATTGCATCAAAGTTTCCTCGCAAGAAAAAATAAAATTCACCAGAGAATCTACAGGAATGCTGGAGCAACCTGGTCTTCGCAAGTCAACCTATCAACGTAGATATAAGCTTTCCATAAGCTTTACAGAAGGAAAGCTTTACGCGCACTCATTGCGAAACATATTTATTGTGGCTGGATTCTTGAAGCTTGACACGCTAAAGGAAACATTGGAGCTGCTGTGGTGACAATCTCCTGAAATCATTGTGGACCCTGGTGCTTACGTACACTGAAATCTCGTCGTAAAACAGTTATTTATAGCATGCCAAGTGTGTGTAGTAAGCATGGCTTGCAAACCAATTTAAGCACACATGCTAAGCTGCGCTGGGCTACATCTGCAAGAAGCCGGGATAAGTGAGGGCGAACTAACAATCAAACCAGAATAAAGGTTTCGGACACATGGGGTCTTGGGGCTATGAAAAGGTCGTTGTTGTAAGCAACTGACAAAGACACATATAACTGGACCACCGTTGCCTTGCGCCCATGTTAATGAAGATAAATGAAGTTTATGTATTAAGGTGCCCAAAATGGTACGAATCCCACAGCGCCTTGAAAAGCAGTCAGCAGGAAAATTTTCTACGACGACTTGTTTGGCACTCAGCCAAGTGATGCGAGTAGCATCAAAGTCTTTCTGCAAAGCGTGTGAGCACCCAATTATGGGTATTCTTAACGTGGGCTAATCGGAAACATCGACAGCACCACGGCTACCAAATCGTAGGTCATTCTACTACGTAGCGTTCACACTCATGTTGGTGCAATGCACAGACGCCTGTTTCGTCGAAGAAAAACGCCCTATGCTGTTGGTTGATAAGTTATCACAAGCGTCGTTGGTTGAGTTATTCCTACGGAAATGAACGAAATGTACAAAAGCATACCAAATTATAACTCTTGTTGCTATGAGAGTGGTTATGACACATTAGCAGAGCTATTCACCTTGTATACGCGCCATCATTAAAAATGCAGGTGGGACAGGATTCCTTCCTCTATACTTCACTCGGTATGTAAACGAAATAAGCCGGCGTGGCTTAGTCGCAGCGTGCTTGCTTGTCACCTCGAGGGCCCATGTTGGATAGCCCTCTACCGCTTCATAGCTGCATGGGCGTCCGTGTCCTGTTTATGTCTTCATTCCAGTAGGAAGCAGTGGTAGCCAGTGTTCGTTTTGAAGAACGGTGTTCGTTCTTAAGCCGGACGTCCCTCCGTCTGGTGCGATCCTCCAGGCGGCGCACCATGTGAGGCGGCGAAAACTACGCCTTATTTTCAATATCGTTGATCGTGACGTACAACGCGAGTATATAATGTCAGTGACATAAATATCAGTCATTCAAACTTTTCGTGCATTTTATACCGTACCTCCTAATTATTTGGGTACAGCACGTGAGCTGGGTCACCAGGAGAGCACCGATACGTAGACGGTTGGATGGTTCGCGAAGAAATGCTTTACATTTAGTAGTTATATTTATAATCACTTTGAATGGAAGACTTAAACAGTTTTTGTGCTTTAGTAGAGATGCGTCGATCCGGTACGTCAAGTCCTTCTTCTACATCAATATCAGAGCTCTGAGCTAACTGTGTAACGTACAGTTAATGACCGGCGCAATACAACCTTAAGACAGTTCAACCCTACATTTTTACCCATATTTCAGTGGCTTCGGAACAATGGGCATTCTTGGTTGACGCTATTAGCACCAAAGGGCAAGCGCCCGATGCCATCGCGAAGCCTGACAACAGACAATTAATGCGGTACACATGCCACCGCATCAACATTGATGCCGACGATCGTCAGTAGAGACACGGCAGCGCATGCCCCTAATGAGGCATCAGCACTCCAGCTGCCGAGACCCTGCTCTTTGCTCTTATGTAATCTCTCTACGTTTTAGCTGTGGGGATTCTGCCGACGCAGTCGGTTTGAGGCTCCTCTGTGCCAAATGGCACTTGATATGACATCTCCCAGAACAACCTCACACTGATAGCTATTCTACACCGGATTTAGAAAGAAAGCGCGTGTTCTTGGAATTGCACAGTGAGTTTTGGGATGTCTACTGGTCCTGTCGAACATAGCGCGTAACGCAAATCCTCACCAGTGCAGAATTGGCCACCCTGGTTCAGTAACGGCAACAGCACCCTGGTTCAGTAACGACAGCAGCATGTGAATAAAGCAATCCCTCACTTTCAGTCCCCAGTGGCTGTGAAGCAATTAACCATGGCCGCCTTTAGACGTGTGACGCAGCAGAAGGTTCTAAGAATCTCTGGATGCGATGAGCTCACCACTGGAGTCTTCTCCAGGCAGTGTTTGACGCTTGACCTTTAGAGTGATGTAGAATGGGCGTGTGCTATGGTACGTTTTCTATTGGACAAACGAGAAGTGGGAACTCTGGTGAATAAGAACATTGCTGGCAACATACGAGAATATTATGGCATAAACGACACCATAGACAGCCTTGTAGTTAAGGTTAATAAGATGTAGAAATTGAAGGTTCTGCACACTTATGCACCTGCATCCAGCCATGAAAACCAGCTAGTTGAATCGGCAACGGCCCAAGCTAGGTTTGGAATGGCAAACCAGCTAGATTTCGAATGCGCAACGCTCAAGTAAAGACGCAGTGCACCATAGTTATGGGAGACTTCAGTGCTAAGGTAGTCAAGCAGCAGGCTGGAGACAAGGACGTTGGGAACTATGGCTTCGGCTGCAGTAATGACAGGGGTGAATTTTTAGGGGAGATCGAAGAGCGGAATAATCTTCCTATCATGAATACCTTGTTTCAAAAACGGCGAATCGCAGGTGGGTGGGGGGAAGCCCGTATGGCGAGAACAAAAATTAAACAGACTTCGTACTCTGTGATACGCTGGCGTCTTGCAGAATGTAGAAGTGCTCGGCAGGGTTAGGTTCAGTAACCACAGCATGGTGAGGTCTAAAATCGCGCTAGACTTGAGGAGGGACCGTAATAAGCTGTACGAAACTAGCCGATCGTTTGACAGTAAGGCGAAAAGTTGAATAATTTAGGATAAACCTGGGAATCAGGTATTGAGCTCTAACCGACGAGGCAGACACTTGCACTCACGACATCAGCGATAAGCTCACACGCATTATCAAGGAGTGCGCAATAAGCGTAGGAGGTGAGATCTTTAGGCAGAATACAAGCAAACTTTCCTAGGAGACAATAGACTTGAGTAGGAAACTGCAAAGTATGACAGTATCTAACCGGAGTGACACAATAAACTAGTTCAGCTTTCGAAATTAATCAATAAGCATAAGGCAGCCGATATACGAAGGCAAAATATGGGGAGTATAGAGCGTGCTGCGCAGAACAAAGGGATCCCTAAAGCGGTGGAGAAATGTCCAGGCAAGGGTAAAAACCAAACATGTGCACTTAGAGGCAAGCAGGGCAATGTTCTGACGAAAAAGGATGAGATGGTTACAGTGGCCAAGGACTTCTACAAATATATATACAAGTGCGATATACAGGATAATGTTGAACGAGGAAGCAGTTCCGAAGAGGTAGACGTTCCGCAAGTAATCGCCATAGGAAGTAAAAAAAGATGTGAAAGGTATGCAAGCGGGTAAGGCACCTGGTGAGGATCAGATAACAGCAGATCTCTTAAAGGATGGTGGGCAGATTACACTAGAAAAGCTGGCGAGCATGTATACGCAATACTAATGACTGCGAGCTTAGAAGAATGAGAACATCATCCTAATCCACAAGAAAGGGGAGATCAAGAACCTGAAAAATTGCAGGTCTAATAACCTATTGTCAGTATGCTACAAGGAATTTACAAATGTAATCACTAACCCAATTTGCGCTAGATTACATTTCAATCAACCTAACAAGCAATGTTTCATAAAGACTATTCGACAATAGACCATATTCACACTATCAATCAGATGAAAGGGAAATGAGCGGAGTATAACCAACCCTTCTATATAGCATTCATAATTACTAGAAAGCGTTTGACTCGGTCGCAAGCTCAGCAGTCATGCAGTCATTGCGCAATCAAGGTGAGAAGAGCATTACATAAGACTACTACAGGGATATCTACAATGGGATCACAGCCACCATAGCCCTCCATAAGGAGAACAGCAGGCATTTCGAGACAAAGCTGAAGACGACCATTAAGAAGGAATACTTCAGAGATATCTGTAATGGGTCCACAGCCATCATAGTCCTCCCGAAGGAGAGCAATGAAATACCAGTAAGGAACGCGCCCGACAAGGCGATACAATCTCTGTGTTCACAGCATTATACAGGGTGTATGTAGAACATTGTACTGGGACCAGTTGAGAATAAAGGTTTATAATAAACACCCCAGCAACTCAAATTGGTTGCTGGCATTTCCATGCTAGGAAACTCGGGATGTGAATCGCAAAGCATTATTAGTGACCTAGACAGGCAAAGTTGAACGGTGCGCCTGAAGATTATGCAGAAAACTCAAGTAATATTTAATAGAATTGGACGAAGACAGCGTTTTGAGACAGCTGTGACTGATTAGAAGTTATAAGCCAATATGTCTGCTTAGCCCAGGTAGTGATCCAGGATCTGAACCACGATGCCGAGGTATTTGCATGGATAACAATGGAATGGAGTCCATTCGGCTGGCATTCTCAGCTAAGGAATGGCAGCTTACAAATGTCCCTCAAAAGTAAAG
This sequence comes from Hyalomma asiaticum, assembly GCA_013339685.2. Taxonomy (NCBI): domain Eukaryota; kingdom Metazoa; phylum Arthropoda; class Arachnida; order Ixodida; family Ixodidae; genus Hyalomma; species Hyalomma asiaticum. The sequence continues at coordinate 91,082,720 of CM023484.1, forward strand.
TGTATGGCATCTGCATCTTACCGTTACGCACTTAGGGGCACAAACTTCTAGGCTCACTGAAGGGGTTCGACTTAAATTGAGGACGACGCAGCGAGTAAAGGAACAGAAAATGGTAGGTGTATCCTTCACGGACAAGGAGAGAGTGGAGTGGATTAGGGAACGAATGCCCGTTAAGGATATATTAGTGGAAACGCAGAGCAATTGGACGTGAGCAGGACATGCAATATCAAGCGATGACAACCGTTGGTCACTAAGCATTACCCAAGAAAGGGATCTCCTTCATAGCCAAAGTACGAGACGAAACGCTGACTCACACACCCCTTGACAACCCCCACTGCGGGGGGTTGTCAAGGGAATAAGGTCACAGTGCCTCAACTGTATAGCACTTTATACCCAACATAAATTTTCCTATCTATGTATCCTAGCGTGTCAATGGTTTTTTGTTCAGTGACTCATTATGTGCTGCGCTTCGGCAGCCTCTGCACGAACGATTCTGTCGCCGCTAGCCGGACCCTATGCTCCCAGTGCTTAACGTCTGCCAAGTGTCGTGACTGGGTCTCCGCTGGACCACTGTAGCCCGCATAGCTGCAGCGGGACAGCGCAATCATATTCTGTATATACGTTAGCAAACACTAGTGGAAACAAAGATACTGGTCTGCTGTGACCCCGCTGTCTCCTTTTCGGAGGCGGTTGTAGTGGCCCGATGTGTCACTGCAGCCCACAGTGAGCAAGTACCGCCGCCTTCGCAGAGAAGGCAGGATTGCACGAAAATGAGAGAAATACGAAGCCGGCATAAGGGGACTGTTGAACGCGACTGCAGATTTCTTGGAGGTGCGTCATTCTTTTTGTTCTGACCCTATGTAGACGGCACCAAAATTGCTTTGCATATATTGCATGCAAAGACATATTGAAAGGTATATCCAGTATCAACGCAAGTGCTATAGCGGCCTCGTAACGCCCACAAGCTTTTTTTAATGGCGCTTCAACTGCGTACGCACTTAGCCTCTTCATTTTGTACAGACTCTGCATATTATGCGACAGTACTTGAAGAGATCACCTTTATTGCGATTCCTGGAATGTCGAGGCGTTTAATTTCTTCCTTGCAAGAATATATGAACTGTGTGGCAAATCGCATGGCCTTCCCATGGTCTCGTGCATCTGAAGTGCAAACAAAAAGCGGTCGTCCGAAAGGTGCATAGCAGTGACAAATGCTGAAAAATTCAATATTTTATGTGCGGAACATTGTGATGTCTGAGGACATTTAAGAAACACATTTTTTCATCACGGCGAGATATAACTGAGAATCACTGTAAATGCCGATTCGCGGGCGCGCAAGTTGAATCCCTCGGGAATATCACATACTGGTTCACTCTTGTCTCGTAACACACATTGTACATTCAAAAATAGAATATTGACGAACTCTGGCAATTTCTCTACTCACCAAAATGCGCCACCAAGCGGAAGTTCTGCCAAATCAGAATGACTAGAATGACTCAAAAGGCGAAGCATATCTTGGATAAGCGAAACGTTACATGCAAAGTCAGTTCTCGCTTATTACGCTGCAGCTCCTTCCGGAAATTCTATCCTTGGCTGTCACTTTAATAAATTCAAACAAAGTAGTCGACTCTCCTTTGTTTTTTAAACCGCGCCTAAGGTGGTTTACTAGAGAGATAAAAACCTAAGACGTCTACTCGTTAGGGAAAAAATATGCAAGCCTGAGCGCCACGAGCAAACCTTTGCGCGCGGCTTTGCCTGATTCAGCTGTCACTCAATAATTCCTTTTTTGAATCAAAACAGCGCGAAATAGTACATATCGCAAGACATAAATAAAGCAGAAAGCTGGAAGAAAGACAGCCGGCACTAAAAAAATGAAATGTGCTTCTTAGACAAGTGACATGACACGCTGGTTTAAAAAGAGTACGAAACTTGCCCCTAAATTATGGTTGTTCCTTAGCCGTGTGGCAGAAATAGAAATGTCTCATCGCATCTTCTCATTGGCTTCACGGCAGTGCAACTTTTTTTTTTCGTTGCTCGCAGAGCTGGGCTGGCAGTAACTCAGAACTGCAGCCTCATACACCGGATGCAGAAAGGGCGACAGGAGTGTAGTACAAGAGAGCGGTCGCCCCCCTCCCCGCAGCATATGTGTGAAAGCGAGGACAGCTAAACAGCCCCACTATTGTGAAGGCTGAGCAGGTGCGTAACAAAGTTGAGCCAGCGATTCTCGTTGTGTGCCGCATAAGTACCGTGGGAGAAGAAATCTCGCCCTGGGTGTGGCGGTGGTCTCACTCTCTTGTACATCGCGGTATCATCGGGAAGCGTGACCGTGCGACAGGAGGAGACGACGGTCGTCGATAATGCGATCGCCTAGGCGCCCCACATTTAAAAAATGTCAGGCAGCGCAGCAAGAAATAATCACAGGGCACAAGGGAAGGGGAGTGGACAGCCTTTCGCCTACTATCAATTGCAGCAGAGCATTGTGGCGGAAAAAGAAAGAAGACACACAACTTATGTTCCCATGGTCAGGAGTAGTGGCGCCAACTGCCGAACGGGTATATGGGCTGGTATACGCGAGGGACAACCCTTACGACATTCTACGTCTTTGCTGTTTGACGCTAATCGACGGCTGACTCATGCATGCGCTTCTTCTATTATTGACATGCCAGACCTCGATAATTAAACGCGCCTCTTCATTCTTACGCCATTGCGAAATCGCACATTCGTCTTACTTGGGCTGCTCACTTTTATTCCTTGCAACTGCTCATTTTTCCATGCATTGCACCACAAATCCTACCTAACTTAATGGGAGCCGTAAAAGCAACGTTAGCCCCCTATCTGCTTTGCATTTTCTTAAGCATTTGAGAAATGGAGTAAATATACGGAATACTAACGAGTCTTATCTTGTTATTATTTGTGTCTCCTACGGCGAGTACCAGTCGAAATCCACTTCTTTATTCGTGCAGCTAGAGTGGCTGTAGCTAAGCTAGGGTAACCTGTGTATAATAGGCGCTTGACCTGTGCTTTCAAGCTTGCGTTTATTTGGTGCACACATGACTTGGTTAGGGATGACATCATACAGGACATGACTATTCCTAATAGGCGCTTGACAGCTGTGCTTTCAAGCTTGCGTTTATTTGGTGCACACATGACTTGGTTAGGGATGACATCATACAGGACCTGGCTATTCCATTTTTACTGCATTAGAATGCTTCATTTAAAAGTTCAACAACGGCTTAGAAGCTCTAGAGGAGTACAGCCAGTACACCCGATATTGCTAAATGTCGCAGATATCTAGGGATGGCATTACGTTTCTCTAAGGGAGTTCTTTCGTATATCTTAAACCGTCTACATTAAATCAAAATTGTTCACTTACAAAGGTGACGACGGATTCAATAGCATCTCTACTACAAATAAAGCGAGTAATCATCTGCATAGAAAAATACCATAACGACGTTGTCATCTAAGGGCTCCTTGAAGCAGTTATTATACTTGCTCAAGTAAAGATCACTAAGAAATGGGACAACCTGTGAACCTATACAAATCCACGATTTCTACAAAAACACACCTTTTTTATAGCCAACCGACGTTCACCTTTAGTAGAGGAAAAGTGTATCTAGAAATGTTCCCGTAGAAACTCCGAATCTATAAGTACCGACTCTTGCCCTTGTTCCTTAGTACACTCTTTTACGGAATTTAGCAAACCTTCATGCGGTAACGAGTAATAGACGTCTTTAAGATCCATAAGAAGTGCTGTACAATTACCAGAATTATAATCTGTTAAAAATTGAGCTAGAGCCTGACAGTTACGTGCGCAGAAGGGGTCACATTGACTTAGCGATGTTAGGCACATTGCTCACCACAGCCCACACCCCTTGCGTCCGTGTTTTCCGTGCCTTTTCTTTGCATTATGAGTACTCATGTATGCATGTATGTAAATGTTGGTGCAGGAGAGCAATGTAATTGTCTGACGCAAAAAAGAATGTAATATCTCCACAGACGTAAACTTGTGCGCCCTTGCTCTAAGTGCAAGGGTGTTCAAGCTTACGTTTATGCAGATATTACATTTTTTTGCGGCGGACAGTGAGATTGCTGTCGTGCACCAACATTTACATACATGCATACATGAGTTCCCATTTTCTTCTCTTGTTTAATTTCACGGGATTCGCTCTGTTATTCGCATTCCAGCGAAAAACGGCTTCACGGTGCCAACGCTTCTTCACCCTAACTGATATTTTCTGTACAAGGTAAGCATGCAGATATAGCTGGATCATGAGGTGATCATAAGCGCAATTTCGTGGCTGTCACGCCTTGTTACGAATGATGGTGCATAAAAACACACGTGCTCTTGACGATGGACCAGGTCCCTTCGTCTAGTGTTGTTGCATGGCGCTAAATCTTCGCCTGAATTCCATCAACTTTCGATCGGTGTGCTTCCAATATCAACAAAGAGAGCCTGAAAGTTTCGTTTTTTACACCGTCATTGCTGAAATCAAATGCAATTTGTAGAACACAACCGTTGTTGACGAGAAAAACAGACGTATGAAACGCGTTCTTCTACTGAAGTACAGAGAGCTCCAAGACGACTGTAACTACACATCGACGCTACTGCTAGTAACTCTAGAAGGTTTGCACGCACTAAAAGACTTTACTGCCGGAAACGCACAGCCATGATCGAAGTTCTCCATGCCTGGTTGAGAACTGACGTTCTTCAGTCGCGCGGTTGGTAGCTTTATGCTTCTGAACCATTTATCACTTGTGCGCTGCCATCAGGACGTGTCATCAAACGAAAATGTGTCTAATCCGAAGACAACAAAAGTGCGTTTTCACTCTTCCATAACGCGTGGTGCCAAGATGTGTTAAATCAGTTGGCATACTCACTCAAGGGACGACCGCACCAACGAATTGGCTGCTTATTCTGCGTTGCAGCCAGTGCAGTCAGTCTTAATCCTACTACGCATGTTAATATGACTACAGTAAGCATTTTAGCCGAAATGTTGGCAGAGCCGCGAACAAAACGCCGACTACTGCTTCGGCTGGCTTCACCGCCTCCACATATCGCGAAATATCGGTTTCCCTCAAGGACAAGCAATGACCAACGACCACCATCTATCCCATCGAGGGGAACAGTAAACGTTGAAATATACGTGTCGTTTTTACGGGCGAAGCAGCTGTACGTGATAAAGATCACAGAACACGCCTTCGTGTTCTCAGCCAGTGCAAACAACGAATACACGTATCCTTGAAACAGCACGATTTATTGATCTGTTTTTTTCACGATATTTTCAGTGAATGTCTAGAAAGAGAAGGAACCAGATGTTCGCAATGTTGTTTTAGCAATATTTACTGGCCCCTGCCGTACGCTGCACCGCGCACTGTATTCGACGCTAGCAATTATGTTATTCCTATAGGGAACAATCGTGCTACAAATCTGTTTGTATGTTCCTTGTCCCGTGGCTCTTGCCCAATACAGGGGATTGACCACGAACTGCTATAAGTGGAGCTGTTTAGAGGCTCGTCACGTTCGTACCTGTCATCCGCTGTCACGCAGAAGAGAAATGGCGAACCACTCAAGCCCTCTACACTCTTGGCCTTAGTGCACTGCTCCATTATATTGATTATGCAAACAGCAATATATAAATAAAATTAAAAAAGAAGGGAAAGAAAGGAAGAAAGAACGGACGAAAGAAAGAAAGCGCGCCTCCGCATCGCAAGCATCGCTGACCTGAGGAGATGTCGGGGTAAGCAATGCGGCTTCTCTCTAGTTCACGGTTGTGGCCTCTCTTTCGTTTGCTTGATGCCTCGCTTATGTCACCTGTTCGCTCTCTTTTTTTCTCGCGCTCTGTGCCTCTTTATCTTTCTGTCGTCCATACAAAGTTGTGTCACAGTCGTCTGCATAAAGCAATCGTATTGTTTTCATAAATTTACATTTTCGAACATGGGTGTATAACCTAGAGTTTGTCACGCTCGCCCAAGGAATTAACACAAACATGTTTTATGCTGGATTCCACCAAGAAATCAGTGGCGCACTTCGGTCACGGAAGTGGCGTTCTGAAAAAAATCAACACACAGCTGACAAGAAGCCCCGCCACGGTGGTCTAGTGATTATGGCAGTCGGCTGAAGATCCGAAGGTCGCAGGATCGAATCCTGGCCGCGGCGGCTGCATTTCGATTGAGGCGAAATGTTGAGGCCCGTGTGCTGTGCGATGTCAGTGCACGTTAAAGAACCGCGGGTGGTTGAAATTTCCGGAGACCACCACTACGGCGTCTCTCATAATTAGAGCTGGTTTTGGGACGTTAAACACCACAAATCAATCAACTTGAAGCCATGAGAAAGCGAGTCAATCATACGCTCGAAAGTGGCTGGGGGCATTGCACAAACCGAAAGGAATCACCTGAAACCGGTGCAGCAACACGTCGACTGACTGTGCGACGACAGGCATAGTTGGTCCCGTTACTCCCGTTGGGATGCTCCCTTTGGAATGTACGAGCAGTCACTAGAAGCGTCTTTCCGTGCACTACTAAGCAAATTGTCTTTTTCTTTTATTGTGCTTTTGTAACTCACTTCAAAGCCCCATGATGAACTCCCACGAAGAGAAAGTTTCGTGTTTCTTCAAAGTGGGCAGCAGACGGTACCTCGCGTTGTAATATGCTGCCCTCGCTCCCTCTCGGCCCCTCAGCGCACCGGTCTTTTCCTAAGTGAGAAGTAGGAAGCAGCAGAAATATTGTTACTTGGGCTTGTTTAACAAGATATCCTGGTGGTTAGGTCATTTCATGCAGAATTTACAGGGCCTCAAATTCCTAGATTTCGCGAAGGAGACGCTGGATCACCATGTTACACTCAAGACCCCTAGACCTCGCGATAAATCTGTAGCGTTGGCATCATTGCGTGAACAAGCGTACGTCGCTTGTCGCAGCATGTGGAGCCGCACGTCGGTTCAGACGCCGAACCATACAACGTGCGCTTGAACGACCAACCTAGAGATGAACGCAGATAACATCTGCCTCTTGGTGGCACGCGTGGGTGGCGGACGTAGCCAGACCGGCCAGGCATTCCAGGAAGAGGTGAGGCATGGTAAGAGAGGCATGGTGAGAGCCCCTTATGCGGGTGCTGAGCGGGAAGCGGCCACTCGAGCCCACACGCATCTGCGCAAAAGAAAGGAGAAGAAAACACACGGGTCGTCGGAATGCGCGGGGCCCGAGTCGAAGTAGTTCGGCAAAAAAAATGCGCCCGGTGGCCGGCATACAGCTGTGACTGCGTCGCGCTCGCCCCGCCGTTCGCGCCGGGTGTCAAATGTCAGCTCCTCGCTCTCTGTGAAACGACGCGAAAGTGCGAAATAAAGGAGAGCGATTAGGAAGTGGTACAGCATGACGTGCGGAGCTCGTTATGCGCCCTGAGTGAGGCAACACCTCGGCTATCCTCCGGGGAACAGTCGTCTTATCGTCCCTGCGGCTACGCTCCAAAGGCCCCAGCAGACACCTCGCGTTGTTCCAACTGCTCCCAAGTCTCTCGACACTTCAAGTATTATGTGGACTTTCTCATTGTTAAATTTATTGCGCCGAATGATCTGGCATATTGGACTTTAGACAAGAAATCATTTGATAAGTGAATTCGTTAGTGCATGACCGACTTCACTTGTTTGTTTGTATGTTACTAGTATTTTGCAAATTGCTCAGCTTATGCTTTCCTCTTATACGATTATTAAAAGTATTTGTGCATATGAAACGGTTGTGCGTCAATCTGGTTCAATTCACGTTAACGAACACCACAGAGAGGGGACAAAAACAGTCGCAAGCGTGCCAGGATCCCAATATACTTAGCCCCTTTGTTCGGAAGTGAATTTATTGCTACGCTTATGTTCGTACAAAGGCCAGAGAGATGGACCTCAGAAGCTTAGGGTGACAGCGGTAAGGCTGGGTTTCACTAAACAGGAAACGTTGAGGCTCTACGAGGAAGAGAATACGAGGCAGAACGAAGAACGGCGTTGGCCCGAGAGCAGGCTCGCGAGGAAAGTGAGAGAGCAGGTGAAGTAGACGCTAGAGCCACAAGGATGGCAGAGATAGAGGAAAGGAAAATGCAGAAAGAGAACGAGGCGCTGCAGCTTAAGTTGCGCCTTTCCGCTGCTAACGGAGAGGCTAATGGGACAGCATTATTGACGGATGGTAGATTTTCACACCGAAGATATGTTTGTCCGAGAAAGTTGATGGCTCCATTAGATGAGAAACGAGACGACTTAGATGCGTATCTCCATCGGTTCGAGAGAACTGCGCTAGGGCAAAGATGGGATAGAGAGGAGTGGGCAACAGCACTGAGCCAGTGTTTAGTAAGAGAAGCTCTCGCGGTTTTTGGAGGCATGCCTGCTTCAGGGTCCATGAATTTTGAGAAAGCGAAAAGAACTTTGCTTCAAAGGTTTCGTTTGACGGGAGAAGGATTTCGCGACAGATTCAGGAGCATGAAGCCGAGCGATGACGAGATGTAAGTACAGTTTGCGGCTAGGCTGGCCAGTTACTTTGATCGCTGGTTGGAAATGTCCGACACCGACAAATCGTACGAAGGGTGAAAGACCTTATGGTGGCGGAACATTTTTTGGCCGCCTGTCAATCTAGACTGAGAGTATTCAAGGATGAGCTGAAATTGAAGTCACTGTCTGAGTTAAACGAGAATTCCGCTCAGTTCTTGGAAGCCCATGGCCCAAGCGACTTAGGAAACGGCATGGAAGAAGCGTTTATGTCATAGGAGAGATATCGAGAAGGAGAGAATGCAGGACAATAATGACCGGGGTGCCCACAAGATGCTTCTAATTGTTGCGATAGCGCGCAGGAGAAAATGGTTATCGCGGAAACGGGCGCTGTAGTGAAATGGAAGAAAAGAACGACGTTCGGCAGGCTGCCTAGGGATGGCTCTCCATGGTTGGCTGAAAACTCGGGTTTTTCAGTCGCACATTTAGTAGTTTTATGCTTATGAACCATTTATCAGTTGCGCGCTGACTTCACGACGGATCATCAAACCGAGACTGTGTCTCGTTCGAGGACAAAAATGTGCGTATTCACTCTTGCATAACGCGTGGTACCCAGATATGTTAAATCAGCTGGCATACTCACTCAAGGGACGACCGCACCAACGAATTGGCTGCTTATTCTGCGTTGCGGCCAGTGCAGTCATTTTTAATCCTGCTACGTACGTTAATATGACTACAGAGAGCATTTTAACCGACATGTAGGCAGAGGCGCGAATAAAGCGCCGACCGCTGCTTCGGCTGGCTTCCCCGTCTCCAAATCTCGCGAAATATCGGTTTCCCTCAAGGACAAGCAATGACCAACGATCGCCATGTATCCCATCGAAGGCAAGAGTAAACGTTGGAATGTGCGTGTCATCTTAATGGGCGAAGCAGCGGTACGTGAGAAAGATCACAGAACACGCCTTCGTGTTCTCGGCCAGTGCAAACAACGAATGCGCGTACCCTTGCAACGGCGCGATTTATTGATCTGTTTTCGCATGATATTTTCAATGAATGTCTAGAAAGAGAAGCAACGACATGTCCATAATGTTGTTTCAGCAAGATTTACTGGCCCCTGATGTACGCGCATTGCATTCGATGCTAGCGATGATGTTATTGCTACACGGAATAATCTGCTACAAATATGCTTGTTCCTTACTTGTCCCTTCGCTCTGCCCACTACGGGGGATTGACCACGAAGTGCTATAAGTGCAGCTGTTTAGAGACTCGTCACCTACGTCCCTGTCATCCGCTGTCACAATGAAGAGATATGCCGAACCATTCAGGCACTCGGCACTCTTGGCATTAGTACACTGCTCCATTGTAGTGAATATGCAAATGGCAATATATAAATAAAGATTGAAAAAGAAAGAAAGAAAGAAAGAAAAAAGAAAGGAAGAAAGAAAGAAAGAAAGAAAGAAAGAAAGAAAGAAAGAAAGAAAGAAAGAAAGAAAGAAAGAAAGAAAGAAAGAAAGAAAGAAAGAAGTTAACAGTGCCTCTGCTATCGCAAGCATGGCTGAGCTGAGGAGTTCTCGGGGCCAAGCATGCCGCTTCTTTCTAGGAGTTCAGAATGGTGAGCTCTCTTCCTTTTACTTTATGGCTCGTTTCCTCTTTATGTCGCCTATGTCACCTGCGATCTCTCTTTCTTTTTCTCGCTCTGCGCCACTTTCTCTTTCTGTGGTCCATAGCAAGTTGTGTTACAATCGTGTGCATAACGTGATCATATTGTTCTCATAAATTCATGTCTGCCAACGTGGGTGCATAGCCTAGAGGTTATCACGCTCGCCTGCCGACCGTTGATGTCGCGCCTCGCGGAAGAAATTAACACAAAAGTGTTTTATGCCGAAGTCCACCAAAAAATCAGTGGCACACTTCGCTTGCGGAAGTGGCGTTCTGAAAAAATCAACACATAGCTGACACGAAGTACTACCCGCTGGGACTCGAAGCCAGGAGCTCCTGGTGTTCGAGGTAGGAGCTGGGAGACTTACGCATCATACCACCGGCATATCGACGAAATGAGGAACCGAGAGGTCTGTTTAACATAACTAAACCGCTTTACGATTCGCATCTAACTGACGACCGGACAAAGCAGAAGTGTTTCGTAAGCGAAATTGCTCTGAAATTTACATGGCCTACCTTTCACTGCATTTTTGGTTCGCACCCGTGGTACCCCAATCTTTAAACGATGGATCGACGCAGTTGATTGTCGATTAGCGAAGCACGCCAGAGGTCAGTGTGTCGGTAATCTAAGCTCCTCTATCACAGCTAAAGTTACTGGCCTTTCTGCCGGGGTGTTCCGTGGGCGTTATCAGTCTCATGTGGCGTCCTGATGGGCCGTTTCCGATGCCTTTTTTTTTCTTTTGTGTATGGCGTATGCGGTGGGGAGCCTTGCGGCGCGCTCGGCTCCAGGAACACAAAGGTGGTCGTCGACAGGCAAGTGATGCGCCTTTTGCGCAGTGGGCTGTGTGTTCACGATACTATCCCATGAATATTCCTTCGGTTCCATTACAAGGTTGCAACCTTTGCGGACTCTCCTGGCTTATGGCAGCTCCGGTAAGGTCCGCCGCGGTGGTGTAGTGGTTATAGTACTCGGCTGCCACCCAAAAAACGTGGGTTCGATACCGGCTGCGGCAGTCGCATTTTCGATGGAGGCGAAAATGCCAGAGGCCCGTGTGCAGTGCGTTGTCAGTGCACCTTAAAGAATCCCAGGTGGTCTAAATTTCCGGAGCCCTCCACTACGGCTTTTCTCTCCTCTCTATTTCTTTCACTCCCTTTCCCATACCCCTACGGACGCTCAGCCGGGCTTCCTACGTGGGCTGCAGAAATTAGGGTCCTTTCTTAACGGAACCACACTCGTCATTTGGCACGTGCAATGCAGTGATTTCGGAGAAGTGTGAGCCATTCGAAAACGTTCGATTGTGGAGAGCTGTCGAGGATACCACTTCAGTGTCTCGGTACAGCTGATGTCTACTTGGAGTGGGCGGACATGTCCGGAATGGCCAACCTATCTCCTGCCCCTCGATTCGCCAGATTGCAGCGTATGTATTCCACGGCTTCGCGAACAGAGTTGTCACTTTCGTGCTAGACCGATGCCTATGACAGAGGGATCAACCAGTTTATTGATTTCCTTTTCTTGTCTCGTTCTGTTCTTGTCTGCCTTTCTTTCCCTCTCCGCCGCCCCTCTTCTCATTTCACAGTCTGTCCGCTAAGTTTTCAGTGGTCGCCCCAGCACGGAAACTGGATGGAGCTCAGATGAAGTGGAAAAGTCGAATAGGAAGTCGCTCTGGCGGTGGTGCTTGTGGGTGCGTTTCATTGGGTGCGCGGATAACATCTAGGCTTTGACCTCGCGTCTGTCACGCGATGGAGCCGCCCCATCACTACGCAGACCAGGCACGCAGCTCGCGAACAGTCATAGCACTTCATAAAGTAAGAATGACTGAGAACTGAACCTCAAGGATTGCTGCTTCCAAATCAAGTGGCGTGAAGGCATAGGTGGCAGGGCGTAGATGCCGTCCGTTTGCAAGACCAAGTGATGCTCGAACGCGCCCTTATCATCTCTGCATAGTAGTTACCGCGAGTTGTGAAGAAGAGAGGAACGCGATGGCGGACTAAGACTGGGGAGTTTCACAAGGCACGCAGCTCCACCTTCGGAGAGAGGACGAATGAATTGCTACGCTAGCTGTAAATCTAGAGGGTAGGAATGGCGATTTAACTTTGTCTCGCGTTTCGCGTGCATTGCGCGTTTAACACTCGATGTGGTTACATCATTATTCCATGATCACTGAGGAGTCTCAGGGTGGCCCTTCTTTGGGGCGACTCGCTCGGCCCAAATGAGTATTTTCACTTGATCCCCCAGATGGATGGCTGTCCTTAATAGGGCGTGCCAGGTAAGTTTGGAGGGAGCTGCAAGAGCGTTCGTGGAGGAGCCGAACCTCTACATCTTAGGAGGTTGTGGTCTTGTGTTTCCAATTCATTGGGGTAACAATTTTGACATATGGCGTTGCACTCCCCGTTGGTGATCAGTGATAATCTGTGTGGACTCAGAAATAAGTCTGTCTGAAGTTGTAAGACTAGCCTGCGCTCTGGCAAGGTCTCGATGAGGTGCTGGGGAAGTGGGCCTTATTTCCTTATATAGAGTGCTAATTTCATTATAGGTGGTCAACGCGCCCAGAAAATCCACAGTCGGACTGGCACGCCTCCCGGTGTGTTAGCGCCTCCGTGCCCTAGAGGCGCAAAATCTGTGCCGTTTCGGGCTCCACGATTATTTCTTCATGGTGTTGTAGGTATCCAACCTCGAAAGCTTGTCCGAATTCGTATAATTGGGTAGGCCCAGCGCTGCTTTCTATTCCTGGAGGATTAAGGCGTTAAGTTTTCTCATACCCTCTGCCCTAAAGCGGTAGTAATGGAAGGAGTAAACTATACGACTGATCAGAAAGGCCTGAATCAGCTGACATAGGATCCCCCTTCCTCATTCATGCGTGCCTTGTAGCTCCTGTTTTTATTATTCCACACAACTGTCGCATTGTGGATTGCAGGCGTCTCATGGCCTATGCATTGCGGCCGTTGTACTGTATGAGCATTCCCAGCACCGAATCGTTGTCACAAAAGGGACTGGGCCGAATTCATTTCGAACCTCAATCATGGAGGCAGCTGCAGGGGATGGTTTGTTTTGTCTGTTCTGATTAGATGATCAGCAATTTGGATTCCTGGCCAGAGCATGCTAACCCGAGCAGCTTGACGTAGTTTGTCAACCACGTATGCAGATGTTTGCAATGCTACTGTAATTTCTCCACCTGAGCCAGTGTTTGTCCAAAGTGTTATGTCATCTGCCTAAATTGAATGCTCATCGTAGTATCACATCCAGGAGGGGAGGTAGGTTTCTTATAGTCATGTTAATAAGGAACGGCGAAAGAACTGCGCCTTGCGGGATTCTTCATGTTCCTAAAGTAAAGGGTTGAAATCCAAACTAGAAGAGAAACTCAGGGGAAGATGGATGCTTGAATCGATGAACAAATCGCAAAGTACGATTTAGAACAGGGAATGTCGCGGGAGCCAGCGTTTCGACAAGCGGACTTGTCTTCGTCAGGGCTGCGACTGCCTTCTCCAGAGTTCGTTTATGTACGCCTTTGCACCCTCTCCCCCGTCCTCAGAAAGAGAGGAGAAGAACAGCAGCACGTGCGAACAAAAAAAAAGGGTGGGGGGGGGGGGGTTGGGTGGATGGGTATTTGGGTGACAGGTGTTAGCGTGATTAATATAACTGGCAAGAGCGAAAGCTTCCAAAGAATCCGCTCCTTGTACATATCTTGCAAATGCATTGTGTGCGCAGTGCTAGGAAGCAGGATGAAAAAAGGAACACACGCTCGGAACAGAAGTTGCTCCTATGGCATGTGTTCCCCCTCCACCCCACACCACCTGCGCCGCACCAACAATGCATTTCACCGAAAGCTTGTGGCTAAAAAAAGTAACTACACTGTTTAACGCCGTTGTTCTCGTCGAACTGGATGGGGGCTCCGCACCTGAAAGTAGACTTTCTGGGAGAAACACTGTTAGCTTGTGCATACCTCAACCTTATGTTGTCTTTGTTAACCCTCTACCGTATCTAATGGACTCAAGGGTTCCCGTTGAAAGGTTTATGCCTGTAGGTTGGAAAGTATTGAACCTCTATATGAGATACGATTCCCTGTATTTTCTGTCCCTCGGCGAGCGGCAGTTTCCTTCAAGTATGTAGAGTTTCAGTTAATCGAAATTATGACCTGTCACCGCGCCACTGCCTTCGGCAGGTTATTCGCGGTGTCCGCGCGGTGCCCGTTTAATCGAACATTAATTGGTTGATCAGTTTCGCCGATGTACTGCTTGTGACAGAGTGAACATTCCCGTCCCAGATGTAAGACATGCAAGCAATTCAAAATGGCCTTAAAATTAAAAGCACGGGAAGTTACTATGTCCATAATGTAAAATCAAGTTTCACTTGCACTATTTCAAACGTTATTTGCATGTTGGGATGTTCACTCTGTCACAAGCAGTACATCAGCGAAACTGGTCAACCGAAGTCGTCCCACTGATGCACGCGGTGACCACCTCCAAGGGAGTGTCACCTTCACTCCCTCTCCATGTTCATTCCGAAGCTGCTAATGCACACCTGTGAACGACTCGACGCGAACGCCTGATGCACAAAATGTCCCAGGCACGAGCACTCAGCACTTATTTCCTTGCAAAGTCAAAGCGTTTGGCCATACAGATAAACGCGCATTCACACAGCGAAAGACTAGCGTGATTTGGCGGCGCCGCCCTGTCGCGCCCTCACCTGGTACAGACGAGTCGGGTGCGTCTCTCGTGAATGTTCGCTCGTTGGGACATAGCAGTGTCCAAGCCCATCGTCGGTGACGTGACTCGTGACCTAATTAGTCACTCTTTGAAGGCGACACTAGAACGCAGGTAGAGCGACGTGCGCCATTCTCGGATGAAAGTCTGGTCATAACAGGGCATAATATTTCCTGCGAAAGTTTTTTTAAGGCTGCCTAATTCAAGGGAGCGAAGGTTCGTTGGATAAGGTGGATGATATCAGCATTTTGAAATTTTAGATTGGCACAGAGGGCCTAAACGGCGCCGTCCATGACATGCGCTTGTGCATAGAGGGCTGTGTAAGGGCCCCAGCCCAGACCAGGCCCGTGGCTTGAAGCCCGAGCGCGGCCCGCGCCCAACGGTAACCTTATCGGGCGGCCTAGCCCCGCCCGCTGGCCTGGCAGGGCTCGGACGTTTGGTCCGGCCCGGGCCCATGCAGGTCTCTAATGCAGCCTCTGATCCGTACCCTTCGCTTAGCAGATACCGCGGCATTCTTATATGTGATACGAAAAAGCGTCACCGCGAGAAACAGAGGAACACCCGCATATGGAAACAATGGTTTCTTGCATATATACCTCATTGCAAATGACCGACTACTGCGATTTGTCAGTAGATTTTACAAAATATATTATCGCTTTCCTGTTCCTATTCAATCACCAGTGGCATTGCCAAAGTGACAGGAAGCTTGGCAGTACATGGAAGGTGGAGGGGCGAAACCCTTGACATGAAGCTTGGGGCTTATGAAATATGCCACAGCTTGCTTGAGGTTTGTCCTGCCGCCGGTGTCACATATATAGGGTTCCCAGGTTGGCATTGGGGGCTTCTCTTCAGCTTACTAGGGAAATGCAGTTTAACTGCGGTTACCTGTCCACGCGCAGTAGGGTGAAGTGGATTGCGCCTCAATCTACCGCCATCAATATCGTCGGAGAGATGAAGTAAGCATGAGAAACCATCTAGTTGCGTCAAACGCAGAATATTTCAGGGACGAAGTTGTTTGAGTAAGCTACCTGCAAGAGGCGCGAGCAGATTACTGGAAAGACTAGCCCTGTGGCACATAGCCTTATACATTTTGTCCTCAGCAGGATAACCGAAAATAGAAAGTGGTTTCAACGTTGGCATAAACTCTCAGAAAGATCTACTATAGAATGTTTTTGTAACGATTTCCCACATTACGAGCGCATGACGGCAGCTATCGGTGTCGGCAAGTAGTGTCATGTCCACGTGACTGTTCTTGTACGACATATCTTTGCAGTTCTTTTTTCGTGGAGCACATTGTGTGCCAGAAATTTTATTGCGATAGCAATTATATGGACAGTCTCGGACGGTTTTTGCCGTCCCCGTCGCTGCCGTCATGAACCGTATATGTATAAGGATGGATATATATGTAAAAGTCCCAAAGAAAAATAATTCGGATGAATGCTTCCGATGCGCGGAATCGAACCAGGAACTTCTCACTCCGGAGCGCGTAGAGCTAACCACTACGCCACTAAGAGCAGATGCTTCAAGGAGCTAACGGCGAGCCTTATATACACACCCTTTGCCGCTGGCAGGACTAAGAGACGGCAGGCGCTTATAGCGTTTCTTCATTACCAGCGAGATGGCGCGAGGAGCGCAACGGGCAGCCGCCTTTGCAACAGGAACGCTGTTCAAACTAAGAGTATCCATTGCGACAGCTTATTCGCGCTCGTTCGGTGTATATCTGTGCGTTCGTTTCGTGCGTGCTTCACTTGATAGTTCGCGTTCATCTGTTTGTTCATTTAGCGGCCTCCCCTAGCTTTGTATGTGTAGCTTTGTGGTACACAACGTATAAAGCCCTTCGTACCAGAACGTGCTGCCCACGGGAGACGCTCACTTAGCAAGTTGCTAGTGAGCTATAATTGTATACCATGTTTGCTATACAATTAACATTGCTCCTGAAGGTGCGAGACTCACTTCGTATAGCATTACAGTTTCTTGCTATCGCATTCATTGCTTCGCCCTTGCGGCGAAACTGTGACTTTTTTACAAAAAATGATGAGTGGGCGAAGGTGCGGAGGTTCATCGGTAAACCGTGAATTCTGTCCAGTACATCATCAACGACGTGAGATCGTGCGCGTTTATACTAAAGGGTCGATGAGAGTTATGGTGACTTGCAGCTCAGTTTAATTTTACATGTACGATGTGAACTTTCATTGTTTGATCACGCACAGGAGAAATCGCACACAGGCACTACATTGGAGGTCAAAATCCGGTGGTCAGTGAACGGTTGTGTAGCGCGAGCGGTCGGTTTTTTCAATGAAGAAACTCGCTAGCAGACGCTGCCTGCGTCGGCACCGCGAGGCGAGAGAGGGGGGGGGACCGTTGACGATGGGGAGAGGGAGAGGGAGGGAAAGGGAGAGAGTGGGGGCGAGAGAGGAGAGAGAGGGGGAGCTCGACCACGGCATATTCACCGTGATGACGCCATGTAGTGTCCAGCCACCCAACCGCCATAATGCACACATGTCTATGGGACAACGCCATCTTGCAAACTAGACGAGAAAGATGGATGGATGGATATTAGGAGCGTCCCCTTTATAACGGGGCGGTGGCCGGGACACCAAGCTCTAGCTTTATTTCTTTTTCGTTTACAACCATTTCTTTTCCCGAATCACACATATTTTCACAACTAATTTTTTTCCTCGTCTATTTATTTTATCTATTATCGTTCTGCTGTGATGTAACAATCTTACCCGAACTACCTTGCGCTTTTGTTTGCTCCATACCTTTGCGCCACCAATGCTCTAAGCGCCTTTTACTTATAACTATCGCCGGCATGTTCAGCTTTCCCCTGTTACTCCTGAAACCCATGGCCTCCTGTAGGGTAGTGTCCACAGCTACACCTGGGTGGACATCTGTACATTCAATCAAAATATGGTCTGTCGTTTCGCTTTGGTAGTTTTGACGCTTTGGTAGTTCTGGTTTAGCCATTGCGGCAAGAGGGTAATTCATATTAGGGATAAGCTCCTCTTCATCAAATGAATATCGTATATGGAGTGAAATCGAAGTTCAATCAAGCGATTTCGAATTCGTCGAACAATGTGTTATTTCTCCAATGAGCGACATTCCGCTATTGTTTTCCGATTCGTCCGGCACGTCGAGGAAGCTGCCCGTGTCCAAGGGTCCGAGGCCGTCACGTAGGCTGGGGTGCTTGTGGCCCTACCGCGACCGAATCACCGGACCTACTTGTTAAATAAAGTTTTCTCTCTCTCTCTCCTGATCTCGTGCAAAGTAAGTGTACGATTACGCAGGACAAGGCTTCAACGCGGTGCACAAGGTTTCCGAAGTACAAAATAACAACATTAAATGAAGTGGGATGCCACGGCGGACGCAGCGTTCTGGCGAGAAAAAGAAATGTGGCATCTGTTTAACGAGCAAAGAGGCGTAGAGAGGAGAAAGATGAAAATAAATTTGCGCCTTAATTATAGTATTCCTTTTCTTGTTCCGTTTAATATTATTACCTTCATGAATGGATGGTCGAACAAGTACTCGAACCGATAACCATTTACACTAACCCTTTGAATGCCGAATAAATTTTGTGAGGATGATAGAAGGAGAATACTAACTGGGCAACCTGTCGCCATCTGCCAGCTTACATAACAAGATGAACAGTCATAAAAAGATAGATCTCTCCAGTTCATCATGAGGATTGGCTCTAGAAAGCCGTGTATTTATAAACGCGTATAATCATACTTTTTTCCAATTGCACTTGCGGTACTTTATGGAGGCTGCTCAAAGGTCGCTGAAGGGGCCTTGCTGCTTTTGGGAATCTGTGACGACGGCATATTAGCCGGATGCGTCGCCGTCCGACTCGTCCGTAAAGACCAACACCACGGCCGCCTGCGGCGAAACAGGGCCCGAGCCACGCTTATCAGCTTGCGGACGAACGGTGCCGCTGGTCTAGATGCAGCTCATCCAGGTGCAGCTGTCAACCTGTACCATCCTGCCACATCGCGCTAGCATCAGTGGATTAGGGCTGCATGAAACTTGGTCTTAGCGACAGCAGGAACACGCAGATGTAAACTTCAAAAAAATTTATAATGGCTTACCTTTACAAAAATGCACTTTGCGTTTCAGTTGACTGCGTATCGAGTTCCTTTTGAGTCTACAGAAAATCATTTAAACGACAATTTCTATCGAGCGCCCTCCAATGAAGATTTAATTGACTTAATAGTAAAAAGCGTCAATTGACTCTCAGTCGACACAAATTCAATTGGCAAAATTTAAGCAAGGTGGAACTGAATCGCACCCAGTACAAATTTTATTGACCCTATATTGAACACCGCCAAAATGATCTCATTTTAGTAACAACTACATCTTACTTCGGATGCCGAATCCACATTTTTCTTTTGTATACTGTTTTCTGCCATGGCCGACCGGGATTACGAATGACGTATAGCATCAGTGCTGTCTGAAACATTCTTTTGTGAATATTTTTGGCGGAACACACTTTCGTGAATACTCGCCTTGCACGGCGCATAAACCAATGTTGCCATTATATTTATAATCCTTACTGGAACAGCCGTCTATTACTTAAATCTGCAGGCAAGCGTGTCTTTTCAGGCACTAAATGCGTGGCGTCCATGATCACAATCTACACGGAATCTGTGAGAAAAATGATCTCGCTGATTCCGTGTGTATGACATGTTATTTATAAACAGCGAATTTATTATGGCTAATACCACTGCATATCAACTAAGATAAAAACACAGATAAAGACTGTCACCCATGTTAATAACTCGGGGTACCAGAAACTTCCATGTGCCAGTCAAGGGAAACTGGTAGAGGTAGAAACACTTTTATTTTGGAACAGTTATACAGAGGCCTCAGGGGGAAGGGGTAATTTGCAAAAAGCTTCCCATTCAGCGGACGCACAAGAACGCGTCCCTAGGAGAGCGCTCACCCCTTCGGCTAAGGGGCACGGAATGTGAGCCCCTTTGTGTACCCTTTGTGCATCAAGTTAGTCACGGTAGACAGTCGTAGTGCCTGCTTGCACGTGCAGCGCCGCAAAAGCTAGTGCTTATGCTTACTCTGTGTATTACCGCGACCAAAAGGTAGTGCGTTGCTTTCGGGATCGAAAAACCACAAACGCCTCACTCGCAGCCTTACATCATAATACATTTCTGATCAGCTTAACAAAACACGCTCGTAATTGCAGGGGAAACAATCGAAATGTGCGAGTCTGTGTTTTGTGTCTCTCGTTTAGGTGTCGGAGTGATATACCTCTCCTTTTCTTTACGGACTATTTGCGTAGCCTTCCCAGCGTCGCAGCTCGTGTATGAGCCGTGTGCGTGGTGGCGACAGCACACTGTCGCGTAGGGCCAACGTGGCCCAACGTGCGACAGAATTTTTGAGATGTGTGCGCGTGCGGTCGTGGTGTGACTAGGATGGCCGAAGAGTGATGTTACCAAGGTGGTGTTTTCTGCAAGCACACGTATAAGCCGAACGAGCCCACCAGTGCTTTCAGCAGAGATCAGCGTAGCGAGGAATCGACAGCCCGTTGCTTGTTCTATGGACTATCGGCTCGCGCACCAAGGATAAGGCCACGAGTTAGCAAGTACTCTTACGGCTTATCGGACTTCTTATCTCTTGTAATCGCGCGTTAAGTATGGCTCATTCTCCTTGTATGATTTGTTTATAGGGTTTTCTTGCATGTTTTTTTTAATCCCTGGCCTTTTCGATTTTCTTACCAAAGAGGCACACGTGGGAGTCGTTTATTCTTTTCCTGGGAATCTTACCTTGATCTTAGTAGTGTGTGTGTGTAGATCATGCAGATGTAAATCATGCAGGACCTTCTAGCGCTCGTAGTCTTTTCCTCCCATTATACCTGCTTTATCATGCCCCTAGTCTGCAGAGTTGTGCGTACCTATTGAGGTCATGTGCCTGTTATGCACCTAGTCTATGTGTACCTACTGCAGACGCAAGTTTACGAACATAAATCAGCAGTAGATACACGCAGGCTTTTTTTACAATTGCGTTTTGCAATTTTGCGTACCAACGTCTTTTGATCGAGCTCAATAAAAGCTGAATATCCGGTCGTTCCTGCTGTTTCAATTACAACTCATTAAAAACAGCCAACACACGCTCAGTCGCAGGTCAATAGGACCTTTTGACTGACTCAAAATACGCTTAATTGGAACTCAAAGGACTTCCAATGGAGACACGGTGGCCAATCTGTTTATGAAAATCAATAGGAAAAGTCGATAGGAATTTAATTTCTACACATACACCTCGTGGAGGAAACTCAATACAGCCTGAATTAAATCTATATAAGCATTTTTGTAAGGGTGTCCCTATGAGACCACAGCCCCCCCGCAACTGGCTAATTGACAGCTCAGCTAAGTATTTCTTTTATGTTGGCTACGCAAGATACATAAGGGCATCAATGATGTCATTTTTGGCCGGCTTCGTGGTAAAAAGAAAAAATTAACCCGTTAATATTATTAATGCGGGGGCTTTACGCTGCGAAACCAATAGGTCGTTATTTGGCACACCACAGGCTCCTGACAGTGCTTAAGTGGCGCTGTGGAGGAAGCTATGAACCATTTAATATCGCGTGTAACACTTTCGTCTATCACCCCTTCCTTTCCTACTGCCCCAGTGGTAGACAATTTCTTTGAACTACGGTGCCGTAGTAAGTAGCGCAATTACGTAGGTCATGAAATGATCGACATGAGGATTTGGAAATACGTGCTATAACTAAACACTATAAAATGCTAAGCTAGAGCCATTACGTTGGCAATGCTTGCGTAACGCCCTGTGGAAGATTTGTGCGAAACAGAAGGGCAGGTGCCTTCGCGTATTTCTTAATGTTGTTTGCACGGAGTTGTTGCACGGGTTGTTGCACGGAGTATGTCAGGAGTCCACGAGTGACAGAAAACGTACTCCAAAAAGTCCAGCGCACTGTTCGCTACCAGAATGTGCACTTCTCCCGTGGATTCATCGGTGTCCCTGGAGCGCAGCCAAATGCTCTCGAGAACTCGGGCATGTTCATAAGGGGCACTATGCAGCGTGAGCGAAACGGTGCGTAGCGTCTTCCTTGTTTACTGTGCTGGGCGCACGCTCTGACGCAGTGACTTATGAAGAACAGGCGTTCCGATGAAACGTTGAACCCGACCAGCTTTACGCGCCTGAACCTCTCGGGCAAGGCTTTGAAGGCGGCGTAGGCGACCTTCGTTCCCTCGAGGTCAGCCAGGTTCTCGGAGTCCACGTTGTCGTCCAATACCTCCGGCTGCATTAAGGAGAGCTGCAAATAGAGAAAACATTGCGTCATGACATTGCAGAAACAACGGAGCAGTGCCTCCTTGATATTATCTCAGGACTGCCTTTGTTCGACGCGCATCATGGGACAACGGTAGTATCAGTTTGCGGTAGTATCCATAGCTGTGTAATACACAGCGTATTTCCCTAGAGAGGAGTTAACAATCGTTTCCATGGCCGTCTTCATCGCTTTTTGTAATACATCTCCGCCATTCGTGCCAGTTATAGTAGCACTGGCTGCTTCAAATTTAAAAATGCTTCCTTCTCCTTCTACAGCTGGTCTCAAGACACAGACTTACATGTATTTTAGATGAGAATCTCTGATGGGTTATGCGGCTACTTTCGTTTGTGCAAACATCATGACGTGAATAAAAAAAAGCACAGGGGCCACATCGGAGATATTTGTTTCCGAACGCGGGCAGTATTCTTCGCTTTCACTGCATGCCATTGGCCGCGGTCATGCTTACCTCGTAAGCAGCGGTGCGCGGCCACGTTTTTGCATGACCACGTTTTCTCTGCACATAAAACGTTTTGGCTCACCAAAAAGAAGTCTCCATTTTTATATAGCACTCTTATTCATTTTAACAAGAAAAACTTTTCGTTTTGTAGTATATTGTCTAAAAGAAGACAACAAAGCGTGCTCGTCAAGATTGGGATGTTCACCGCTTGCCCACTGGTTGCTCTCGCCCTCTCGTTCTCGCACATTTCAGTGGTCCCCCTGTCATAAACCTGTACCCACTCAGTCCAAGAAAAGCGACCAATCCTAGAAGCATTGTCCACCATCATTCGCGCCAAATCCGCAGCCCGCACACCGAGAGCCGCGCCCCCACTTCGTGACGTTGCAGCTAGCGAAGGCCTTCTGTTTCGAAGAAGATCTCCGATCGCACCCCAGGTCGGTAGCCCGGGGCAACGGACGGGATATACAAGTCCTCATATGACTGTTCATACGCCACTTTAGAGTTGAACATGTAAATAACAGAGTTTCAGCAACTCGGCTGCTCTAGCCAACAGAGAACTTGAGTTTAATATTCTGCATATATCGTTAGCTACGTGTAATAGGGTGTGATGGTAAAACTGCCACATCTCTCATTCAATGTCCTGAGACGTTATCATATCCTAATAGGACGTCACAAGAACACGTAATCTTTATGGGCATTTGCGCCACATTGGTTAGCCAAAAAATTGAATAACGTTAAAACTAAAACACGGCAGGTTTCAAGAGAAGATGCATGCTTGATGAGAAGGAAGAAATTAAACTTTTACCGTTCAACGCATGTATGCGCATATGGCTTACAAAATGTACTTAAATATCTCGTGCATGTCAACTCAAACCCACAGAATTATCCGGGGTCCAGCCGATCGGGTTCAATCAAACAATTAGACATAGCGCTATGCGTCAGCCGTGCTCCACGCGCTACCTCGTTAAAATGACTATAATGTTCTATAGTTTCCAGCGTAGTCGGTTGGTACTAGCAATTAAAAATCACGTTTTTTTGTGTAGATTTCACGGATCGCCGTGCGAAGCGTTACCGTAAATAATATCGTGCATCTTGCAAGCATGTTTAAGGACCAGAAGGCCTACAGGAAGCTCGAAAAAGGAGGGACGGGGAAGAACGAAACTGCATGCGTTTATCAGTCCCGTTCGTCGTCACACGTTACTTCAGTACATCACGCGAAAATTCAAACGGAAAGGCACTTTTAGCAGCGGCCGCTTACCGCACGGTAAGTACGGTAATGCCGTACCGTCGTGGTCGGAACATAGAAAATTTAGCCCGTGAGAACTTTACAAGTAAGTTTTATCAACTGATGATGTTTGCGTGTTCATCGGGCGACTAGTGCAGCTCTTTCCGACTAGAATAGCCGCGCGCCGACCACGACCTACGGCACTACCATCACTACCATGCGGTAAGCCGGTGCTGCTGAAACTCCCTAATGTTTGCACATGTTCACGTACTGCATTTTGCTGAATATGGTGGAAGCGCTTGAAACTTTGGCTAGAGACTTTAGATTTATGTAAGCCTATTTGCTCATAATATTTTACGAATGTAAAACACTAATATCAGAGTGACAAACCACTCCGATCTAGCTCTTTCTACAGTGTTATAGAGTTATGTATTACATCGTTGTGTAGGGATATATTTCAGGCTTGAGGCTTTTACTTAGTGCGCCTTACTAATGATGTTAGTCTCTTTGCCTACACGAACTCGTTAGTTCGCAGCGGCTCTTACGTCTAATTATGCTAATTATGCGGTATTTGTGGCGAATTTGTGATTGACCTTTATTTCGCTTATTCAGCCGTACTGGCAGCCATTAGCCCTTTCCTTGTTGAGGCGATGGGTCACCACACGTTATTGGATCGCGTTGAATCTAAGCACAAATATGTACGTATTTTTAATTATTCCTTATCTATTTCATCACACATATTTTTAGGAAAGCACATTTGGTACTTACAACAGATCTGTGCGATCTCCGCAAGCACATCGCTTTTTTAATGTACGCCTTCTGAAATGAGTCCGTCCGCCAGTATTGAAACCTTGTGTTCCTCACATCGAAGGCATGCATGAGCTCGTGGCCCACCATCTATAATGAAAAAAAAAAAAACTGTCACAAGTAAGAAAAAGTACTCTTTTGTGTGCACCCAAATCTTATCAATACAGGTAAATGCAGTCGAGTACAATGGATTTTCGTGCAGTTATTATAAATGCAGAGCAGTAGACTTTGTTTTCGGGACAGGCGAATAATGAAGGATAAGAAAGGTGTCTTTCTCTTTGCTCGCTTAATGTCGCCAGAGTTAGACAAAGACTCGACGGTAATATTACAAGAGGAGTGATATGCGTCGCGTCTTACTAGTCTTCTGCTTTTGCTCTCTAGTTTCTAACAGATTCCACGCTAACATGAAGTTGTCCAGCTATAAGGTAATGACGCCTTTGCCATTTGGAGTGTACATGCAAAGTCCACTTCATCACAAGGTCGTGTCAAGAAGTAAAAGCTGGCCAAGAAGGGGAAGGATTTTGGATATGAATGTGCTCTGTTATAGCTCCCAACATGACGTTTAGCGCAGCGCTATTGATCATCGTCATCATCATCACCTCCACCACCACCACCACCATAATCATCATTGTTCTCTCTATGCCTGCAGCCGAGCAAATGAATTTCCTATAGATCTCAAATGGTCCCTCTCCTCAACTATTGATACTTTACTGTTCTTTGTGGAGGACTATGGTAGCCGTGCTGCCTTATAGATATCTCCTAATATTCCTAGATAATCCCCGTCTACTCCCCCATTTTGCAACGCCGGCATGAGAGCTCAGGTTTCGACCGAGTGAAATTCTTTCTCGTAATCGATGAAGGCTTTATACAATGAGGATGGTTATAGGCCTACTCCGCGAATTTATATATCACTGATTGAACGCGTGAATATGGTGTATTGCTAAATAACCTTTAAGAAATACTGCTTGTTTGTTATGCTGTCAGAAATCTAAAGCACCACAAATTCTTCGTGGCGAAAAGTTGTTACCAACCAACCAATTACCGTGGTAAACACATTGCAGACAACTGACAGTCAGCTGATAGGCCTATAACGTTTCAAGCCCTTAATATCTCCTCTCTTATGGATTAGAATGGTGCTCGCATTGTTCCATGATTTCGGTAAGCTACTGGTCACTAGGTATTGCGTACATAGGGCTGCCAGTTCTTCCACTGTAATCTGGATGGCGTACTTCAAGAGATGTGCGTTTATCTTATGCTGACCAGGTGATTTGCCCCCCATACCTTTGCATTTCTTTCGAAGCATTGTTTACTCCCTCTTTTACTAATGGTGGGACGTCTACCTCTTCCTAACAACTGCCTCGTTCGATAGAATGTTTCGTTCAGTAGTTTGCCTCAAGTTGGCGGCTATTTCATCTAAGACGCCATAATCTGACCGACACAGCGCTCAAGTCAAAATAACACATCAAAGCATGCTTGACCTTTGGTGAAAAGCGACGTTCCCGGAAGGTAAACCAGCTTTCCGGCACGTAAGGCTGCCTTCTTTTAACCAAACAGGCACTCTGACGCACTGTGTAACTCACTGTGTCACAGAAGCACTCTGTCAAGTCTTGTAGAAAGCTTTTTTTTTAAGACTAAAGAAGCACACAGACGCACACTGTCGCGCACTCTAACGCACTGTGCCACAAACGTACTTCGTGAACTTTCGTCAACAGCTGCTTTAGTTACCGGGTAGGTGCTTTCGAGCAAGGATCACAGATCATGTTAATACACATTATTCATGCAATCATAGCTTATGGTGCCCTAAATGGATGCAATCTTCAATCTTGAATAAGTTTTCAGATGTTATCTGGAGCGAAAACTTTTCGGAATAACACAGCAGTAGGCGCTTTCTACTTCGGCATGTTGCAGTTGGCCAGCGACTACATAAGTCGCGGCATTTTTACGCGAGTTCTGATAACCACCACAGGTATTCACCTACCGGCGCTCCATTAGGATAATAATATTTCTAGTCAGTGATTGCAGCCTTCACTGCCATGTTGGAACAAGCACACCGTCATCAGTCTATTTCCCAATCCCTGCACGCCATCTCTGCTCAAGTGTAATGACAGTTGTACAGATCGCACGCCAACAAAAGTCACACAAGGCTTCAGATGACGACAAATGATATTTCTCTTCTAAGAACAGAAGTGTGTTCCACATGAATGAAAACAATTTAAGGACTTTTACTCGGCTCCACAAAGGGAAAGTTTTACGCACACGGTATTGGAGCGCTCCATGATTCAACACCTGGGCTTTCTTAATATACACTACTATCTCGCTGTACACGGGCGTCTACCATTCACGCCTTCATCGAAAATGCTACTGCTGCGGCCGAGATTGAACGCGCCTTCTTTGCGTCAGCAGTGAAACAGCAAGACCACTAGACCACCATGACAGACAGTACATGCGTCTTCAACAAAACACTCTGATCACTTGGACGAACTCATTTCGATAAGGAAAGCTACACATGAGAAGAGTTCATGAAAATACCGGGAGCGTTTTTCTTTTATTGTGTGTATTTCGGTATCGTTGCTTTACCTGCGTGCCGAAGCGATTATTTTTGTTATGCATGCGGAACATTAAGGGATCCGCCATTTCGGCGCCACATGAGCTTCACGCAAGAGGTACAAGCCTCACCAACTCCTGCCGTCGAACTGTTACTCACAGTATTATTCTCAGCACACTGGTACATTACAGTGATTGTGCAAATGACAGTAAAGAAAAAAGTACGAAAGAAAGAAAGGAAGAAAGAAAAAAAGAATTGTCTTCATGTTTGTATCTGGGGTTACAGAGAAAGGAAAAGCAGACCTCTTGTGCTCTCTATTCACTACACACTCTTAACCTGAGCCCACGGCTACATGTAAGAACTGACAATCACAAGAAAAGAAATAAACCCGAAATAAACCCCGATAGCAACAATTATCAGGCAATAACAGGTTGTTAACATGACCTTAGTAATTTGTACCTTAGCGCGGGCAACACAGGCGAACCACAGCTCCGCGCTTGCTACAGACTTCAAGTTGACAGCAACTGTTTTAACGTTGGGTTCAGCGCCGGGCTTGGAGCTTGTCATAGAGTTTGTCCTATTTGTATGGAATCGTCATCCTAGCAACAGTTTTTCCATGAATACCTTATTGGATATGGCTCCAACCAGTGCGCTGTTACACCTCACGCAGTAGCCTAGTTCTCTTATAAAGTCGCTGACATATGCATGGATGGTCAAGTTATTCGCTTTAGGACTCTACAGTTTTCTACGCCAGCACGACCACTGAAGGCGAGGATGCTAGGTTGGGTGTTTCGTATTTAGCCAGATGAAGGTTTGTTCTGCTGGTATGAACACACCTTGCAGCAAACGCACAGCTCCACCGCCGAATATAAACTTCTCTACACTTGACATGATGGTGGCAAGACAAAGCTTTCATGGATACTGCAGAATCTCGCTGAAGTGGTTAGCAAGTGAAACATGCAGTGTACCGCGAAAACTGACTCCTTAGGTAAAACATGGCTGTGTGATATACTGCATCAATTATGCCTACCAAGTCGCCCTTGTTTATACGCAAATCCTCTAGTATACGGCGGCTTAGGTATTAGGAGAATACGAAACCACGATGTCATTGCTGGTTGTGAGAAATTTCAATTTCTCAGAGCGGGGGCTCATTCCGCTGTGGCACACTCGCTAAATGCAGTGCCATGGCAAAACAATGCCTCAGTTTTACAGCAGCTTGTTTCCACTTATGAGATCTCGGGTTCAGTAAACCTATATGAAACACCCATACACCCAATCATCCTCCATGCTGTGCTGAGCGTATCAAATATTGTTCAGTATTTGTGGCATTGAACATGGCAGCAGTCAAACCAGCACTACTTCTGAAGGCGTTTTTGCGAGCCTTGCGAGCCTTTGTGTGAGCTTACGTGCAGCAAAATCGAATGCTTACGGTAAAATTGCAGTGGCGGGAAAGTGTAATAGAGTGCCTGCAGCTGTTGCCGTGTTAAATTCTCCATATCGTTATCGGTCTTGCCGCATTGCAGAGCCCCGGAAATTTTCACCGGCTGACGTTTCTTGCGCCAAGATTGCACAGTACAGTGACTACCAGCGTTTTCGCATTCTACGAAAATGTGACTGTCGAGGACGAACTTACTCCCCTCCCGTCTTTCCTGTTCGGGTCACTAGCCGCAAATTACAAAAACTGTACCACCACGGTGGACAAGGGGGCATCAGTCATCGGTAATATGCGCTACGGGCGAAACGAACAAATATTCATAGGTGCAGCGACCTACTTTCTGTAGTAATGACTGGCGTTTGAGTAAGTTCTACAGTCAATATAATCTCACGAGTCCTGCGCAGGAACACGCTATAACCGTCGAAATCACTCAATAACAATGCAACATATTCAGGCATGTCTTGATCTAAGTGCTATTAGAAAGTGTTGTAGCCTTTGTAACACGGTCGCCAGAAAAAGAAAAGCTAGGCATGCGAGAGCGAGGCACAGTTTTACACTAGATCTGTTTAGAGGGTCCATTTTGGGATGTATCCACGTCGATGGCTCTTTTGCAACAATTAAATTTCTAATGCAAAATGGAAAGGACTTTACCCCAATTTTTATTTGTGGTTCGTTAAATCACAGATACAAAAGTAATTGTCTAAGTCAAAACAGTCTTGGTAAATCCCCTGCATTCGGCATGAACTATCTTATAGAGGAGAAGAAGATGTGAAAGCAGCAAGTTCTTCAAGGGACCTGGGAACGGCTTTGACAATTTTAGAGAGCGGTATTGCATTGACAGCGCGATTTATGATTGTTTGCAGGTGCTGTTTCGGGCTTAAGGTGTGCAGTTACTGTAAAAAAAGGTTTAACGCGCACGGAAGTGGCTCAGCCGGAGGAGTTATCAACGGCTCCCGATAAGCATATCCTTCCACTGAAATGACAATGCTTCCCACCGGGTATACAGGAATATTAGGGCGTAAATGTAACCATCGACGTGAAACGTGGGTGACATCTGCGTGCCGTCAGGGTCACGAAAAGCCTTGACGAGGGGGCAGTGCGATTCATCTATTGCGCTTGGTAGAAAACTTTGCACGCTGAGAAAAAAAAAAAAAAACTGGACCGACTCTTGTCGCAGTGTTGAAATGTTCAAACTGAGGCCAGAAATTGTATATCACCCAGGGTGATGTAAGCAATGTTGATAACCACACGAAATGATGATAACCAACATATCGTCGCATTTGGTCCGGTCGCCGCACCTCGTGCGATGAGTACCCTGTCTGAGGCCATTCCACTTTGGCCGGTAGAATCCAGCGTATTCGACGTGCTATAGTGGGTGGAGATGTTTGAGTGAATAGTTCTTGCCACAACAATAAAACAATACATTAAGAAAAGCCTTCACCGCCTCCGCTGTGTTGATATTGGTTCCGAGAGAAATGCAGGTGGTTCAAGCATGGATCATCAGGCTAATGCATCTTTTCCAGCTTGGCGAATCAAGAAAGGCACAGTTCACTAAGAATCCATCTGGGCTCTTGGTCAAATAAATTGTATAGTTTAGGAGAAGTGGAGTAGATCGATTACATGTTCCTTGCTTTGGCTCCATTCGGACATCGTTCCGCAAACGAGGTCGTTATTTGATCGATTGATCCGTCGCTGCAGGCGTCTTGGAAGAGTGTTGTGGGTGCTATGACTTGACTACAAGGTCGGTAGCGATGAAATGCTCCAGTAAGTAGTTTATGGCCATATCAACAGAATATTTGTTGCAAAACGATTTCAAGTCAGCGAATTCACAGGTATGCATTGGCAGAATCAACTCTGTACTCTGTATACGACTGCAATGAATTATTTCCTCTTCTGATCCCTGAACATTGTACGTGTGTCTTTAATTCTTTTTGCTGACAGCAAAATCATAATCATTGAAAATATACCTATTCTTCGGTAGTGCTTTCGCGCTCAAACTTCCCGCTTATTTATGCGTCTGTATGCACAACTTAGAATATGTGAGCAACAAGTTGGACGTACTTGCGTCATTGGCATACAAGCGGTTATGTTCAAAACATGTTGCAATAGCACTGCACATAGATCAGTATACGAGTAAATGAAAATCAAGTTACGCACAACTGAAACAATGTAGTTAAATGTAACGCTTACCCCTCCAATGCCACCGTAGTTGAGTCCGATTGGCCCGTATAGGAAGTAAAATGGGCGATGCAATATGGCTGTCGGTATTAATACAGCATCATCATACGGTAAGAAATAAGCGTTCACGTCGCTATCGTCATACAAGGGAGTCTTTTGGTCAAGCCAAGGAAGATGAGCGGAGAGCGACAGAGCCTTTATCCATGTCGGGAACAGTCGGTCCGTTGGGGCGTCCGGGTACGGTTCTGCAGCAGATGATGAACGACAGACTATTACGTCTAGCCCTTTCGCGTATCATAGGAGAATGTTCGCATACTAACAGCTGTGCTTTTTTCTGCTTGTCACAGGTCGCTATGAGGCACATCTTAGCGGGAGGCTGCCAAATACTCCGACTTTCTGGCGTTTTGTGTGCGCTGCTGCTGCGAAGGAACCCGTGTCTTTCCCGTGAGCAGCCAAGCACCGCAATTACGGTACCGGTACGATGGCTACGAGAGCGCCAACGCTCGTAGGCGGCTGGCTAGATAGATAGATAGATAGATACATAGATAGATAGATAGATAGATAGATAGATAGATAGATAGATAGATAGATAGATAGATAGATAGATAGATAGATAGATAGATAGATAGGCTCTTCGTACATGAAGAAACATCATTGTGGCGTGTAGGTGCGTTTGTCGGGCTGAGGGTGCGGAGATAGCACCACACGCGGATGAAAAACCGTTGTAGCCTGTCATTCACGCACGTAGCATTACAAGATAGCACTAAATGCTTAACCGCGCGATATTTCTTTTTTTTTTTTTTGACTACGAGTGACGCTCGCTTTTTGAAGTTTGCGTTCAAGGATCGTAGAGATCCTACTTAAACATGTGAACGCGGTAAAAGCCACCCTTACGGCAAAGCTTCTGGCAACATCTTTCACCTTGTGGAAAAATTTGTGCGCGCATTGAGTACCAATAGTGGTTCGTTTTTCTCCGAGGCTGGATGAATAGAAAGAGCGCATGTGTCCACCTTGGCTGGCTTAATCAACTTCTAAACAGATCATCGGATGAGAAGTTCTGGAAACCGCTCTGCATTTAGCCTCGTCACGACTTCACAAAAGCTAGTGCCTACCCGATGAAGGCGCGACCAAAACAGCGGAACACACAAACACGAAAGAGCAGTATCGTTCGTGATCGCTTTTGAGTGTCCGGAATTGAAATTAAGAAGTGGCTTCACTGAGCGAGGGCTGTACTCCTGATGCACTTCGCCTGTTTTTAAGCTTAATCGAATATCTTTGTGCGCTCGTAGTTGTCCTTTGGTAGTCCACGAGTGAGCTTGAAAGATAAACCGAATCCTTTCTGAGTTTTTGTAAAACCTGAAGTGAGTGGTTAATGCAGCGCGCAAGGGCTTTTCGGACACAGTTTTCCTACAGGGAAATGACCAGTTGTATGGGTCTCCGGACGTTTCAGATTTAATCTCACGGCTTTGTTTCAAGATGAAGAAGCACCATCTGTAGAGGGAAATTACCTAATGAGAGAAATAATTGAGGCTTGCGATATTTGGTGAAGGGGAAAGCGGTTTACTAGTGCACCGTGTGTTACTTTGCATGAAGTTGAGTTTCTTTAATGTTTTGATAAAGCAATATTGTGAAAACAAATAGAAAGAACACATTCTTTTCGCCAGCTTCACACGTAGTGTTCACAACGTCCGAAACCACATTTTATGCTCCTTTACGCCTTTGTGTAAGGTGCTGTCATGGGTGTGCGGTTTCTTTCAATTACCATTTATCTGTGCTTTAATATGGAATAAACAAGTTGCGTGTCAGTGCCGGTGTGGGTCATTCTTCCTTGTTTTCCGCGTCCCTTAGGATCTCTTTTAGATATATTCCAAAATAGATATAGCCACCTGCATTGTCGAGGTGTCCTGCAGCCCTTTTGTAAAACATTTGAGAGCGGTGCCATTAGTTCGCGGGAGCTCCTGTGAACATGCGAGCTACAAACACAGGACTCCGCACACCTGGGAACTGGAACATTGATATTAAATAGATCTGGAAATAACCTGTTCTTTTGTCCAAGAATTGTGTCATTGTGATCACCAACTACGTCGCCTGCATTGTTTTGCCTTCCTTAATGGACGTTACATATAGTCTCTTTATTATTTTTAGATACACTTTCCTTATTATTTCTTGGCGAAATAGTGCAACTTTCACAGTGTCTATCTACCTAGCCGCCTACGTCTCGATGCTCCCCTGGTCGTCTAGTTTGCCTGGTAGAGACCAAAGTTTGGATGGTAGGGCATAAATCTGTGAAGGACGTGAATGATTGACGTTCACGACATTGCATGCTATACTGGTGATATACGTCTCGATTACCGATACGGCAATCGCGCATGGCTGATAATCACAGTGCTCAGTTCATTGCATGCCTGTTTGCGTTCGTGGTGTTTTAATTCTGTACGGGCTATTTTCTAGGACTTACTTAGGCGGCAATATCACGTAACATTGCAACGCACGTTAGAAAGGCAGCCGTTTCTTCCGGCTTGCCATACGACCCCAGAAACTGGGATTAAAGCTCCACAAACTTCAGAAATGGTTCTGAGGGCAGACATCGCATACGTGCGCACTCATGGCGCCACACAAGTAGGTTAGGGTGGCTCAGTCTACACCGTAAGTATAGGAAGTAAATCTGTTGCACCAACAGTCGTGATGATGGCGCTGGTGTAACGTCATTACCACTTAAAGTGTACGTTAAGCGCCATACACCTACTCCACCAGCCTACATAACGGAAATGCGCCGGCGCTGTCGTCAGGCGCTTCAGTTTCTCATGGTAGGCCTCCGCCTCCGCCCCTACCGTAGCAGTCGTTGCGTTTTCTATGCTGCGGGTGCTGCTTATCGCCGTTAAAGAGTCACATAATGGTACACGGATGAAGTGTACCGCGGTTGCTGGTGCAGTAACGAAAAATGAATGTACGATAGGTTCTGATCGGTTTCCTGCTGATGACCGTCTTAAGGAATGGGACATATTGGTAACACCGGCTCAACGGTTTGCGCTAAACATTTCGTCACAGCTAAGCTTGTGTGTTATTCTGTGGTTAGTGCCACCGCAGCTTATTTCATCTCAGAGAAATGTCTCTCTTATACGTTTGTCGAATTTGATGTTCAACATCAAGTTTTTTTAAGCAAAGATAGTGTGGAGACGTAGCGGTAACGCTTACCGCAGATCGTGCACCACGTTATCGATTTCGATAGCGGAGCACAGAATAATATATACAGAATTATACGCGGTCGCTATCTTTATAGAAGCAGTGTTTGTAGATGTCTCAGGTGGGTTTTTCTCCACTCGAGTAAAATAAATATATGACAGGTTCATTCAAGCAGAGGCGTGCGAAAGGGCGATTACGGCGTTGCTTTTGCTATTTTCACGCGGTGGTGAAGGCACACCTAACGCAAAAGCCTTGAAAAATACTGTGCTAGCTGTGATGCTCTTTACATTTGCTGGATTGTCAGAATGCATAAATTAGAATGTTTAAATCTGTCGTGTCCTTTGAGGGCATTACGCACTCACGATCGCAGCTTGAGTGTACGCGGAGCGCTGCGAGCCGCCTTTATGAGCGGTTCGTAGCGCTCGTTACAGCTGGCCTAGTCACTGGCACGTCACTGACCTCACTGCATCTTTTGCCTTATCGCAGCCGTATTAACGTGGATGATAGAGTGACAACGATTGCTTCTTTCGTATACTTGAGTAGCTAATCGGACCTATTTCTTTGTGCAGAACAATTTTGCATGGCGATTGGGGGGGAGGAGGGTGCGCAACAGCATATTTAGCTCAGGAGTATTCAGATCGCATTTAAACTCATCTCTCTGTACTAGGTGGTTCCCCTTTGCGCTAGTTGCTCAATTAAAATGCAAACGACTGAACAAGACAAGAGGGGCGTCGTTCAGATAACAACCCGCGAATCAATCACATTCCTGGCGGCAAGATGCCTGTCATTTCAATCAGTTTCTCACAGCTTCTCATAACTGCGAGAAGACGTATTTTTTCTATATTTGTTTAGAACTTCCTATAGTCACTGCAACTTCTGCTTCTGCGGCCACGTCGTGCAGACTGTTGCAAATACGCTGGCGGCACCCGGACGTCCGGAGCTCGGAGGCTGCTTTAGCACCTACTACGCCGGCGGCGGTGGCGCGACCTCGCATGGTCACAGTGAGCGATGGGCGGGGCCTCCACGCCGCGCCGTCGCTACAAGCTCCTGGATATATATCGCCGGTGCCTAGCGCTATTCACTAATATATAATAGGTCTATAATAAGCAGTTCCTGTGTTCTGCAATCACTCGGCATGCTTTAGACTAGCACTACTGGGTTCCGAAGAATACACTTCAACGAACGACACTTATGATAGGCACATCAATGTGCCGTAGCGGGCATTGTTTTCTTGAACAGGCGTTCGTGCTGCGCACTAATCTGAGTACCGACGTGACGTCGTACCATGAGCTACGGTACCGTCGCCATCGTGCTCGCGACGTTTCTGTTTGGTCCACGTTAGTTATACAGACACTCAATGTATTCGCACAGACGTTCGTGTCTTACTCGTAACACTTGGATAAATTACAAACGTTTTCTCGTAAGCAATTTTCTCTCCGACTACTCCGCGTGACACTGAGAAACGCCTTGGACATGAGGGAGTTTTGCTTGAACTAAAAACGAACAAATAAAGCATTGCTCGGGACGTTTCCGCGATCATGGAGTTACGAATCCTAGGCTGTCTAAACCGACGTCGTACCCACTCCTTGTGACATTATTTGTTAGAATAAGCGCTCCTTTAAGAATTTTCGCTGAACGTATCTTCATGTACTCCGCATTCCCTCTGCATTTGCTTCGATACTTACTGTAAATTTCCTTGATGTACTCAGGATCTAATCGCCGTCCCGGACTGCCCACGTAGATGGTAATATCGATGAGCCTGTTCATGGCATCCGCTCGAATTTCCGGACTCAACCAGCTTGATTGATTCAAGGCGTCCTCGAAAGCACTGCGGACTCGGGACGCGATGCGCTTGGCTTGGTATATCATACGAGGTGGAACCACTGTTTTGCAAGGAAAGTTTTGAGGGCACTCTGTTAGATGAACCATTATGGAACACAGTGTTAGGCATTTTGAAATTGAAATTTGGACGACAATTATTTCTGCAGGTCAAGGCACGGCCGGGATAATACAATTATTTCTATTCAGCAAACAGTATTTTTAGTGGGTAGTTGGCAATTTTCTATCGTTGTGCGTAGGGCGAAACCTTACGATGCAGAGACAAAAAAAAGGCCAACAAAAAGGACGGCGATATGCAGAACGACGTGTATGTTAACGAGCGGCTCACAAAGCATCAGAGTAAGGTGCAAAAATGTTCTGATGGCCACCTGGTAATATAGTGCAGTGAGTCCGCTCGCGTAAAATATGTTGGGTAACACCACATTTGCACTTCATTTTACAACACAGCATTGTCAGTCTGCTTGAGTGTCACTGTAAATAGAATGAAACGTGATGACTTTAAGTGTTTGAGCGCGCCGTCTATTTAATTCACACAAGGAGAGCTTTGCCATGGAGATGGCGGCCTCCACATAAACGATTGACTAATTATTGGCTTCACAAGTGCCCCCTTTTTTTGCTGTTTCCCAGCTAATCGTAGTGCTAGGTTCCGAGAGTACTCATGTACAAAAAACAAACAAAAATCATTGGGTCGTAACACATCCAACCAGACCGCCGCGTAGTGTTGGAGCACGCACATGGGCTATTAGGGTAGGCATATTGAATATAACGTCACAGTTTCTTGGGCCCATGGAAGCTAATTATTTCTGCATGGTCCACACGCATATCTAAGATCATGTCTGCATGTTACCTTAATGAGAGACGCCGTCCGCGTCAGCGACTCTGACACAATATGGCGGTCACATCAACAAAGGAAATCACCACCCTGCTCCCGAGGGAGGCGCCAGGGTCTTCGAGGCGCTAATAATTTTCAGACTAGGTACCTCTATGTCCTCCTCCCCAGCAGCTCCGTGAAAGATGGCGACATTCATTGTTCGGCAAATGCCACCAACTTCGAGAGCGTCCGCCATGTTAGCGCCAATACTTTCGCTCGTATGTGTGCTGGAGCAAGCTTTGAGAGCGGTTTTGTGACTCCGCTTCGGAAAATATTCCTCGATGCTTCATGTCCTT
The DNA here is from genome assembly GCA_013339685.2 of Hyalomma asiaticum. Taxonomy (NCBI): domain Eukaryota; kingdom Metazoa; phylum Arthropoda; class Arachnida; order Ixodida; family Ixodidae; genus Hyalomma; species Hyalomma asiaticum. The sequence continues at coordinate 91,119,666 of CM023484.1, forward strand.
CGTAGCGGATCAGTCCAGGTTGAATGGTTGTACAACACTTCCATTCGCGAAAGAGCCAGGACGGCTACTTTTGTGAACCTTCGAATTAAAAAGAAGGCAAGTAGAAATTTACGAATTACTCTTTCCACTGCACTAGTAGCGCAAGACTATCCAGCGCGACACGATTTCGATGGCACATGTGAAGTTTTTCCGGAAATAAAAATGTACTCTTTTCTCTGTTTGCTGAAGATTCCTTGTTATCTCTCTTTTCCTTAAGAATCAGAGTTCGCTGGTAGCGGATGTTTCATAGCAAGAATTTTGTGTTTGTGCCTCCAGCTCATGGGCTTCCGCAGGAACTACAATTTGCATTAAATGTGAAAGAATAAAAATTATCTGGGTGCCCCAATAAAGTGGGAGCTAACTTCCACTGCATGGGTGCCCTTGGTAGTTCGAAATTTAACTGAATTATATTACTGCGTAAAATGTGAGAAATTCCCGCATGCTAATGAATAGTTTTATGAAACCGCCTAGTACAGTCCGGGACGCATTGCTCCGAGTAGAAAAAAATTTATTCCGATTGTGACAGGACATCTTGTAGGCTGATTTGGGAATATATTCATAATCTAGCTTCTTCCACTCGATGTGCTTCATTTTACTCTCAACATTCTTTATTACAAAAACCCAGTTTTCATTCGTGTATTCAGTCTCCATTTGGCGGCTCTCATATCAACGTTTCTTTCTTAACTAGCTAGTGGTCGTGTCGACTTCCTTAAAGTATTTACAATCCACTAAGGGAGATTTAACAGTCTCAGTCTATTTGCAGGCTTGCTTTGATGAAAGCAGTCTTGAGAATAGAGAAGGTTGGTTAAGAAAGTGGAGGACAGATGCCGCGCAGCTGGTAGCACGGCAGCGACATTGTCCCGGGGTTAGCATTGAGTGAATTTCTTCTGCAATTACGCACGCTTCATCTCTCGAGGTCCATACAAAAAAGGGAGAAGGGTTAAATAAAGCACGCTCTGCTTATTATAATAGGCACGTTCCGCAATTGATGAGTGTCTATCAACGACCGACGACTGGATTCGCCGCGGTTGTTCTCAAGAGAAAGATTGTTTCTCTTCTGAGGAAGGGTTACCCAATACAAGATTTGATCGTTAAACCCCCGGATGTTGATTTCTTCATCGTCAAAACCACGTGACAATCTGGCCTCACCCGACTGAAAGTAGTGGCTGACGATCGCAAGACGCATGACCTTCTTGACGTGCTCGTAACATGCATCGTCTTCGTGTCTCCCGTGAAGAAACAGGAATGCGTCGGTGAACTCGACGAGCTGCCTGTAGATGGTCCAGGCGACCAGGTACCGCAGTCCGTGTTCGCCGACCGCCTCGCTCTGGAACAGCTTCACGATAATTTTGGTGGCGTGTGGACGGTAGACAATGGTGGAGGTATCCGTATACGTGCCATTGGTGTAGTTGGAAATGAAGGTAACCCATCCACCTGGTAAAAACAGAGAGACGAGATGTATCTTTGCCCTAGGAACACAGTGCATTTAACCATATTTACTTCCCCCATTGCATAACGTAGGCTTTTTCTGTGAGACAAGCGATGTGTGTTCTGAACGAAGCCGAACTTTCGAAATAGCGTGCCAACCGGCAAAGCAAGCACTGCGTTGCTGAAGGGAGCACGGCGCGGAATCAGTAGACAACTAACTGCTGCTTGGCGCGTTTCGCTGTGGTCGTTAATTGCTTAGTTGCTGAGTTCCAGCCGTTAAAGAAGAGCATATTGACTAGTTTTTTTTTTCTCGGATTAGTGCTAATGAACAAGACCATGAAGAACAACGTGCAAACGTTTGCAGTGATGCATACATGCGTTTGTCGTACTTCCTGCAAGCAGTCAAACGTTTTGAACACGGTAGAACACGTGGGAGACTATCTCAAGACTGGACGACCTTCCACATCGAGAGATGACGACAGCGTGCAGAGTTCGTGGTGGGGTTCTTGAAAATAATCGCTCACACGCGGAGTTTCGGGCGAAATTTATGTCAGCGCAGTATCGTGTTTTTTCTAGTCTGACCTCCATACGAGGTCTACTTGCCATATTCAATGCCTGCCTTGCGGAAAAACCACGCTTGGTTGTGCATCGTGAAAATGCATTTTATGTTCTTTTACGGTTCAGCGTAACACAGCCAAAAAGCACTCAAATAAATTTTACGGGAGTCAACCCTTAGTTCTTCAACTACTTTTGAACACCGGACCTACAGAACTACTACCCGTACACACTTCTTGGCACTGCAACGAGTCAAGATGCTTTGTTCCGCACAAATATCTCCAATCGCACCTCTGCTTCCCTGACACTTCCCACTCGCAGAGATAATCTCGATAAAGATAGAAATATTGCTTTAAGAAGCAAATCTGTAAGGCTGGCGAAACGAAAAGCAAATTCTCACAATGTGTAACAGCGCAAAACTTAACTTGCCTTGGGTGACGAACGGTTCTGTCTCTCTACCCAGCTCACCAATGGACCCATACTTTTCTTCGCTGGAAAATGTGGCCTTAGCGATGTCTTCAACTACAGAACCAATTCGAAAAGCAAATTATACAATTAGCCAGGTGCTAGTAAGTTGCGCATGTCTCACAGAGCAGACACCACGCACTGAATGAATAAATCACGGATTCAATCAATCACTGAGTTTATTATTCACAAGAAAACAAAATGCTGTGCGTTACACTTATCCGGTTGACACCACAGAACTCTGAATTGTGGAAGGGGTTTGTATGATAGATTGTGTTGCAAAGAACCGCTCACAACGTGTTATAAATAGATGCATACATTTAAAATGGTAGAGCGTTATGCAAAACATTATACAATGCGGACAAAATTACGAAAAAACACAAATTTAAATTGTAATAACCGGGTGGAATATTTCCCATGAGCGACGCCATCGCGTGCAGCTGGAAACCTCATTTTGTTCGCTACGGCAGTACAGTGGTTGTGGTAGTTAGCTGCTGCCCCAAATATTGCGGGTTCGATGCCGACCGCTGTCGTCAGATTTTCGATGGAGGCGAAAACGTTGGAAGCCCTGCGTACTCTGAGATACCAGTCAACTTTATATAACCCCAGGTGGTCATAATCCCCGCAGCCCTTCACCGGAGAACACCTCGTAATCGCATCGCTCTTTTTACAAGCATAGCCGTTATTATTATGAAAATGGTTGTGCCGTGACCCAATTTATAGAATTGCCACTGTTACCTGCACTTGCGTACGCAACAGCAGCGCTCACTCGCCTATTTTGCCAAAACCGTGATGCACCCATCCGCAGTTTGGAGGCTGGTGTACAGTAGTCGACTGCGCCCTACTAAGAAATCGGAGATCTCCCATGACCTGTGGCAGTCGAAGTCGTGCGAAGCACTCAGCTACGAGCGGCTCGTGGTCGACATCTTCGTGTAAATTCAAAAGCCGCGCGCGTGATATGTGCTTAAAAGGCCCATCGCCAACACTATACCGCAAAACGGTGGGTAAAGCGTTGATAAGTAGTGTGTATGTATGTGCGTGTATCTGAAAAGCTGGAAACTCACGCAGTGAAATTTTTGGGCCTGCTACGCTACTGCACATAATAATAGTAACAATCATTGTTGGCCTTGTACGAGCCAAATGGATCTGTGATTATAAGGCACTCCCCGCAGTGAAAGGCATCGAAGTAATTCACACAACCTGGGGTTCTTAAAAAAGATACTGCTTCTAATATTTTTGCAATCGCTGAAACTATAACAAAGCTATAACATATTGTTCAGTCTACGGAAATAAATACAAGTTAGTCATAAAACAATATCTTTGTCATTTACAAATATTTGGCGACGTTAGTTGAAAAAGAATGGGTTAGTGATGCAAAAATTCAAGAGCTAATCTCGTGAATATCCTGAACATGCAGGCAAAACGATCATTGAGGCATGACTCCCTATTGAGATGCTTCCCTGGTACACCGGCTGAAAGAAATAAACAAGATAAACTCCCAAGGGGATCGGCAGAGTACTGCCAACATAACTTTTAATTGGCCATCGCCACTGTAGCATAGCGTTCGTTATTTGGTCAACAGGAAATTAGATGCAAGTATTGCAAACCAGGTTACACTTTTCTCTGCCGCACTAGCGGCACATATGCCCGCTTTCAGGCCGCAAAGGTTTCGAGGCTGCATATGTAAAGTAATAAAATAGGTGCCCGGTGTTGCTCTTGAGGTACACTTCATTGTTCAGCTGTCAGCAACTATTATTTTTGGGTTAGGTCTTGCGATGTTTGGTCACTGCTTCATGCATGACAATGTTTCCGTGATCCTCCATACCGAAATGAAGACTTGGGCTTCAAAGGGTTAGCCTGCACGTATGTACGAGTGCACGGGTGTTCTTTTTTTTTTCTTTCTTTTATCGCCCTCATCAAATGCGGTCGTCCATGACCGATATTTGATCCCATGACGTCGACCTTCGCGTGTCAACACCTTGCCCCTCAGATATCACGGTGGTCCCCTACTATACGCATTAAGGATGCCTATTTTTGTGACAGATTAGGTAGGAGTACAAGTAGACGCTTGTACTAAGGAACCATTTGTCACTTTCTACTGATACAGCAAATTTTCTATAGAAAATTCGCGCGGGGGTAAATACTCCCAGTGTTCCACAAGGCGGCACCTTGTGACACTGGGGAAATTTTACCATGTTCCGTAAGGCGAGACCTCGTGGAACATCGGTTCCTCTCCAATTTATGTGACAGGGCGTCAACTTGCGGCAAGGTACAACGTAGCGCAGCATAAACTGCATGCGCGGTGCAGGAAAGACGTGTAACAAGACCGAACGCGCCCTCTGGCTGAGAACTGGTGACGTCTGTGCGCAGAACGTGCGCGCCCTCCCTTTTTCCAAGCCAGTGCCTCAGCAGACAATTGTTTTTGCTGTGGCCTAACGCTGGAGGAGATGAAATCTGCTGCGCGCCAGCACATTTTTTCTTGTTTTTGCCGGCGTTGCAACGCGGAGCTGCGTTGAGCCCTTCTGCTGATTGATGCTTTTCTTTGTGCGACTGATGTTCATAACAAAGGACAACTCCGACATGGACACCCCGAATATTTGCCTGAAAATGAGCAAAGCTTACGTTCGTTTTCGTATCCGCGTAGTGTCGACGCGAGTTCATACTCGTTTGGTGACGTCACACCGAACATCACTAAAAACAGGACGTAGTCGTTCAAGCGCCGCTTCTGGGCCCGCCATATATCCTGCTGCTGGCTGTAGTCGAGCTGGAAAAGAAAAAAAGCAGCAAATCACAACCATAAAGACATTAACTAGACGGATAGCAAGAACTCAATTTCAGGAGCGCCATTCAACCGCTAAATTTAACACGGGCCAGTATGCCAGGCGAGAGAGTAGTCACATCAGTGCTCTTGCCAGTATTCTTCTGTAGAATAACAAATTTGGATCTAAAAGGCAGTAGCTGTTCTCCACAGCCCAGTGTTTATAATACAGGGTGTTTCTTTACGCTAATTAACTTTTTAATTATCTGTAATTGGTGGCTACAGCAAATGAATACTTTGGAGCCCGTCCTCGACACTCCCAACGATCAAATTTTGAACAGCGGAGTGTATGTCGGAGCTACGCGAACAATTAGTTCCCCGTGGCAGGCTCCTTGAAACCGAAACTGACCGGGAAAAGAGCGTTGTGGCGTCGATGTCGCCACCCCCACGGCTTTCGTCACTCGCCACTCGCGCGTAGTCACCGCCGCTCGGGCCGCTCCGGCCGCGCAAGCAGCTTGCGTTATCTCCTTGCTATCTGCGGCGTTGGGCGCCGCGGGCGAATGACGAAATCCGGGGAGGCGGCGAGATCGACGCCACACACGCTCTTTTCCCGACCAGTTTCGGTTTCAAGGAGCCTGCCACGGGGAATTAATTGTTCGCGTAGCTTCGACATGCACTCCGCTATTCAAAATTTGATCGTTGGGATAGGTAGTGTCGAGGACGGGCTCAAAAGTACGCATTTGCTGTAGCCACAAATTACTGATAATTAAAAGGTTAATTAACGTAATTTCGCTAATTATGCGCACAGGTGCGGAAATTGTTTTGTATCCAGAGGCCGCCATCTCGTACACTCTAATGTTGCACAAGACATTCCCGCGATTTATATTTTTTTCTAATTTAAAGAAATGTGTTGCAACAAATAAAAACGCCCTGTATACGCTAGCAAGATACTAAAAAATGTGCGACCAGGTATTCCGAATCAATTTTACGAATACATACCACTCTGCTGGCAACCGCGCTTTCTCGCGCGTTTTCGCCCTTAACACAGCAGCCTCGGAACCCTTCAAATATACCGCAAGTTCACCGCGGCACGCCGCAGTAAACCTTTGTATATGGATTGATACTACTGGTGGGTGTGCCCTAATATTTGATAAGTCTAGGAGATGAAAGCGATCCGTTCTTAAAACCAGCGCTTGCATTCTGTCGTGTGCTGAAGGAATACAAAAAAAAGGAAAAAGAGGGAGCACTTTCAAAGTTACGTGCACTACGGATGTCATTGTAGAGCACACATCTTTTGTGTATCGATAAGTTGTGAAAGTGATTTAGCACAGCACTGACAACATAAATAATTTAACGATGCAAGGAACATGTATGCCCAAAATGCACGAATCAGAATGTACGACAGTCGTGAACTTCAGACCTCAGTGGTAAATAGGAGTGCGGAGTGGTGAGCTTCGAACTCGTGAACTTCGCTTTAGTTTTGGGTAAAAAGCATGTGAATTGGGGAGGCTTGCATTTGGACATTAACGAAAGAGGCATTTTCGACCACGTTGAAGATTCGTGTTAGGCAAAGTGAAGCGCGAACGAGGGGACAAGCATGGCGAGAGGAATGGGTCAGGCTCTATTGACAAATATGCGCGCTTACTAAAACGTCTTTCAAAATAAACGACATTTGGCTGTGACTGAGTCTTTCCAGTCTATGCTTACAGTTGCCCGTACCGTCTATGTCGCCTTCTTCGTCCCTTCGTTTGCAATTCGGTTATCGTGTTCAGCATATTTAGATTATGAACACAACTGAACACGTTCAAGTACTCCTCATCTAATATTCTCGTAATAGCCTGACACAAAAATTACACATGGACATCCACTTGTGAGATTACGTGTTACCCAACATTAGACAAAATACCGCACGATGATGGCATAAGGGTCAACCACGTAACATAGTGTGGACAAAATGTGGCATAAAGCTTTACCATGCCCTGTCCCGAAATGAAAGAGTTCGGATTTATTTATCTGTACTACTTCCAAACCAGCGGCAGAGCAGTGCCTATCGGATTGGAACATGTTACGCTGAGAACGTCGTGCACCGATAATAAAGCCACCTTCCTTTCTTCTACGAGGCGAAGGCATTCTTCTGTAAGAACTAGGTAGATATGTTAATTATCTGCCTGATTCAGAAAACCGCACTCAGAAAACAGAAGTTCACACAAGCATTCAAGTGCATCGCCGTGTTGGATTATAAGCACTCTTATTCTAAGACTAAAGTGCATAGAGGGTACCGTGGGCTGGTCACCGCCATATACCCAACAACCTGTGGTAACGCAGCCCTGCACTTCCAACAGGCCCCAGTCGCCCCACTACAACTCCAGTATTCCCTCCCCTCAGGAATACATACCCGCAACAATACACTAACGGCGTAATCCTACCACAGAAACGCCGCGGAAATGCACATCTCGCTCAGAATCGCAATACACTTAACAAAGAGGGAGCCAAAACATGAAAAAGGAAGATCTCGACCGCCAGATCCTGCTATACGATCAAAAAGACACTAGTTCAGCAACGCTCAACGTAATTTTATACTAACGTTCCCCAACAACCCATCCTACCTTAAGAAGAACCCTTTAGAGCTTTTAGGTGGAATGGGCTGCTAAGTAGGAGTGCTCTTCTTCACTGGAGCAAAACGAGGGTTGTTGAGAATTATTGCCATTTAAATCTACACGCTCTATGTTTGTCTGCGTGTGCTCACAACCAAGTTCACAATCTTCTTATATATGGCACTTCAGCACTGCTAAAACAAGAAAGTTCTCAGTAGCGTCTGCTTATGAAAGCTGCATTCAATATTTATGCATCGGAAAACAGTGGTAAATTTTACTTAGCCGGAGTGCCGCATTATTGCCTGTAATACCTATCATACTGACTAAGCTTCGCCATCGGATGTACATAGTCAAGGAAGATCTATTTCTTTACCTGCATTAGCCTCCTCCTGCGCAGAAAACTGCTGTTCTTGAATGTTATGGAGATCACAGCCTCCACGCCGAGATCAAGAGAGCCACGCACCATCATTTCGACTGGGTTGACCTTCGCCATTCTTTCGTCGTCCAGGAAGTCCAGGTTTAATGACCTCATCCACTCCACCAGGTACTTCGTCTGCGATGGCGACACTTAAATTCTCTGACATATGCAAAACCTTGTTGAAATGCGGCGTTTCCAACAAGTCCCCACTTGATGAAATAGATTAAACAGTTGCGGGAGACAAAATATTAGAGCCACATATATCCTACCGTCAACTGTAAGCGGCGTATTGGGTTTTGTGCAACGTACATACTCAATTCTGTGCTTGTTACAAGACACGGACGTGTTAACAGCTGAATGGGACACGACTTGCAAAGAACCCGAACCGAAGCGAGGAAAAAGGCCACTGCGCCTTACTCTTTCAGGAGACAAAAATCATCAAAGAAACCGAGAAATAACCCCAGGCGGCATGTCGGCGAGCCTTTCAACGCGTTAAACTTAGTGTAAGAAGTTTAATACAACGGGGAGCTTCTCTAGCGCTAGATCAAGCAGACCTGGAAGTACTGCGTAGAATTTGACGACACACAGTGGCGCTCCATCCTTGAATAGCTTGAGTATGTGGCACGTACCTGAGGATAAAAACGCGTCTGTCTCATTATTGCCAACGTTCTACTTGTTTGTATGTAACCAGAGAATGACTTCTGTGATAGGAATCCAGTTTGGCCGGACGAGCGAAGGAATGAATGCGATGGCAACGCATGAAATCGTGCGATGGAACGGTGTGATCCTGTCCGGCGTTGATATGCAGTGTGCCTAAAAAGCAGCTGCTAGTTGTTCCTGCTTGTAGAGTGTCGATACGCATGCGAGCGCGCTTTCCACTCTGCGTAACTACCGCTTCGCCGAAGCCCTGCGAACGGCGTTTCTAACAACGCGTTGGTCTGCAGTTGAAATGCCACTGACGACCCACGCCCCTGACCCAAACGCCTTACAGGCGCGAGAACACGCTACCAGCCTGTGAGCAAAGTGGATACGGGCACTTACGACCTATCATTCACTCGCCAATTTCTGTTTTACGCCGCAAAATCTTGTACGATACGCTAACATTGGCAATGCGAAAACTTATGCCATTCCGGGACTTAGAATACAAATCACTTGTTGTTCTTTTTTTTTTGTTTAACAAGTTAAAGTTCTTTTATATTTCACATTAGGTTTTGTCATATTGGGAAGATATGGTGAAAGCTTACCTCTGGCTCATAATTCCAAGTGAAGGAGATACAGGCTTTGTACATCGCAGCTGCTTTCTGCCAGGGAAGCTGATTATGGGCTGGGACAGTAGCAACGAGGATGTCTGTCATAGTGTTCATATTAATTGTTTTTTCGACCTGGTTGAAAGGTAGAAGAGAGCGGTAATTGCAATAAACCTGATGCGCTGCGGCAGATCAAAAGTTTTGTAAAACGAGTTGCGTAAACATTGCTGAAATTGCATATAAGGACAGGACATGATATTTGCATTAGAGAAGCCGTATGGCAAAGGAGCAGTTACTGCACCAGTATTATTCATATATATTGCCCCATCCTATGTTATATATTTTAAGTGCCAAGTACTTTAGTGTCCAGGCTTGTCGGTCATCGATCTGTCGTGTGACCCCAACCAAAACCAATTTGCCAAAAGACATCCAAAGCAAGGCTGGTGTCGCTAAAAACCAGATCAGAGTAACATGATTAAAAGTAACATAAACGCACCAATAATCAATCATTAATCGCAAGAGGTAAGTAAACGTACAGAGATAGGCCACAAAAATTTCCTGACGACAGCGCTGCGCATGCGCTTTCTTGCTGCACTGCCCCCAAAATACGGCCCCTGGTTCGGCCCAAATTGTCTGTCCGTAGCGCAAAAGAAGCGCGTAATTAATGAAAACCGCTCCAACGCAGTGGTTGATGTGTTAATAAACGGGAAGACACTGCGCGTAAATACCACATAGATCACACAGACATCGCCGCAGCCGCAGGCACTGCGGTCGCGTCTGTGTCTGCTTTATGTGGTCCCTCCACGCAGTTCCCTTCCGTTTGTTAAGACGCATCCACTCGCCGAACAAGTTCTTGTAAACTACGGTTGATTCGTTCCTGCGGTTAAAATTGGCACATCACTACTTCTCACTTCCCCAGGTTTCACTTTAGCGAATCTCCATTAGACCTGCATTTGAACTACGCAGTAGAATTATTTTGTTATTTCACGAGGATTTTCGCTACAATTCTGCCTACAATGAAGTTGAGTGTGTGTGGAATACTGGGAGTAGTAGAGCAAGAAATACATGCAGGCGCCCAAGCCTTCGTCACTGCACAAAATGAGAAATGCGAATTGCAAACGCGGAGAGTCGTGGGTAGCGTGACACCGGAAGGCGATCACTCGTTTCAAGGCATGGTTTGTCTGTGGCTAGTCCATAGTATTGAAATGCATAGTGCGGCAGCATCTGTGCCGCATGATATCGTTTCCCTTTCATGATATTTTCATAAATTGCCCTTTCATGATTCCGCTATATCACGTCATGAGACACTGCAACTTGAGCTGCTTATTAAGTCATGTGACAAAGCCGTATGGCGCAATCAAGCACTTGGCCATGCGCTGGGAAATCACTTAAATAATTTTGAGGGCATCTAAGTTGTCCTGGTGGGCCCAGTCAATTTTATGAGTTTGTTAGGAGAGTTTTTGCCGTAAGTGAAGATCATTTTAGGCTGGGGCAAAGCCATCACAGAGGTGGTTTTAAGAATATTCAGGTTCGATCTAACCAAGCGGGGCTGGCGAGGGTATGAGCTTACGAAATAGGCACAAATATTTTGGAGAATACACAATGCTTTTTTTGAGTAAACGTAAGTCCAAACGTATAATTGGACCTGCGGTTGCAACACGCAGGTTCGACTGCGGCGACCGATCACTCCGACCACCGCTATAGTTGCATTGTTAGTTTTTGTTTCTTTTTGTATAGACAACTCAACCCATTCACTAAGCGTAACAATTTCTGGAGTCTTACGTCTGAAAGCAGTGTTAGGGTTATGAGTGGAGCCGTAGTGGAGAGGCTCGGAAATTTTGACCACATGGGGTCTTTTTCCGTGAACACACATCGCACAGTACACGGGTCTTTGGCATTTCGCCTCTATTGAAATGTGGTCACCGCGGCGGGTATTGTTAGAGGTAACTCCAACGCTTCTTGAACCCAGTAACAAAACGATGCCTCTAGGTAATGAAGGCTTCGGTGAACACGGCTCTCCAACGTCATGGCACAGCGCATGGTAGACTATCTGAAATTTCGTTACAAAGCTCAAAACTGTTGGCGTTTTCCGTGGACTCAGGAGCGTGGTCTTGCCGCGTGCACGCAGTTTCTGACACCTAGACAATGAAATCTTCCATACGCGGCACCATGTCTGAGAAGCCCTTTACAACGGCGGGTCAGCTGGAGGGTGGCAAAGAAGACCTCGGTCACTGATCTCTACAATGGAAAGGACGCCATAAGTTTATTAGGATCATAAATCTTTGAGCGCAAAACAACAGAAACAAGGAAGAAGACAAGACACAGCGCTTTCTGTGTCTTTCCTTCTTGTGTCTGTTGTTTTGCGATAAAAAATTTACTGACTCGCACCAACCAGCCCGCCAATGCTATGTTCTTTGGCATCACTTACCGATTGCAAAACGAATTGAACGCAAAAGCCACTTCATGCTTAGAGAATTAAGCGCATGTGGTAAAGCTGTTTCTTTTTTTGTTTTTTTTTTGCTTCTTTTGCGGAAGGGTTCGGTATGCATTGGGCTCAAGAATTTCTCAAAACATGCTATTTTTAAGTTATGCGTACATTCGGTAATTTGGCCCATCAACAAGCAGTGCTATTTCAACTGTCTTAGCAGATATATGCGTCGCTTTCAAAATCTTAACGTACGTTTTATACTTGTCTTACTTGCACTACTATTACGAGTCCTCAGTTTTTGTCTGCCTTAGCTATCCGTGCCTGTTTTCCGCGCCTGTATCCGTATTGTATTCATGCGTACAAGTCTCTACATGGTTAGTTTGGCGTTTGGTACATAGTAACGAAAAACGACAGCGAAAGAAACACAAGGACGACACCAGGAACTCAAGGACGCAGACACACACAGAACTATCAGTGCTTCTCCTGTACTTCTTTGTGTCGTCCTTGTCTTTTCACGCTGTCGGTTTTCGTTCGTCTCGCCATAGTTCGTATAATTTTACCTTCCATTACAAGTTTCTGCCTAACCTCACCTATCCTTATCTATCTGTACAACTGTATATCAGTCTCTATCAGCCTCACTGAATGTTTATAATTTGGGAACATTCCACGACAAACGTACATATTTTGAACACTTATATTTAGGTGAATATCGAGCGAATAACAATACCTCTCCTTCTTGACTATGCAACCTCTGACTTGACTATGCAACCTATACAATTTTGCGGCAGAATCCAGTCGCCCAGTAAGCTCGGCTAGAGCAGTAACATTCCAAGTGGCGACAACGCGTTCTTCATGAAAACAGAACTCTTCAAAGAAGAGAAAAGCTTCCGAATATTGTAGTTTCTCAATTGAAAAGCCGTCGGCCAAGCTCATGCTTTTTTTACAACCTACTTCTTCGATGCAAGAACTCTGTAACTATAACTAAACGGAGAAGCTATTTTTTCATAATTCGTGGAGTTGGAAAGGATTGGTTAACGACCAGTAAAGTCTGTGAATAGCTATCTAATCTAGCAGTGCTTTGGTGGCGGCTTTAACTCTCTGTGTACTCGAAAGGCGACATGGTCTTCTGAAGTAAAGGACTGCAGTGATGCTTCCATTCACAGCCATAGAATAATATGAGCGAAAACAATGGAGGTCGCCTAGCCCCGGCACAGGCGTGAAAGAACTATCTACATACGTACGTGTGTGAACTCGTCCTGTCCTCTGAAGCTCCCGCAGACGTACTTGTAGAAGTCGTTGCACGGGTCAACCCTGTGGTCGAGTTTCGATCGTAGCCATTGAGCCACTGAGCGACAAAGAGGGCCTGTGCAGTCATCATTTCTATGGGGATACAATGGAACGATACGCCGCAGTTTCGGGTGAGTGGTCACTGAGATATTGGCCACGTGCGGCTGGGGCTGTTCCAATGGCAGCGTTGCATCGGGGGCGGAGGTTTGCCGAACGTGGAAGAGAGGCAATGTCTCCACCTGGTAGTGAGGGCAAAAATGAATTGTAGTAAGGTCATAACACATCGCTTCATTTCCTAGCAGCGAGAAGCTGTTATTGCGCTGAGGGTAACACATACAATATATCACGTAAATTGAAAAAGGAGCAGGTGCGCTTTCTTTCAAATCATCGACCATGAAGAACAGCGTTACGCTTTTAAAAGGTTGATAACCTCAAACCTAAGCGTAGGAATGATAACCATCATTTTCGCTTAGTCATCCACTCTCCCTCTCTACCACATGTACGGATGTGTGCTTTGGCGCCTGCTTTGTGTACATGGGTTTTCACGTCGTTATTGGTCTAAACCGGACTGAACCTTTCCTTGCGTATTTGCCAACTGCGCTAACGCAACATGTATTGCAATATAATGCAATTTTAGTTTCATTAAGGTCGGTGCAGCGCTCGCAGGACGAGGACGAAGATTATGAAGTGCAGAAGTGTTGTGCCCTGTGCTTCTGATGGCCATATTGGAGGGCCTACCTGAATTTATTGCGATAAGGTTACTTACGAAACGACGAGAAACCTATAAGTACAAAATGTGTAAGGAAAGCACACAAGGTGCGTTTAAGAAACGGGCCTTAAGCGGGAAAAGTAAGCCTCTGGAAAGAGGCCCCTAAGTCGTCATGTCTTGCACATGGGAGCCAGCTCTTAAGTATTCGTCCGGAATATTTCCCTTTGCGCTATACAAAGTCATAACATTGCAGAAAAGTATTAACAGCTTGCAGAGATGCACCTGTGCCTAAGCATTGTGTAAATGATTGAAAGAGCCGAGAACAGGAAAAAAGGTTCCTGCTTTTCCATTAAAGTAGACGTTTGCGTCTGGCTACGTTAGCCTAACCTGCCGACGTTTGTCGACGCAGTGTTCGGCGTTAAAGGGCACCTCCGGCGGTTTTTTTCGCCATGTCCTGATATCGCTCTTTTTCAATGGCACTGCAGTGATAGTGCTATAGCAGGAATTGAGGTCCAATTTGCTCAGAAACTCAACAATAATTTTAAACAACTGAATGAACGATGTGACAAAACCGAAACCGAAACGGGTAGATGCTTCTTGCAGCGTATCTGTGACGTCACAAGTGTCCCCGTCATCGTAAATATCGAGCTGATGCCAGAAAAATGAAAGCGTCGATGCCATCCGACGTTAGATTAAGTTATACCAGCTTTTCTGAACTTGACTGCGACGATTTGGGAGCTGAATTATTGGCGTATTGCTCTTGAAAACCCGCCTTTTCGGGAGGGCAGCGTTGGAGGTAATGACGTCAAAAACACACGGTGGCCTTCATGGGAATCCGTTAAAAAGATTTAAAATTTATTTTCAGATACACCAAATGACTTGCAACTGGCTTGTCATATATTATCACATTGCTGAAGACAACATTTATTAAAAATTTTATTCAGATCCGTGGACACTGAAAAATCACCGGAGTTCACCTTTAAGCCGGCGTCCCTAGTTGCCTTAGCTTGCTCGATCTACCTCGGCGTCCTGTTTTTCTCGTTCTACCCAGCTGCACCGAGTTGTGGGCACTCTTGCATTGTGCATGCGTATATAGATTGTGTAGTGTGGTCCGCTTAGGCGGCCCCGGAACAGCGATGAACGTACCACGACGGGTTAAATTTCGTTTATGGGCAGCCGTGTATGTGAAATGGACGACTGTTCGCATAGCTTGAAATCTGCCATGGGCATCCATCTGTGCATACATAATTCCAGTGTTTTCTGAGTGTGTATGGTTCTTTATTGACTGTCCGGAGTATTTGGCCTGTTTCTATCACTTTTCACGTCAGTTTACGTTTATTGCTGGCCACGTTCCGTTGTCTCAGTGAAATACGACGCATGTGCTCCGTGGGCACCTCCTGTAGAGGATCTAGGACAACACCTGCAAATTATGCGCTTCGTCCTTCACCAATGACTTCTTTCGCATGGTATACAAAAGCAAGGTAATCGTGGAAGCGGCTGTAGCAGTGCCGATTAGATAAGAATCCGTTAAGATACATCCTCGCTCGTAGATATTTACCCGCTGATATAGCATTGCAAGCAGCCACACCACGGCTCTTGCATTTGGGAGATTTTCGCCCAGCCAAGTACGTATACGCGGTCTCGTTCGATATTCCCTATATTCCCTACAACCTGTCCACATTTCAATTGATTGATTGAATGAACAAATACAGGGGTCTACATTCTAAAACCAGATGGTATGGTAAGATACGCCGTAGTGTAGGGCTGTAGCAATTGCGACCACCTTTGGTTCTTTCACGTGTATTGACATTGCACAGCACACAGGCTCAATAATTCGCCTCCATCGAAAAGCAGCCTCCGTGACCTAGATTCGATACCGCAATCACATGGAGCCCTGCGTCATAGCCTCTAGGACCCCTTGGCGAGGCCGGTACACATTCTAAGCAAACTTTGGAAGCTCATCTTTCATGCTTGCCGTTCTTCTTTATACTTTTCGCACAAATGAGCGTGAATGTAGGTCAGAGATTACCTTAAATAATCCGCACTTATGACGGTCAGAACAGCTAGAGAGGTTATGTGATAAGTATAATGTTGGGCCTTGAAACACGCCCTTAAATGTTAACAGCTAATTAAGTCGCGAGTATCCGTTGCTTTCTTAATACCGCGATAGTACTTTCCTCTTGTGTCACCAATCAAACTAGCTCAGTTCTCAGTTATAATGGAGGACTTCCTTTTGAAATCGAAACAGTGATAACATTTAGCTCTGTTGCGAAATCTTTTTTATAACAGAGGAGAGGAACACATCCGAAAACATGCGCGAGGGTTGTTTGATAAGTGCGGCGAAAAGCAAGTAAGGATTGCATGCTTGCACCAAACATTGTTTTATTTCTGCACATAATGCCCTTCCAGCTCCACACACTTCTTCCAGCGGTGCTCCAGATTTCTTATCTCTTCAGAATAAAAGGATGGCTCGAGGCCCTTAAAGTAGGCATTCATTACCGAGATCAACTCTTTATCTGAAGAAAATTTAATTCCACCCCGTGAATTCCTCAGGTTAGGAAACAGTAAAAACCCGCTCGGGCTCGAATCTGGCAATATGGTTGACGGGGATTGTGCAATTTGGTCTTTGCAACAAGCGATCTGTGGGGCGGAGCATTATCTTGGTGAAAAATGAGTATTTTTGTGCTTAGGGCGCGGT
Source organism: Hyalomma asiaticum (assembly GCA_013339685.2). Taxonomy (NCBI): domain Eukaryota; kingdom Metazoa; phylum Arthropoda; class Arachnida; order Ixodida; family Ixodidae; genus Hyalomma; species Hyalomma asiaticum. The sequence continues at coordinate 91,136,292 of CM023484.1, forward strand.
CTTTTCTTCAGTTGATCCATGTGTTGCACGGTAGGGTCCGGTTATCGGTTTGCTTTTTTTGTAAATAGTCTACAAAGATTATTACTCGTGAATCCGAAAAAACGCCCGCTATCACTTTTCCGCCTTGACAAACAGTCCCTGCTGTTTTTGGAGCGCCTTCAGCAGGAGCAGTCCATTTCTTTTATTGCTGCTTAGACTCTCGAGGTTAGTAATGTATCTAACTGTCGTCAGGTGTCACAAATCGATGCCAAAACTGATGTGGATTGCAATCAAACGCCGACAAACACTGCTTCGAGTTGTCTGTGCTCACGTGCCTCTGGCCAATAGTCACCAGTCCCAGCACCCAACGCGCGCAGAACTTCTTCAACTGCAATTTCTCATGAGGGATATTTTGAACTGCCTCGGACGGACGGTAAATGTGTAGTTTCAGCAACATCATGTAGCTTAACTCGGCATTATTCGATGATGATCCCATGAACTTTCGATACCATTTCTGGCGTGTTGACGTCCACGAGGCGCCCTGTTCCCCCTTCATTTTGCGTCGAAGTTCGGCCACCTTTGAATTCGTTGAAGTCTTCATTGACGGTGCAGTCTCCGTAATCTTAGCTCAGCTCGGCTTTAATTTGAGCAGCTGCGCAATAATTTAAATAAAAACGTTTGATCACGACTCCCAATCCGCCGTTTTCATTTTGGAGGGAATCGCCGCACAGCTCAACGCTAGTGGCTCTCAGAAACTTAATAGCTGTCGCTGCAAGATCGAAGCACTTCTGCCTTTATGTGAAGGGCGCGCTTCTCTCGCGCTGCCTTGAAGAAAACAGAATTGTAGCGCTCTCTCTTGTACTTGTACCCTACTTTCTCATATCAAGCATCTGAGACAGTTTAAACGCCCCTATACAAGCTGTAGATAGATAGATAGATAGATAGATAGATAGATAGATAGATAGATAGATAGATAGATAGATAGATAGATAGATAGATAGATAGATAGATAGATAGATAGATAGATAGATAGGGTCCTTGCATGGACAAGGACATTTTGTAACACTACCATGACAGTAGGCGGCTTGTTTTCTTCGCAATGCGAACTCTACGTGGCGCCTTATTTCGTATTGGAATGGCAAACGACCCTACGTGCGAGAACTGCGGCTGCGACTAAACGATTTCTCATCTTCTATGTCAGTGTCCCAGTTTCAGTGGCCCCAGGAGAGAACTTACAGCTGCTCTAGACAGACTTGACAGGCGCCTTTTGTCCGAGCAACGAGTCTTGGGACATCGGCCAGGTCCGTCGTCAGCACGGAAAGCGGTCAACGAGTTGTTGCGACTTTTAAGGACGAGTGGTCTACGGGACAGACTTTAAGCAGTGTGGCGGCCTTTCTTTTGTATTTTTTCTCTTTTTCTTCATTTCTGTCGTGTCTTCTGCTAGCTTTCTTTCCTCTTACCCCTCTTCCCCTGCACAGGGTAACCAGCCGGTCTAAAAACTGGCTAACCTCCCTGTCTTCCCTCTTTTCTTCTTCCTCCTCCACACGGCCTCGGATATGTTTCGCCCCTGCTAACGCTATAGCAGAACTAAGCGTTAACTATTTTTTTAACAGCTGAAGTGCGGTGGTTTGCTTGGGAAATTCGGAGAGAGTAACATTTATGCTATAACCATTTTTTAAATAATTTGATACATCCGCTACGTCCGTTACCGATTCTGCATGGCACATTTTTGAAAACTGAGCGCAGCGGCCACGTAGGATATGTTTCCAGTCTCTTAATAACAGCACAGCTTCCGTGGGCAAAGAAGCGACTATCCTTGAATGAAATGGCCGCTGCTTCCGCTTTCACCAAGACATCATCATAGCTTTTTTTTTGAGCACTTTCGCAGATGGTTACCTGTTCTAGTTGGGCTGAACTAATGCCGCCACTGTCACCATTTAATTCGCTGTACTCAGCGAAACTCCTCGGCGCATCTTGTCGCACCGGTAAATCAGCGGGAAGTTCGTGCCAGTTCATGTCTTAAAGGAGAAACAGCACTTATCACTCTTAGGGAACATTTCCCGTTTTCTCGTGGAAATTATTCTGCGACGTGCCTTTATCACAAGAGAAAAATTCGTATTAAGGAAATAAAATAGGCTTATTAGCGCAACATATGGTTCGCTCATTTTTAATGTCTCGGATTTCGCCAATGAAGACCCCAAATTTTTTTAATTTCATGCATGGAGTGTGCGAAAACCTATGTGAGCGACACTTTTCCCATATAAGCAACTCTCATGTAGTCAATAATTGAATTTCTTTGGGGATTCATTTCCGTCTTACAATATCAGCGATAACGTTGTCCAGCCTGGGTGTAGGGCGCATTTGTGAAGACGACTGGTGCCTCGCTGGCATAGCATTTACAAGAAAATCCGTAATTTATAAATAAAAGATACGCTGTGTACATGTGTATGCACACACGTGTAATGAGTGTATGCATCTTTAACACGGTTTAATCCTCAAGTTGTTGCCGAAGAGTGAACCTGTATGCAAATTAAAGGTGACTCCGAAGTAAGAGATAGTACACCGGTTGAGCACACACACTACTGCACAACAGGATTCTTTTTGTCGCAATAAAAATGCGCACTAGAAAAATACACGCGCAGGCGCTCACTCTTGAAGACGGCTATTCTCTAGGCTCACACACTTTTTTTTTGTTCCGACACCTCCTGCCTTCCCAAGGAGTGTCGCAGGGCTATGGGCAGAAAATATTGCAAATGCAGCTGTTGAAAAGGGACAAGTGCCGTAAGAAAAGAAGTAGTATATGAGAAGATACGTAGTATACTCCCGGTTGCGCTTGATTGATGATGATAGTGGTTCGGTTAGGAAATTACGCCCATGCAGCCCATGTAGCCCATGTAGGGAGCGCGGCTAAGCGTGCGTGGGGGTCGAGTAAATAGAGTGAAAGAGATAGACAGGACAGAAAGGCCGTAGTGGAGGGCTCCGGAAATTTTGACCACATGGGGTTATTTGACGTGCACTGACAAAGCGCAGTGTTCTCGAGTCGTCTGTTTCTTGGGCCGGCTGCCGTCCAGCCGCCGAATACGTAACGGGAGTCGCCTCCATCGCCTCCATCGGAAATGTGACCGCCGCGGCCGGTAAAGAAGCCGCCTTCTTGGGGTGGCAGCCGAACGTTGAGTTCACGTCCCCTTGGCAACCCGCATCCCTTTCCTTCCCACGCTCGGTCGCTCTTGGCGCAAGAGATATGCCTTCGACGGTAGACATGTTTGCCGGGATGATAAAAAGCAAGGTACAAGAACACTGCGTACACCGAACGGGTGCTGTCTCACGTAGACATATAAAATTACATGTGAAACAGGTAATCAGCAAGGGTCTTTGAAGCCTACGCCCCATATTGACGGCTTAGGCATTGCTCGGGTTAGGCTTTGAAGCCTAAGCGGTGCTTCTTGTCTGCGATCCAATGCTCACAGAAGAGCACAATGCCTTTGAGCACCAGTCTAGGAAGCGGGTGACGTTAGCGGTGCAGTGACTGCCATTTCCAAAAACCATCTTCCTGTCCGCCGTCTCGTAAGCTGCTGGGAACGCTGCCCAATGTAGGGCTGCCAACATTGCTCTGACAGGGCTGTAGGACACTCCTAGAACTTACCGTGCCCCCTTTTCGAGCAGGAAGATCGTCCTATGCGAGGAGACGTCATGATTTTGTTTTCCTTACAATATGCTAGAAAACTTACACGGTCTTATCCGTGTCCTCACCATATTGATGTGTTCCTCTGACGACTGCTGGAAGAGTGCAGTTGCGAGAAGTATTACGCTGAATCCTCCTATTAGCCCCACACTGATCAATATCACGAAGGACATAGTGATCCAACGGCGTGTTTGCCATTCTTCACGGTCGCCTGACGAAAACTCGTGCTTGTAATAAAAATCCTCCGGCGTATCCTGCGCATTGAATAACAGTGACGAAAGCGCCTTATTAGGACGCCGTGAGTCATAGTACAGTGCAGCAATTGCATTAAATACCCCTTAAAAGGACACAGTAAAGCTGTGCGCTCGTTTTGTCAAGTCATACGTAAAACAAATAAAAAAAGAACAAGAGCGCCGCGGATCTTGCATTCATTTTATTGCATTAAAATTGAGACCTCTGTTTCGGCGGAATGTTCTCGTGTGCCTGTCAATTCGCTGGCCGCGCGTTCATAAATTGCCAACAGTAGTTTACCATTTGGAAACATGGAAACTCAACAAGAATGCCAGACGGTGGGTGGCGGGCGGACGTGTCCGTCTGGATTAGTCGCAGGTTGGAGGGTGACAGGTGCGGCTAACGCAGAGTGCACGAGGACCGATGCTATACGTAAACAATGATCATCTTGCAACATAGGAAGTTAGTGCGGGTAATTCGGTGCCGCGCATGCGTGGTGAAAAAAGCAAGTGAAAGATACATTCGAAGCTCACACCATGAGTGACCGACCCATTTCGCCGTAGGTCTGGATGTTCAATATGCTGGCCGCAGTGGCAGAAGGATGTCAAGGAGATGGCGTACCTCTCCCAAACGCAGGAACAAGGGCACAGCTCTCAGCGCCAGTGTGATCAAGATAGCGGACTGGTGGTATGAGTGGTGACATGGAATAGACGACTCAATCTGGGGCCGTTACCAGCGGTCGCTGTCGGTGTTCGGCCCCCGATTGTTGCCCACGTAGGAACATGGCCGGCAGCACTTTTGCGCACGAGTGCAGCGCGAGGGTGGTGTTAGGAAAGCATATAAGGATGGGCTTCACTCTTACTCGGCAAAGGCAGCGAGTGTGTGAGGAAAAATGTACGTTGCCTGATCCAGAAGCCACGACTTCAGCTATAGCTTTTCATTGGCGTCTAGGAGACGTATAGGCAGTGGCTTTTAGCAGCTGAAGAAAAAGTATAGATGGGCGAACTCTGTTTCGCGGAGGGCAACAAAAATGTTCATAAATTCGTCGGCAAACCAATCCACATTTTCAGAATGAGCATTATGCACAAACCCTTATGAAGCCGCTTGAGGAAACGTAAATATGAATAAGTGCAGTTTTCTTCTAACCAGCCACTTCTCGAGTCAAGGTTTGCATACGGCACAATAAGTTGACACGTTTGTGATCGCGAACATCTCCAAAGTACAACGGCGTTATAATTTGTGCCGCTTTATTGCGGGTGTGCACGTTCTCTCGCTGCGCCTCATTGCTCCTACAGGATCAGTCGGCAGACGGGGAGCGTAGAACGTCGTGAACAGCCGCAGTAATAAGACAGGAGCATGCCGGCGTCGCAGTCCTGTACTTATGCACCGTTGTGAACAGAGGTAGTCATGATGGGCCGAAGCTTCTCAATACTGCCTCAACTTTGAACAACCGCAATTCCGCGAGCGGCGCCCATTATTAAGAAAGCTGGGGAGCTTGACCGCCGTTTCTCCGGAACAGGTGCTGTAGCTTCGATGGCAGCACTTCACTGGAGGACATGGCTTGCTGGATTGTTGGTGCACTGCGAATACGGCGAGGCTCGAGCTGCTAGCGGTTATAGAACAAGAGAAAGGGTGAATACAAGCTTAATGAGGTGGGAGGAGGAATGAGAGCGGTGGTGGGAAGTCTTGTGACCAATTTCTCAAACACAGAAGCCACATAGACAGCGTGCCCGAAGAGCACAAGATATATTACGGCGGAGGTGTTAAAACCTCGATACGTTGCGAAGTATCAGCGAAGTAGAGAGAGTGTGAAATAAGGAGGGAAGGTGGGGAGAAAGAAATAAAGACAAACAGAGAGAGTGAAATGAAAAACAGCAAATACAATTTCTTCTCGAGGTGGGATTCGAAGCCGTGTTGCTTGATTGTATGGAAAATGGTGCGTAATGGTTTGGTTGCATCTGTGTCGTTTATATGGTTCAAAAAAAGTTCAGCGTGGCTTTGCCAGAAATTACTCTTGCTTGCTCACCTCCGCAATGCTTTGCTAAGCTCCCACATCTCAGCTGGGTTCTTGGTTCTTGCAAGAGCCCGGCCTCTGACTTCTCTCTTTATTAAATGGAACTCCGCCACAGGTGAGCAGAACGAAACGCGACTGGCTTTCGATCCCATGTTCGCGTCTTGTTTTTTTCGTCACTGCGCAACCAACTAGTGCGCGGCATGCCATCATCGTTTTTTTTTGTTCTTCTGGCCGTAGCAATGTGCACGTACTAGCATCCTACACGTATATCATCCGGTGGATCTGATTCCTAAATATTAAGTGAAATCAGCTCGTTAAAATGTTTCTAAGTGAATATAAGGACCGCTCGGTGTGTAAGAATTGGTATAAAATAAGAAAACATTTGTGCTCGACCAACGCGCAGTTAGATGACTTGGTGTCATAAAATGCAAGCGTGAAGGGTACACGCTAAAGGCATGGCGTGGTCTGCTTCCAAGAGACAAAAGAATACGCCAGATGTGCACAAAAGGGCATCGCCGCGAAAGATATTTCACCCAGGACAATTGCCAAGGTTGTTGGTAAGTGCGACAGTTCTACACTACCACTGACTGAGCGAGCGGATTTCAGTTGTGTTTGAAAACGAAAGCGATAGCGCACTTAGACGAGGTGCTCACTAAAGAGCACCAAAGCGGGATGAATTATGCTGTATCTCCAGTACAGCGGTATTCATGATAATGGCATGCGTTTTGCGCGTTATATCATAAAATGAAACTTTCATAAAAGTCAGTGAGAATAGGGCCTTGTTGCTCTATATCATAATAATGAACAAACAAATAATACCTAATCGTAGCAGGGCACAGTAAGCGTGCTATTCGGAAGGTCGCATCACCCGACTGTGCCAACGAGAATCTGCCGTAGTGTCCGCATCTTTACAAGTTAGTGCGTTATTTCGGCACTGCATATTCGCGTGCTGCCTAAGATGGATACTAAGACGATTATGGTGCGTGCGCAGCCTGGACACTGAATTTCATCATTCCCTAAATTCACCATTGCCTAGACACCTTCATTTTGTATATAAGATGTCAACATCTGACAGTAGAAACGTTTATTTTATTCGATTTAACACGACGAAATGTCCAACCTCTAGGGATAACAAAACTTTGGGAGTTGTACTACATGTTCTATTAAAACGCTAAGCACAAAGTCCGTGAGCAGTAGAGAATTTCTATTTCTCTGTGGAACTACTCTGTTAAAAAGAAAGGTTGTTGGCTGGTTCTTGTAGGAAAAATTCACGTATTGCCTTTCACAGTTACTTAGTATGTGACGAGCACTGTTGAATCTTCTGCCGGAAAGGGACGGCGCAAAGGCCATGCATCGCACTAACAGCCTGCGACGAGGAGAACGATATACATGGGACCGTGGCTCACGAGCGCGCAGCAGTAATAATAGTGTTGAAATTTCTCTAGCACTCCATTCTTGGCCAATTCGTCACAGTGGGCGTGAGCCATACATTGTGAGAAAAACAACAAGTGTTCGACCAGGGCTACATGGGTGTCGGTCTCTTCTTTCCTGCTACATAATTGGTGACGACACCCTGAAGAAGGCCGACACCCGTCCTACCGATACCGCCCACGATTGCACCGACACCGTTTGCCATTCCATCAATACCGCCCAGCAACACAGCGATACAGTGTGCCATCGCGCCGATACCGCACAGAGGATGGGCAGGTTATGCAGGCATCGAGGCGTCGTTTGCGCGTCCACTACTAGACTCCTTTACGAGGCCAGGGAGATCCTCCTGCAAGGAACTCAACTTTCCTTCGCCGACCTGCAACAGATCCTCGACGGGTTTCGCGACAAGGACTCAACTCTCGCAGAACTCGATAAAAAAAAATCTCCGACCTCCTTGAAGGTGAGGAGTTCGGGGGAAGAAACCGAAGGCGCTATGGAGTACCATGTAAAGACCACTGATGCTGTCGCCAGGCTTCGGTCCGCACTTAATCCACGTGCATCGACGGCCCGGTCGTCAGTGTAGGCAATCACCCTGAGACACCACGGAGCCAGCAATGACATGGCACCGCGTACTTGCTCACCGGTCAAGAGTTCACCGGTGCCAAAAGGCATGCAGAACATTTGGGACAGACTTGTCTACTCCTGTTGACGCAGAAAACGAACAAGCCGCCACACCGCGAGAAACGCAGGTGAGAACAGCTCCTACAAGTATCACGCGATCGCCTTCTGTGTTGATCCGTCCAATACGGCTTCTGCTTGACACTGCCAGCCAACGCACGTATACCCGTCAAGATCTGTCGAAGCAGATACATCTCTCTTGCACTGGAAATGAAGACATAGACGTGTTCACCTTCGGCGGGTGCAGCAAGCCACGTCATTATGAGTACCGAAAGGTAAACGTCACACTCAGTGACCGCAGTGATTCTATCGACCTGGCTCCTGAGGCTCTGGAGGTTCCAGAGGTCTCCACCGTAAACAGTCCGCACCTAAACCTTGCCGTCATCAGCATAATTTGCGACCGCAATTTACGCTTGCTTGATGTACTTCAACCGCGCAGGTCTCAAGACTCGAATATAAGCATTAATCGGCTCCGACAATTGCTGGAGGGCAGAGTCCGGATGCATCCAGCGTCCCACCAACAGCATAGGCGTAGTTGGAATAGTAAATGGCTGGATGGTGCAAGGCGTTTAGGATGAAGGACCTCCAATGACATGAACCATGCGAGTGCGGCGACCATCTCCATCGACCCCATGGCTCGCATGAATCATCGTTCGTCCGGGGCTTGAAGCCAATGCGCATCGACTCCTGGAGGCCCTTTCGGTGAGCTCTCACGAAAGAAAATACAACCGCCGGTCTAAGGTGTCGCGACGAAACACTGCACGGTCAGTGTGCGACGCCACATGATGCACAGTAGACAAGAGGCAAACACCCAGATAAGGACCGCAGTGCCCCCTGAGCAGGAGACACCAGATAAATTGGACAGCAGCCTATCCTACAGTAAGCTGCTCGAGGAACTGGCAGCGATGAAAGAGCCCACGCCGCTCAGACAGCCGACAGATGCCAACGACAACGTGGACAGAGTGCTAGGGTCGCTGAAGGGAGGCGGCAAGGAAGGGAAGGATCTGCACTTTGCGCAGCCAAAAGGAGATGAGCATGCTCCCGTCAATTCCGGCAGCGGCAAAACAGAGACGACTCATGTCCCAGCCATCGAAGGCAGTGAGCTGATCGCACAATGTGAAAACTGTACGAGCGGACAGAAATGTTCAGGATCACAGATTACCAACGACAACGTCTCCTGAGCTCGATGGGCCACCGAGAACGGGCATAATATCGTCTACGCCTCCGCTATTTCCAAAGTGGTCGCTCGAACATTATGTGGGCATCGAACCTGTGCGAGACCCAATCGAACCCGCCATCAAGGGAGATACCAAGACCTCACGCCTCACCGTCCACACCGTAGATGTCGCTAACGCCGCTCCCAACGACTTAACAAGTTCTGACACTGCCAGAAAACTGGAAAGACGGGGAGGAGACGACGCACAAGTCTTGCACGAAATTGGCTGCGTGCGATTTGGTGACTGCTGATTCCACTGTTACAGTCACTGTGATCGCAGCAGACAATTCAAGCCCCAGTGGACAGATTCGTAACACTTACGAACCGCGGAACGACGCATGGGAATCACCGAGGTCCAACAAGAGCCAAGGATTACTTATGGTCATCTAGCCCGGAGCGCAATCAAGCAGTTATATTTGGAGGCTGCCGACCACATCGCGGGCCCTGGATAATGTTGAATCTCCTGCCTAAAAGAGACAGCGCGAAAGACCATGCATCGCACGAGACAGCCGACTATAGGAGAACGATGCACATGGGAGCGCGGCTTGCGAGCACGCAGCAGTAGTAATAAAAAAAGAGTTCGACCAGGGCAATGCGGGTATCGGTCTCTTCTCTGCCGATACAAATACAACACAGTGCTATGCAAAAGAACACAGATCATGGCACAAGCTTTAACAGGTGTTCGGTAACATCGTGGTCTGAATCCTTTCTTCTTCTTATAGTTCGGTGCCCTGTTCCTCGCGTACTCATGAAACAACCGCTAGTAAAGCGTGCCGTGTTCCTTGCATGTATGTAAAGCGTCACGCGGTCGTGATACTATTTTTTTTTAAACTGACGACAGATGTAACTCGGACACTCATAAGAAACCATAACGCGTGGAATTTGAACAAAGAAGGTTCCAGACAGAGGGAGTATTGGTGAGTGACTCCAGATTTGAACTGGATGCGTCCTAGTTACACTTACATTGCAACTAGGAAGCATCCAGTTCCGGAAAAAGAAATATTAAGACAGAAATTGGGAACGTTGTATGAGCAGGGAGTCAACGGGCGACCTGTTAGCCGATTAAGCTCGTCTAAGCAATTGCAATTTTTCTTCACAGCATTTCCATTATACGTACAACATAAGTCTTTTGTGGTTATGTTATATAACGCCGCTTTAGTGCTTCTCGCACAGATAATGTTGTATGTAGTAGCTGACAATGTATAAACCAGAAAACAGGTCACATCACCATGGTTTAGCGGAGTGCCCGTAGCCTTTGCAGAAACGGGAGCGGTGATCTTGTACGTTGAAAATTGAGAAGCCTCCTAACTGCGTAATAAACCACTCTATCAGCTGCCGATGTTGGTTGGTTCGGCGGAGCTCCCTAGTGATTATGATGATGATGATGATGGTGACCCTCTCTTATGGCTCTCACCCACTGAGTGGGATGCGCTAAGAATAGGGCGGCAGTGGTGGCACTCAACCTGGCGTGTATAGAGGGACTGAGGCGAGAAGAAGAAGAAAGAAAAAAAAGAATCTGAAAAAGACACGTGTGGGCGTTTATTAAGCACGTCTTCATCATCTGTATTTTATCATCATCACCATGCGTTCTGTGTATCTTCTTCATCGCTGGTGCGTGATCATAATCATAGTGTTTGCGCCCAGCGCGTTGGCATCATCGAGCGACCTGCCGAGCTACTGAGAATAAACGTCGTCCAAACCGAGGCCTCGTAATACACGGAAGAAAAAGAAATGCTCCCTGGATACCTCAGCTACGTGGGACAAACAGCATCTCTGCTTTCCCTCTGCCTTGGAACATTAATGCGTTCGCTGTTCTCATGTGATTCGGGCACATACGCACCCCAGGTCATTCTCAGGGAAACTCAAAGGTAAAAAGAAGAGGTCCTACGCAACGCGCATGAATGTAGAGGAATGTTGATACTAACCGAAGTTATGGGTTAAGCGAAATTACGAGTATTGCAAAAAGAATCTTGAATCACTCTCAAAACTTCCAATAGCAATGCACCTGCATCAACGCCCTCACGAGCAGGTTAATAAGGATGTTCAATCCTTTGATAAGAAATAATCAATTCATAATGCTCGTTATCAGTAAAAAGAACGGAATGGTTATTAGGAATTAGTGTACTACACACGTCTTCGGGACATAGACCATTTTTATAAAGGTGGTGATTGACGTTTTGGCAGTTTCGTTTTGTAAGGAGCCCTGGGACAGCGACCGCCGTCATGAGCGCATCACTGGAAAGCGGGACAAGGCGTGAATGAGCCGGAAGCTGGTTTCTGTGCCGTCCTCCGAAATGTCAGCGTCTGTGTTATCGAACGTCGTTTTGAAGCAATGTGTTCGTACCCCCGATGCGTTTCATCTCCAGAGTATGTGGTGTTTTCTTCCAGCTAGTGAGTTGGTCAAGCAGGTCGAGCGCAGTGGCTCGGTTGCGGGAACGCGATCAACCTCCAAGCGTGCAACAAGCTCCCGTATTAGGCACCACCACGCCAAAGTTTAATATTCAAGCGAGAGTTAGGCAACTACTACGACATTTCACATGTTGTAGGACGAATAAAGGCGAGAAGCTACCGTTGTTCCTGTAAACATATAACACGCTGCCGGAGTTATGTACATCGACGTTTGTTCTCACAGTTTATGCAGGCTACTTCTTTCCTGCCGGAAAAACTGAAGGCGACCATTGCATACTATACCGAGGGTCTTCGTCAACTTGCCACAGCAGGAGAGAAGTAACAGTTACTACTATCAACTCCTCTTGTGCAGTAAGAGCGGTGCGTCAGGAGACCAAAGTTTGTTTGCAATGAACTCATTCATTGACAAGCTGGAGTAATCAGCGGCCAGGCTGCGCGACTTTCTGCCACTCAAGAAGACACATACAATGGGGTGACACGATGTGGTATCCCAGACAAGCAAAGATCAGATCGTTGAATAGGGGCACCTCCTCATCAGAGAGAGAGAGAGAGAAATAAGGAAGGGAAGGCAGGGATGTTAACCAGTCATGAGTCCGGTTTGCTACCCTACACTGGGGGATGGGAAAAGGGGAATAAAAGTAAAGAGAAGGAGAGAGGGGGAATGCCTACAGGGCAGTGCTATACAATATCATAGGCGCTCGGCTAGGCCAGATGCTTTTAGAAAGGCCAAAAGCGCTTTCATTGCTTTCTGAGCCGTTGGACCGTGAGGACGGTATTCTAAGATTGTCTGTTCACGAAGTGGACGATCGTCGAGCTTTGTGAAGGACTCCTCATCAGGATTTCAAGATCCACAAGCAGGGGACCGGTTCCGCCTGCAAACCCGTTTCTGAAACGACGCAGGCTTCACATTATATACATAAACAGTTCTGCCAACATATGTTCATAGTGGGAAAACAATCTAACACTCGTGAGCACAGCCCACAGCTGTCTACAAGTGCACATAGAGCGACTCCTTCATTCCGCAATGGACAAATGCACACAGTGTGTGTTTGAGGGACGCGTGTCGCTGACTAGACCCTGGGAAGCCGTTTGGTGACCCTGGACCAGGCCCGGTGTGCCATGAACTCTAGCAAGTGGAGCGCTGAAGGAGGGGCCCTTCCTGCGATGAAGCACTTTTCCAATAGTAAACGTTCTTGTTCTCCAGTGACTTGTTTAGTCGACGAAGACTGGGCATAACGGGGACGAAGCAGAGAAAAACAGACGACGAGGACGGAGATGACGAATAAGAGGATGAAGATACCGGAGATGACAAGAAAGAAGCAAGAGGATGAACAGGAAGGACGCGACGTGTAAGCAGAAGAGCAAGTATACGGCGAAGAACTGAAGAGGACAAGGACACGACGTCGACGAATACCAAGGCGGTGACGAGGAAAAATTCGACTTAAGACGGCGAAGTATACAGGATGGAGACGACAACAGAACAAGTGAGGAAGGAAACGACAAGGACAGAAGAGGAGAGATGGAAGTAGAAAAGGCGCGAAATGGAAGGTGAAGATGTGGACAGTATAAGCAGGAATACAATAATGCTGAAAGCCAAGAATGGAGGGAACCTATCAAAATACAGCTTCTGCTGCCACTTCCCTGTGGAGACACGCGAATTTTTTTAAAATTTTTATGGAAGTAGCGAACCTTCTGAGGACACACGATGTCCCGAGCATCGGCTTGGCTACGCCACTGCCCGCCGATTGTTCAGCTGTTTATGTTCGTCAGGAAAAATTTGTTCAGGTGTTGTTGCTTTCAGTTTGCTAGTATTGTTGAAATGCTTTGGGCAGGAACTATGTGGCTCAAATATGAGCGGCCATAATAAATACAGCGGACACAACGGAGGGACGCCACTAAATGTGGGAATCTCTAACGAAAGAGATGTTAAATACTATGCCTATTGAGGTATTCAAGTTGTGTGCCCAAGAAGTGTTCAACGGACTTCCACATGTCGCCAGGTATGTGATAGGTAGTTGTAACAGAAAATTCACTAAACACAGCTATTCGCCAACAGTGCTAAACGCCCCCTTAAGACGTGAAGACTATGCAGCAGCTACATGGCATGCGGTTGTCCGTAGCAATGTTTCTCGTCGCTGCGTTGTGTGTGCATGTGCGCGCGTCTGTCTGTGCCTGTAAACGTACCATGCGTGGGCTTCATCAGGCATGCATGTTCTGTTGTCTGTTAATTTCTTCATGGCTTTACGTTTCTTAGGTTTGATAATTATTGAATGGTGCTTGAGCACTAAGTAGTAGTGCATGCGATATCGTTAGCATAGGCATAGCATTGCAGCATTCCATGCATTTCGTCTGTGATCTTGTAACAATGCGAAAATCAGTGCAGTCTTCGCGGAAAGGTGGTAAATTCGTGTAAGTGCGTCAGATTTACCCTTAAACAAGTAAAAAGGTATAGCTGTAGATAGACTAATTTCAGTTTAGCTCAATCTACTTGTAAAATGAACCGCCGCTATTCACTCAACTTCGGCTATTAATCGAGTAATTTTGGCGCTGACGTCTTTTCCGTTATCAAGTCCTGCCGGCGCATTGAGACTTTTTTTACGCTCATTTAAACCTCCAGAACCTCAAAAAGTTCTTGGGAGGCGCCAATGCGATGGGCAACTATTAGCGTGAGAGTTCGCCGCAGTGTTGCGATACGCTTAGTTATCATTTTGCGATCCGCCATTTGTACACAGTGCACTCGGCTGTTCTGAAAGCAGCCATGTGATTGTTTTCCTTGGGTCACCATGTGGAATTCTTCTGGTGTCTTCATATAGAAGCGCTCCAAAAACCTCCTTCTAGAGGAACTACTTTGGTGAAAAGGACATAGATGGGACGTCTAGCCACATTATCATCGATAATAATTAAAAGGCAAGAACAAGCACGCTACTAGCTTCACCACCTTTTTTTGGTACAGTTCAAAGCAATACACAAGAAACTGCTATTGCCTTCCCTCCCGTTGAAAAAGCGATGGTCTAATCAACGTGTCCCCCGCAGTGCTCTACTGGTTCTGGTGCATGACTCCTCACCCAAAGAGCTTACGGTTCGGTCCCGGGCGCAGCGGTCGTATTTTAGATGGAGGCGAAAATGCCAGAGGCTCGTGTGCTGTGCGTCGTCAGTGTGCGGTAAATCAGAGCACCCGGCTAGTCAAATTATCAGAGCACTCCGCTACTACATTCCTCTCCTTTCTCTTCATTCCCTTTCGCCTACTCCAGTAGAGGATGAGACGTGCTCTCGACATGGACTGCAGAAATAGCGTTCTTTCCTTAACCGAAGCCACAATCATCATTAACAAACGTCGAAAATTTTGGGCCAGGCCATTTTCGAAAGTCGTGTGCGTAGGTTTCGTAGAGCGTTGCTTAATGCATGGTTAGCCGGTTCTCGTTAAATGCACTTCATACTATTTTCTTATTTGCGGTGTGGTAAATGTTATGTTGAACAGACAAATGTATCACTGGTGTCATCAAATATCGAAGCGAATTTTTCGCTGAAGAACAACGGCTATTGTTAGGTTCCACGTCCAGCACGTGTCAGTGATATTGGTTCTGCTGTAGGTGCACACAAACTTCAGCTTTGGTACTGTTTTCAGCAGGTTTTAGATTAGGTTTGACATCCTGACATTTAGAAACGCACATCAGTCGTTTAAACGTCGTAACTTTCGGAAGAGAGTGCAGTTTGTGAGAGTGCCGAAGTGTATCACGTTTTCCGCGACTTCCAAATCGGTAAAGATGAGTAGAATACAAAAGTGCCAAGGCTTATCGGAACACTGCCTAAAAGAAAGCGACTGGGATATACACATCGCTGAGCATAAATCACTTCTTTTACTACGTATCCATTCATATCTCGTATATTTGGTAGTAATACTAAAGGAGAAGAAATTGACGACCGATGCTTATGTGTATGGTGAAAGGGCAGTTCACTGTGTACTACCAAAAGCTGCACTTCTCTGGTGGGTTCATCAGTGTCCCGGTCTTGCAGCCAAAGGCCCTTGAGAACTCGAGCATATTTCTCAGCGGTACTATGCATCGAGACCGGTATGGCGCGTAGCGTTTCGCCATCTTGCTTTTCTCAGCGCAGAGTTTCACGCAGTGGTTTACGAAGAATAGCTGCTCCGAGGACATGTTAAAGCCGGCTAGTGTTACGCCCTTGTAGACTTCGGGAAAAGAAGAGAAGGTGTCGTATGCAAGCCTGGCTCCAACGAGGTCAGCTAGGCTCTCGGAGTCCACATCATCGTCCAACGTATCTGGGTGCCTATATACGGACAGCTGCAAACAACAATCACGCTGCCAATTAGAATATTCAGTTATGCTTTTTCTATATTAAACAACTAATGCGTTATAGCACTGCTTGGTCAATTCCATTTCAGTAGGAAAAAAGACTTGCTTCTAGCCTCCTTATGTTCATCTATGTTGATTTTTTTGTGCTATGCTACATGATACAAAACTGCGTCGTATATTTGAACGCCCTGGTTTTAGGACATAATATATATCTAGGCCATGTCACGTCCGTCAGTATTACAGATTCCCCATCATATGATGTAGTGAAGAAATGGCATCGTCAATTCAAATGCGGTCGGACTTCGGTAGAAAAGGCTCTGATTGCAGGACGACCCCACTCCGCCAACGATGAGCACACCATCCAGCAAGTGGAGGCCGCCATTTTGTAAAATCGCCACGTAACCGGTCAAGACCTCGCCGAAAATGTCAAGATTAGTGTGGGGTCCGTGGAAAAAATTATTCAAGACCGTCTTCACATGCGTAAGCTATCCACTCCATGGGTTCTCCGGCTGCTCTCACTTTTCCAAAAGCAGGAACGTGCCAAGTGCTCGCAGGCTTTCTTGACCATGTGCCGTGGAAACCAGGAGGACTTTTTCAACTGGCTGATTACACAGGATGAAAACTGGGTGCATCCCTGTGATCTGTAGACTAAAGTCCAGTTGATGCAGTGGAAGCACTTGGACTCATCGCCTCCAAAGAAGGCATGCACCCAGCCCACGGCAGGCAAGGTCATGCTCACAGTCTTTTGGGACCAGCACGGAGTAGTCTTGATGGATTTGCTAGCAAAAGGTGTCACAATTACTGGGGCATACTACCCTTTACTGCTGTGGAAATTGCGAGAGTCCATCAAAAAGAGAGACGTGGCATGCTCACCAAAGGTGTCCGCCTTCTGCAAGACGATGCCCCAATTCACAACTCACATGTTGTCCAGATGGAAGCACGCTGCTGCTGCCTTGAAATTCTACCGCATTCCCCTTATTCACCCGGCTTCGCACAATTGGACTTCCATTTCTTTCGAACAGTGAAGTCATACTTGAAGGGCAAGCACTTCCCAGATGATGAGACTCCGACTTCTGAAGTCACAACATGGCTTTTGGAGCAACCTGTCAGTATCAGTGTCACTTGCTCTCTCCATGGCTTCTCCAATAAACAATTCGTAGGCCGTAGGACTCATTGCACGTTTGCTAGCATTGGCAGTACCGAATTTCAACCACGATTTCATTCACATACTGCTACCCTCATAATTTAAATTGAAAACTATTTGAGAAAACAGCGTATGTTGTCATAGCACAAACGCAATATAGTGCAATAACTGGTCGCATTAGAAAAGCTGCAACAATTTGTTGGGATTTGAGCTGTCCGAATTGGCGCTTAGTTGCTGTGAAAGATCTAACAAGGAGAGATCACCGTTTGAACACAATTTTCGAAGGAAATGGGGCTCAAATATTAGACTAAAAAAGACCCTTAAACTAAATAAATAGCGTTATTGTATAGAACTGATTAGCTTTACAATTGCTCAGAACTTTGTTTAGGGATGAGCACGCGTCAACTTCCCATCGTTTAGCTGTCTGTTTATAACAGACGCTGCGACGGAAGCTGCTCGGAACTCCTCTCTCGCACACTCTATCCACACAGGACGCGTACTGGCGTACTGGCACCACCCGATATAGTGGAAATATCAATGGCAAGATTTCTCCTTCTGCCCAGCTTAAAGAAACGCTACAGCAGGCATTGTGGCAAAGATGTGCATGTGCCGGTTTCTAGATGAGAGCAAGGCTCTTTCTGGCAATGCTAGTACAATGTAATTCCTGTGTCGGCGTCGTCGGCATTGTGGTGGAGAAAAATGGAGCCCCCAGAGACCTCTACGTAGCAGTGGAAGAAACGATTGCATTCATTTCTTCCGGCACGTCAGAAAGGTGGCTTTTGAAAGGGAAAAATTGCACCATTGCGGGAATTTCTAGCCGAGGCCCCAACTTCCGAGGGTAAGTGCATCGAAGGAATACTCAGGCACAATATGAAAATCCTGCGAAGATGCTGAAAATAAACTATCAGTATGCGATTCCACACGAAAGAACACGTCTATCGGCAAACTGATTATATTCCACGTTTTTTGAGAGTGTGTGAACCTTCCCCGCTCCCCTTTCGTATGGAGGTCAGGAGGGATGACGTCAAGCCACTTTTGTCTGAACAGCACCTTTATCTCCACAGTTATCTTCGCTTTAATGCGTATGTTCTTCTTTCAGGAACCAAGGACTGATTATTTTGAAATGGAAAATAGCAGGTCATGTAGTAGGTCGGCTGTACTTGCGACAAGCTTCGCATGTCTTGCATTTTTTCGACAGAGGAAGGGCCCGAGATTACTTTCATGACAATATTAACACCAAAACCAAAGATAACACCAAAATTAAAAAAAAATTTAACATCAGAAAAAATAAGAAAAAAGTAATAAACAAAGCAAGAATTACCACAAAAAATAAAAAAATGCAATCATGACCTGAACGAAGAAATCTCGCAAATTTGATGCACCACGGAGCGCTCCCTGCATACAGAGAAGACTAGCTTTTGTGCTCTCCTACGCTCCCCCATTTCCTTTATTTCTTTCTTTTTCTCGCAGTTCCTTTCTTTCGTTTCTTGTTCATTATATTTTTCTTTTCTTCTTGCTAGGTGGCGAAAAATCCAAGGTATTCTTATGGTTCAGATATAAATGTTCACATCTCTACCAGCATCGTTCTGTAGTCTAGTGTTGAGGCACCGGCTTTTGCGTGGTGGATGTATGTATTGATACCCCTGAACCGGTGGTAGATGCGCCCCCTGGGAAGCGGCGGAAGAACCTAATGGATTATTTTCTTCCACCACTGCAAAGTGGGCGCCAGGGGTCCACATTTCTGGGTCTTGGCGTGGCGACTACAATGCTGACTACGCCCGCACAGGCTAGACTATGCAAGCTTTACTTGAAAAATTGTCTGCAAGAAAGCGCAACTTTTGTAGTACTATCGTACGATT
This sequence comes from Hyalomma asiaticum, assembly GCA_013339685.2. Classification (NCBI taxonomy): domain Eukaryota; kingdom Metazoa; phylum Arthropoda; class Arachnida; order Ixodida; family Ixodidae; genus Hyalomma; species Hyalomma asiaticum. Next base: position 91,155,248 of record CM023484.1, read on the forward strand.
CCATTTGGTTACTGGACCTGAGCGCGAGTTATCCTACGAACTCTGTCCGTATACGAAAACTACTGACAAAGGCCAACTTCTACTTACAACAGATTTCCGTGACATTCGCAAGCAGTGTGTCCGGCTGGTGTATTCTTGCTTGAATTTCTGCGTCTCCCAGTAATCAGACTTTACGTGTGTTACGTCGAATGCGTGCATGAACTCGTGGCCTATAAGCTGAAATCGGACAAACATGTATAGCAAATTCACAGTGTGGGCCGAAGTGCGCACTACAGCAGCCGGTACCAATCGCCGAACATATATACATTGTTCATAGTTACATTCATTCGCACAACACAGCAATGATTCGCCTAATAATTGAAAGGGCAGGCATAATTTCAGCCCCCATAGAGAAACAGTAACACATTGAAACCTATGATCGTGAGCGTTGCCTTTCACCACATTGATGGGTTAACAATGAAGAGGGAACTCATAAAAAATGTTTGGCTAGTTTCCTTCTCTTGCGATCATGTAACAAAAGTTGCGATCATGTGGAAAGAGAGCGACACATTTCCACCACAAAAGTCCTTTCCACTTAACGTCACCATGAAGCCGCCACTAGAACAACATGCACACAATGGTAGAAACACAGGAACAGGACAAGCCGCTTGTCCTGTTCCTGTGTTTCTACCATTGTGTGCACGTTGTTCTAGTGGGCGCTTCATCGTGACGTTAAGTAAATACCAACTAGGCCAGCAAGCTGTGTCCTTTCCACTGTCGTTACAGAGGAGACCCATTAGAGTGATGAAAGACAACATGACGCCTTTGACAAACGTTACGCGATGTCTGTCATACCTGTATTGCATCGTATGTTTTCACCGCCGCTGAGTGAGTTTTCTACCTAATTTTCTCTAACCAAGGCAGCGTGCTTATTATTTATTTCGTGGTTGCTTTGCGCAGGAGAGACACCTGCACCATGGCCCGAAGGTTATACGCATGTCACACGGCAAGGTACATCTCGTTTGCAGTGAAGGACACTAATCTAAGTTGAAGGCCTTTTACCTGAGCACTGTAAGACAGCAAAAAATATTTTACAATGGCCCTCCTTGTATCGTAATTTAGAAAGACGGAAAAGTCTAATAAAGCTTATAGAGACACCTGCACCATGGCCCGAAGGTTATACGCATGTCACACACAAGGTACATCTCGTTTGCAGTGAAGGACACTAATCTAAGTTGAAGGCCTTTTACTTGAGCACTGTAAGACAGCAAAAAATATTTTACAATGGCCCTCCTTGTATCGTAATTTAGAAAGACGGAAAAGTCTAATAAAGCTTATAGAGACACCTGCACCATGGCCCGAAGGTTATACGCATGTCACACACAAGGTACATCTCGTTTGCAGTGAAGGACACTAATCTAAGTTGAAGGCCTTTTACTTGAGCACTGTAAGACAGCAAAAAATATTTTACAATGGCCCTCCTTGTATCGTAATTTAGAAAGACGGAAAAGTCTAATAAAGCTTATAGAGACACCTGCACCATGGCCCGAAGGTTATACGCATGTCACACACAAGGTACATCTCGTTTGCAGTGAAGGACACTAATCTAAGTTGAAGGCCTTTTACTTGAGCACTGTAAGACAGCAAAAAATATTTTACAATGGCCCTCCTTGTATCGTAATTTAGAAAGACGGAAAAGTCTAATAAAGCTTATAGAGACACCTGCACCATGGCCCGAAGGTTATACGCATGTCACACAAGGTACATCTCGTTTGCAGTGAAGGACACTAATCTAAGTTGAAGGCCTTTTACCTGAGCACTGTAAGACAGCAAAAAATATTTTACAATGGCCCTCCTTGTATCGTAATTTAGAAAGACGGAAAAGTCTAATAAAGCTTATAGAGACACCTGCACCATGGCCCGAAGGTTATACGCATGTCACACACAAGGTACATCTCGTTTGCAGTGAAGGACACTAATCTAAGTTGAAGGCCATTTACTTGAGCACTGTAAGACAGCAAAAAATATTTTACAATGGCCCTCCTTGTATCGTAATTTAGAAAGACGGAAAAGTCTAATAAAGCTTATAGAGACACCTGCACCATGGCCCGAAGGTTATACGCATGTCACACACAAGGTACATCTCGTTTGCAGTGAAGGACACTAATCTAAGTTGAAGGCCTTTTACCTGAGCATTGTAAGACAGCCAAAAATATTTTACAATGGCCCTCCTTGTATCGTAATTTAGAAAGACGGAAAAGTCTAATAAAGCTTATAGAGACACCTGCACCATGGCCCGAAGGTTATACGCATGTCACACACAATCACACAGTCACACACATCTCGTTTGCAGTGAAGGACACTAATCTAAGTTGAAGGCCTTTTACCTGAGCACTGTAAGACAGCAAAAAATATTTTACAATGGCCCTCCTTGTATCGTAATTTAGAAAGACGGAAAAGTCTAAGAAAGCTTATAGAGACACCTGCACCATGGCCCGAAGGTTATACGCATGTCACACACAAGGTACATCTCGTTTGCAGTGAAGGACACTAATCTAAGTTGAAGGCCTTTTACTTGAGCACTGTAAGACAGCAAAAAATATTTTACAATGGCCCTCCTTGTATCGTAATTTAGAAAGACGGAAAAGTCTAAGAAAGCTTATAGAGACACCTGCACCATGGCCCGAAGGTTATACGCATGTCACACACAAGGTACATCTCGTTTGCAGTGAAGGACACTAATCTAAGTTGAAGGCCTTTTACTGAGCACTGTAAGACAGCAAAAAATATTTTACAATGGCCCTCCTTGTATCGTAATTTAGAAAGACGGAAAAGTCTAAGAAAGCTTATAGAGACACCTGCACCATGGATCGAAGGTTATACGCATGTCACACACAAGGTACATCTCGTTTGCAGTGAAGGACACTAATCTAAGTTGAAGGCCTTTTACTTGAGCACTGTAAGACAGCAAAAATATTTTACAATGGCCCTCCTTGTATCGTAATTTAGAAAGACGGAAAAGTCTAAGAAAGCTTATAGAGACACCTGCACCATGGCCCGAAGGTTATACGCATGTCACACACAAGGTACATCTCGTTTGCAGTGAAGGACACTAATCTAAGTTGAAGGCCTTTTACCTGAGCATTGTAAGACAGCAAAAAATATTTTACAATGGCCCTCCTTGTATCGTAATTTAGAAAGACGGAAAAGTCTAATAAAGCTTATAGAGACACCTGCACCATGGCCCGAAGGTTATACGCATGTCACACACAAGGTACATCTCGTTTGCAGTGAAGGACACTAATCTAAGTTGAAGGCCTTTTACCTGAGCACTGTAAGACAGCAAAAAATATTTTACAATGGCCCTCCTTGTATCGTAATTTAGAAAGACGGAAAAGTCTAATAAAGCTTATAGAGACACCTGCACCATGGCCCGAAGGTTATACGCATGTCACACACAAGGTACATCTCGTTTGCAGTGAAGGACACTAATCTAAGTTGAAGGCCTTTTACCTGAGCACTGTAAGACAGCAAAAAATATTTTACAATGGCCCTCCTTGTATCGTAATTTAGAAAGACGGAAAAGTCTAAGAAAGCTTATAGAGACACCTGCACCATGGCCCGAAGGTTATACGCATGTCACACACAAGGTACATCTCGTTTGCAGTGAAGGACACTAATCTAAGTTGAAGGCCTTTTACTTGAGCACTGTAAGACAGCAAAAAATATTTTACAATGGCCCTCCTTGTATCGTAATTTAGAAAGACGGAAAAGTCTAATAAAGCTTATAGAGACACCTGCACCATGGCCCGAAGGTTATACGCATGTCACACACAAGGTACATCTCGTTTGCAGTGAAGGACACTAATCTAAGTTGAAGGCCTTTTACCTGAGCACTGTAAGACAACAAAAACTATTTTACAATGGCCCTCCTTGTATCGTAATTTAGGAAGACGGAAAAGTCTAAGAAAGCTTATATTGCACACAGACACACTTTCCGGTTTCTTGTATAGCATATAGCATAACTTGGCTGGTATTGTTACGTGGAGTATTTATTATTCGAGGCAAGCCTACACTTTGTCCAGGCAAGATTGCACAGTACGCACGAGCTGTAAGGGGAGCTCCAGCCTGTACCCCACATCAATGTCTTTGTCGTCGTCGTTGCTATGCTGCGACAATATATCTGCGCGGGCGTTCGGCGTAATTTGCCGCAGCTGCACAACACAAGCCAAGTATCAACCATAAAGCAACACGCACGATGACATTACGAAGCGCGGGCTAAGCTTCGGCTGAGGGGACGAAACAGATACAGCTACAAAATGTGATGACCAATCTGATAGCCACGCAAAACAGACGTCGTAACCAAAAATTATCCTGGGCCTCGGACATTACTCATGATCTGGGTGATCCCTCTGTGCTGGGAATCGGTATGACGAGAATGTTAATCCTGTCCTCGTGAACCTGTGAAAAATAGCGGAAAACTGGCGACTCTAAGGCCAGCAGATGGGTTAGGCACTCTGGATATGTAAACCCGTTGCATGTAAGCATAAGCAGCGCTGGGACGCTGCACACATGCGCAGTTCTCTGCCGACTTACACTTCTCCGGAGACACTGCTTTGCAAGCGCCAGAGAACCGCAAAAACGTGCCGAAAACCCGGAGCGTCCGCAAACTGGTGAACCTTGCAAGCGAAACCGATGGGTTTGTCAGCGAATCCTTTTATGAACACGCTGTGCGCTGCAGCGAAAGGCACGTCATTCGCTTGTGGACGGCTGCTTTTGCGTTGCCGGAGCACGGCGTGTCGCAACACAACGCGCCACACATGAGAAATTTTGTGGGGGCTGTGGCTGCATTTTGTCCAAGCGAAGCGCTGTCAGGGTGCCGCCACGCTCTTAATCTCCGCTGCGAATCAACGCGCTAACACTACGGAAACTCTCACTTCCGGCGCGCACTAGAACGGTAGTTTGCTTTGCGCCATGGTTCCTAGATGGCTGTACCCCCGCTGGGAATGAAGCGTGAAGTCGAAGGGAGGCGATGCTAACTGAAAAGTAATTTTGCTTGCTAAACATCCTTGTTTAACAGGATATCAGTTAGATGCAACTCGTAAGGCGGTGTAAGGAAGATATAAGGCCGGCTTGTAAAGTTCATCTCCTATGTGCCGTTGGCGTGATTAGCCCAACACTCAGCTCTTATAATCGCACACAGGGTGTCTGTGGAGTCGCATCTATTGGGTTGTACTTTTTATTCTCAAATGTAAGTTCATTCTTTGAGACATCCACTTTCGTGACGGAGGTAGGTGAGTGATTTATTAATTGACTGTGCCATACAACACTATCGTGTTAAAAAAAGACGCTGTTTCACGAGCGTGCAAATATGCAATGTGCATGAACTCGTTCATGTTGGCGGCTATTGTCATTTATATTCGAAGGAGAGCGGTGGGCATTTCAGCCCCACGAAAGACCATTAGGCGAAGCGGATTTAAAGGGTGCCTTATACGCGAAGCGAACAACATTGAGGTAGAGTCTGAAATCCTTAATATGTGAACTATAACTCCTCTGCCCTAACATGAGCCTGACTGTGTCAGTGGAGAAACGTGTGGTTTTTGCTAGCTGCGTTCGACGGCGGGCCGCCGTTGTAGTCGATAATATTTTTGTCGAAACATGTCCGTTTAGTTTTTCCTTCGGCTAATAATATTTAGCGTACTGAGGAAGGAATTGTTTTGCATTAGATTATTGTAATCAATGTGACAAAATAGGGATCACTGGCAAATTCTCCCTGGCGTCGACACTACGCGTTCGGATGCACGAGGAATGTGATTGACTTCCGCGAGCTCATTTTATGGGAAATGGTGTTTCCATCGAATGTCACGAATTCTCTCGCGTTTCTGCAAACAAGTGATATTATGAACGCCTATCTTTCTTTTTGAATTATAATAAATTTGCCCTTGACGTTGGTATAACTGGAGCAGGCAGATTTCCAAGGGCTGCCAACATGAAACGTTCCCGTCACAATCGACGTCTCTTTCGCAGAAAGAACTACCACGATTGCAAGAATGAGGCTCTTTGCTTTTGTGTACGTTTCTTCATGCTCGTTCAACAATATTCTAATTAAGTAAGCGGCTGAATACAGGGGCATTATGTCTACGTCTTGGCATTTTGGTATCGACCATAAGTCACGATACACGTATTATCTCGGCGCCATCCGCAATTCAATGTGCCCGCGGTTATGTTATGTTTTTATTGGTCAACTTAACCTAGAAATAACGATAGGCGCAACTGACTGCATTGCACATCCTACGCAAGCATCTGCGCTAAAACTGCAGTGTACTATGACACATCTAAATATCTGCATTTCACCATAGATTGGATAACATTGCAGGAACGACCACCCTCACCGTAATTCTGTACCATGAGCGTTAGTTGCTCGTGCTATCGGTCATTAGCACTGTTTGGCCCAAGTTCGCCCTAGAGAAAGTTTTGGCTCCAAAGGATTCCATGGCGTATTTTTTGCCATCACAACTCCGCCGCGATTTGTCTAGGTGAAGGGCAGAATTTTACAAATATACGCGAAGTTTCAATAAACGGAGCTCGGGAGATTACGTTATGCGGTGCGCTGCCAGTTGTATGATTGCAGCACGCAGTAAAACACCGTGCTTTACCAACGCCACCGAGGTGGCGTTGGCGGGCAGAGAGCGTCCCAATAATTCCGTTGATATATATGTGTAGCTCCCTTCTCTTCGCTCTGGTTTAACGATCACGTTCCGTAACAAACGTGGGGCAGAACAGGGTAGAGGACACTCCTAATGAAGAGTCTCATTCCCGCTAACTTGTTTCACATTGTCGCTTTCCTAAATGTATCGTGGCCTAGAGGCGAGATATATGGATAGTGGTTTGACATGAGCGAGGAGAGACACTATTTGAACCGAAGTGCGCGGAAAACACTTTGGCAGCAATTGATTGAGTAATAAAATACAAAGCAGGGTTTGAAAACTGCAGTTGATTCCTATTTTGCTTCACGTGGTGCTTGTCTTGAGGGAGTTGTGAAATTTGCTGCCCGCGGACATGTCGGCCCCCACCAAGAACTTCGCTGCGAATCATCTGATGTTGAAGGGTTCGACTTTAACAAAAGTGCAGCTTGGCTTTCTGTAAATCCCAATATCCAACATCCGAAACAAATTTTTCTTCTTTCAAAGCGGATATATGCGAATGTTTCACTCACATAAAAAGTGAGCCGCTTTTTTTATAGGGGGGGGGGGGGGGGGGGGGCGATATCCCGGTGTACCAGTCGAATTGTTTATGGAGCCAGACATCTAAAGCAAGCGTCTACTTGTAATCCGAAGCGGTACATTCTCCCTCTATTAGCAGCGAGGCAACTCCATCTGCGGCCGCTTTTGTGGTGTCGCCACGGGTAAGTGGGCTTTACATAAAGCGAATGTATTCGTACCGTAGTCGGCTAAACATTTTAAGTTCCATCGACTACCTCGGTCGCATACAAGGATCTAATAGATCCCAATACCATTTCTTGATAAGGATTGTGTTCTTAACTGTTGTTGCTTTCCTCTGAAGATTTTCAGAGGCCAACGTTCTGGCGACGTTGTTACGGCTAGGGCCATAAAATGAGCACTTACCGAACCGAGGCCGCCATAGTTGAGCGCTGGTGGCCCGTCCAAGTACAAGAACGGACGTTGCATTATGGCCGTCGGTACTAGAATACTGTAGGCCCCCGGCGCGTAGTAAGTATTGACTGTCCTCCTCGTTGTACAGCACATTCTTCTGGTCACTCCAGAAGTAGTGAGTGGAGATAGAGCGCGCCTTTATCCATGAGGGGAACAGTCGGTTCAACGGCACATCCGGGAGAGGCTCTGCGGCGGGGGATTATCAATATATTCTGGAGCAGTCCTGGCTGATCGGCGATAGGGCTTCACAGAATCTTAGGCTGTTGATTTGCGGTACATTCTAGATCACCTAGCGAGAACTAACAATGGAATTTTTTTCTTATCAGCATCGCTTTTCTCGCCATGAATAGGCTAATCCCAGCTCATTCAAGAACATATGTTCAATATATATATATATATATATATATATATATATATATATATATATATATATATATATATATATATATATATATAATTATGAACCGTAGCATCAATGGTTTATTGGCGACGTTTCGGTTAGTGCCTGACCTTTCTCAAGACAGTATTTCCTTTCTCCTCTCCTGTTCGTTTGTAGAGGCACGGAAGAAAGGGCGGAAACTGTTTACTAAGTGACTTACCAAGTGACAAACTGTTACCTAGTAAACAGTTTCCGCCCTTTCTTCCGTGCCTATATAAATGAACAGGAGAAAAAGAAATATTGTCTTGAAAAAGGTCACGCTGTGACCGAAACGTCGACCAAAATATGGCATATCATTGAAGTGCTACGTCTCATACTTATACGGCAGCCGAAGCCACCTACTCCGCCAAACTATATATATATATTATATATATATGCATGTCGCCTTGACCTGCGCCAGCAGACCCTACTTTAGCCTGCGACTCTGCAAGCTGCTCTCTTGCGAATCCACTTCCCAATTGTATCGTTCATTGCGTTGGCCTGACTGACAACCTGGCCTACTTTCTACGCATATGCTAGTCAATATTCTCGCTGATTATTATGTGAAACGTTGCCCCCCATCCTTTGTATTTAGACTTGATATGTGGGCCCTTGTTTTAACAATGAACATAGATTGAACCTGTCAAAAGCGTGATCACAGATAACACCAATGTATATGTGAACTAGCTGTTGTCATGGCCGTATGGCTGCGATAAAAAGTGAGGCACTTGATAACGCGCGAGCTAGTTATCAAAGAGTGGATATTTAACAGTCTTGTGTAATTATTGTTATATATCGCTATACACTCGTAGATATCCATGAATACTGACTGTAAAACTCTTCCACGAAGTCAGGATCCAATCGCCTTCCTGGACTCCCCACGAGCGCTGTTATGTTGTTGACTTTGTTGATAGCACCTTCTCGAATTTCTTTGCTGAAGCCAACTTGATGAATTCAAGGCTCTCTCGAAGGTCTTCTGGATTCGAACCGCTAGGCGCTTCGCCTCTGTAACCACACGAGGCGGTACCACTGCGGGGTAATAAAACATGTAATGGCGCTTTTGTTACGGGCATCATCATGAAGTATACCATCAAAATATTAAACCGTGAGTATATCAAATAAGGGACCGTTACGATATTGATTTGACTGTTAAGCACTTTGCAGCACATCATCAGCTGTGCTAGTAGGGGTAGTGTTTCTGTTGTTGCAATGAAAACGGGGCCGTGGCAGTACCGAACTGATGTACAGCTCGTAGGACTGTAGTTTACCTACTGATTATCCCTTCCCACCATAAAAATTTCCAACAATCATTTCTAGAGGTCACTTCAGTGTACAGGCATGATAGACGAGCCAATGAACCGTTCCCAACAATCCCGCGAGCCACCGCGCCTGGGCGCTGTGCATCACGGGAAAGAGGAGCGCCGAGCTCCGTCGTCTGCTCCGCCAGTAGAACACTATAATACTTGCAGGCCTGTCGGAGGAGACGAGGCTCGTCGATTCACACGCTCTTTTAGAAACCAGCACGCGCTTTTCATTCGTTCTGTTAATGTGCGGTTAATCGTAGGTTTCGGAGTAAAAATCAAGTATGACAACGTCCTCAGCAGTACGCCATGGAAAGCACGCTGCCAGTTGCTATTCTTCTTAGCCTAGGGACAGCCCGCATTGCTATGTATTGAGCAATCTGACTTGTTATTTTTGGAATGATCGCTCCTCGGACACCCAATGAAGAAAAATTGATAAGTAGTCGATGTAACTTTTGCGGCCTCTTGGGCTGAAGTAGGCCCCGGATATCTTGGGCGCACTAGGCTACCAAATCCAAAACCGCCAATCTCCGTCCCTTGTGCGTATAAGCGCTCAACACATGGTACAGTTTTGCATCCGATACGATGTCGTCCGTTGCGATGTGCTCGGGCGTGCGACGTACGACGGTTCCAGACTCATGGGGCGGCTAGCCGTCAGAGCTTCCAGGCGACGCCCACTTCCAGCGCGGCGTAAGACACCGTATCCTCTTCTTTAAGTACAAAATACGGTTTTGCACAGTACTGCCTATAACAGAGCGCTGAATAACATTGCCTATGAAATACTGCCTTCTCGACTGACAAACACATCACAGTAAATCAACATCACTGACGACTCAGAGGGTAGGCCTAGCTGGGCCGACGCCGTAGCCGTCGTCCGTCGCGATCAATCCTCCGCTGGTGATAAAGTGCTCATTTTGAGCAATACGATTAACATTCCTGTTCATATGTCAAGAATGAACACGTACAGTGGTGTTCTAGAAGCCTCGATGTGAAACGTAATTGTAGAAATGAAGGGAGCCGCTTCGGTGAAATGGCCCCCGCCGATGTTTACAGTTCGAACCGCGGCCGATTCCGATCTCTCGAGTGCTCTAGAAACGGGCGCTGCTTTGATGATTAACCGACTGTAGTCATAACATTACTCAAATGGGCTTTATTTGGGGTCAGAAACATATCATAATTATTATTTTCTACGTGGTTCCGGCAAAACACTTCCCGAATTTGCCGGATCGCATCATCGGATGTCGGAATTGATTCTGAATCGGACCGTCAGCATAGCACTTTATTCGTCAAACGCACTGCCTCCTCGGTTTCTCGTTTTTGGAAAAGTAATGGTAGGAGGTATGCGTATGAAGTTTTGTGTTGTTATCGTATCGAACAATACAGCATGTCAGTCCGCAAGCGGACGAACGGAGCAACGCAGGACGGAGACGGCGGTTCGAGGGGCCCCCTCTTCACCTTCGCTCTTTTTTCCCACAGTGGCTTGCGCGCGCCGACCAGGGGAAGGCGCGGCACTGCGGTTTTAGGAAAGGTCCATTGGGGTTGATCGATAGAACATGCTTCCATGAAATGCACCCCTATAATGTTAGGGACTCTTGGAAATTTTGCGCTTTCACAAGTTCGTGTTCTTCCCACAGGTTCCGCCCCTAAAGAGCTTTTTTTTTTTTTTACGTGTGCTCAATAATTCTTGTGCGACGTCCGTTCTGGGGATTCCCGATTCCCTTTGCTGTGTCACAGAAACAGGGCATGCAGTTTTACGTCCTATGTTTGTGTTTATCCCAGCCTAATATTCATATTCTACATTATTCGCCGGCGAGACGTCTGACAATATTTTTAAAAAGGAATATTATTTTTGTTACTGGTAGGCTACGCCAGACGCTGCTGTTCAGAGCACATGCACAGTTTTCCCAATTTGCTTGTGCAAATGTAAGGTATAAATGAAGCATATTACGATACTTGTTATCGCTAGACTTCTGTTTCTAAGCTATTTCAGTGTGTATTTTTTGGAAATGTGCTAAACAAAGCAGACTGAATATCAACCCATTCTTCTATATCATATTGTAATAAATGCAACTACCCAGTGTAGAAGCACTATTTGCACCACGAACACACAACAGCCGAAAATATCCTTGTAGGAGGAGCTTTGCTCGTCCAGACATTTACGTACGCTTCGATTGGGACTGGTTCAGCTCGCCGAAACAGCTGTGGGCGAAAAGCAACGCAGTTGCAAATAGGTATTCTTAGTTGACACGCGTACAAAAGTATTTTCCGAGCACACATATCGACATAGGTTTAATGCCCATGTGTTATGCCTCGCTATTACTTCGTACTGGGTGATCCTTAACCAAAGTGCGTATCGGTGAAGTCAAGAACGCCTGCTGTTGCCATGACATTGTTAGGACCGCTCTTCAGAGACTGCAGTGGGGCATTTTGTCTAACATGTCTGCTTAACTTGCTGTTGCTGACAGAGTTATGCAGCGCACCATAGCGCTCCTGAGGCAGCCCGACAACCGTGGGAGCGTAAAAATAATTTGGGTGACAGTGCTGGACTCAGACGTAAAGATATGACGCTCCGCCATATCACCAAGGTATCGTTCTCGGCCTCACCGCTCACCTGAGCCTCATACAGAGGCGCAAACTAATCTGCGCTAGCCTTAAGCGACATTTTACCGTAGTGGTTAAGTACACTATGGCGAAAAAAATCAAGTCACTAATTTACATGGATTTTCTCGTATATTATACACGTGTAAAGATCACGTGGGTTTTAAAATTTCAGGTTTCGACCTTGAAAACACGTAATAGTGTACGACCAAAGCACCTTGACACAAAATCTCATAGTTCTTACTACGTTCATTAAGTTAATGCTAATGAAGCTTGAGAAGTTCCAGTTAGTCTGTGCTAGGATTCATGTGTGTGGGGCCGTTGTTGCAGTTCAGGTGCTCACGGGAACGTGCGCGTGTTTTAAGAGGCAGAAACATGACGTTCCACGACTTGTTGTGGCGCTTGGCCCATATCAGCAAAAATATTGCAGAAAGGGCTGACCTTACTATAAAATAAATCACCGAGTGGCGGCTGTGTGTCATGTATCTCATCCAGTTCTCTCGCAGCATTGCGTACGGCCAATACGAAGCTAAATGTGCGAGCACTTCAGCTATCATTAACGCCAAGCTAACAATGCAAGAATTCCTCGCTTTTCTTACTTATATTGTTCGATTTTAATCATTCCATAGAATGTGAACTGTGAACTGTAATCTAATGTCAATATATGCCTGTGTTGCAAGAACTCAAATTAATTTCGACTGCGAATATCTTTCCTCCCATGCGGTAGGAGATTGCTCACATCTCATGTATTTGTCCTGCTCTCTATTCATTAGCTTGCATGCTTATTATTTTACTTTATAAACTTATTAACAAGACTTGCAAGTGACGTACGGCGCTAATACGCTCGAGGATGGATCACGAGTCCTCGTTAGTTATATTGTAGGGGTTGCGATATGCAAGAAAAACCGTCCGCCTGAATTTACGAGCACTTTCGAGAGCTTGCGAATGTAAAAACAATTATGTAGTCATGCGCTACACTGTTTCTTATAAGTGTGGTGTGTAATTTGGCATAAGTTTGTGCGATGGGCTTCAGCTTGACCTTTGAGGCTTACTTTTGATTGTTCTTTCGTTCAGCTCGGTGAAACAGGTATGTGCAGATTCGTTAGTAGTTCATGCCCGTCCTGTATCAACTGAACTATGCCAATATTTTTCTCTTTTAACTACCATTGCTTAATCAAAAATATTCGTCTTTCTCTTCGAACCTTCCAGTCAGAGTCCAGCTCCTTGACGCGCTAGAGGAATAACGCAGAGGAATGAGCTTCGTAAAAAATCCTGCAAAGGCATTGTACTTACCCGACAGGAAGTAGCGGTTGATGACTGCCAGGTTCATGACATTTTTGACGTGCACGTAGCAAGAATCCTCGGGAGACCTTTCTCCACGAAACAAGTATGGTTCAGTGAATTCGGCCAGCTGCCTATAGATGCCCCAGGCGACCAGGTATTGAAGGCCTCTTTTGCCAACGTATTCGCTCGCGTACAGTTTTTGAACGATTCGGGTACTATGGAGAATACGCACAATTTTATCCGTATCCGTGTAAGTGCCGTTGGTGTATTTGGATATAAAGATACCCCAGTCACCTGGCAAGAACAAAGAGGCATGTAGACAGTGTTAATGTAATAATACAAGTAATCATCTTCAATTACCATTTACTACACATTGCACGGTCTATAGCAGTTCAATAAACTCGGTGATAGCGTCAAGAAACCAGAAATTTTCAAGGGCTACTATCATCATTATCACTTGACTAATCCCCCTGGGGCCACTCAGCTACATTTATTCCAAAATTCGCCGCATAACTCCGCCTTCACGTGTGCCCATCAGGCAACGTTAGTACCTGGGATTCCACCTGTACCAAAAAATGTAAAGACGACGTACCTCCCTGCGCTCGAAGCATAGCTCATTGTCTCAACATGGTACGTGTAAAACGTCGCATAGAGCGTACCGAAGTGCTTTGCAGGTTAGGCCTTATCAATCAGAAATTTCATACATATTCCTGAACCAGTGACTGGTACAACATATCCACCTACCTGGAGTAACGTATGGGGTTGTGTCTTGACCGAGCTTATAAATTTCGACGTAATCCCAACTGTCCCAGTCCACTGTCGCTTTCGCGATGGCTTCGACTACAGGAGAAGTGAAGGAAATGGAAGAAATATACAGAAATCTCACTTTCAACACGCACATTGCATGGGCAGGACATACCACATCTGAAAAAAGCGGCAATTTAAGTGACTCTAAGACGTCTGCCTCTACAGTACTCTGAAGTTTTTCCAGGAGGGCGCCCCCACAGTCGAATATGGCAAAAACCACAGGCTTGGTTAACCCAATATGGCGATAGTAAACGCACACATTTTCTTTTCTGTTTACCTACGTTTTTTTACCTAGGTTTAGCTCAGGAGCCGCTCTTTTTTAAGATAAATTCGTTGCGGTGAGCCGACGCCTGTTACAGCACCGTTGCTACTAAGGGAGTAGACAAGCACATATAAAGAAATAAAAAAAAAAACCGCACATAAGGATATGCATACTCGAACATCATTACAAGACGGTTAGTTTACTCTCAGTCGTCTAGCAGAATTAATGCTTACGATGGCAAGTACGCGGTGAGTACTATAAATAACTTTACAAAACGTAAGGGATACACACTGGAAATATGACAGGGATACTTCGGTCGAAATTCTCTAATAAAACATTCCTTATTGCATATTCCATCGTTAGTTCAAATTACAGTGGCATGAGTTACTTTATCGGTGCTTAATTTCAAAGTCTCCGGCCTGCATAAAGGGCGTCAACTTAGATACATCCATGACACGTAAAACTCAACTGCTTCTTTCTCAGGAGTGCAGGAACTAGATACATAATGCTGATAAATAATGTGGAAGTTGCAAGAACATGTAGCGCACAGATGGAGTGTGCTTGCTTGATGAAGGGTGCAGAAAACCTGTAGCCTAGCGCTGAGTAGCACGCACAAATGTGCACTTAAACGGGCCGGAGTACGACGTAACAGAGGAGGAAGGTACGCAGTGTTAGCCTTGCAGGAATAGGTCTGCCCATCACTTCGCAGCTTTCATGACAATCGTTGCAACTTAGATGTGCTGCGAAACAGTGAACTTCCAAGTAACAAAGCGTGTGGACAGATTAGTGCAAATTCTCTCTGCTTAAGTTGACAGCACGAACTTGGTCGTATGTTATGTTATTACGGCCTCCGTGAATATTTAGTGGAACGTTTATTAGGTTTTATCGGAAACAGGCAAAGCGCATTGGAAATACTATTGCAGCCGTTTATCCAAATCAGAAGCTCGTGTTTTTAAACTAATTTACAAACACTTTAAAGAAAATTTCACGCTAATTGCTCAATATACAGGGGAAAAAATTAGTCAAAATATTTTAGCGGTGGAAAGGTTTTGTGGCAACTGCTCGCTCACCGTTCACGCCTTTGCATTCACACGCACATAAACAAACAAAGGAAAAAGAAAAATTCGTCTCACGTTCGGTTTCATATCTGCGAATTTTGCCCGCAAATTCGTAGACGTCCTTGCGCCTCATTCCATACATAAGAAAGTACAGCGAATAGTCGCTCAGGATAGTCGATAGCCAATCGAGGCTCCTTTTCTGTAGCCAGACATCTTGTTCCTTGCTGTAGTCGATCTGTGGTTAAATGGGAAAACAGGAACGTCTGCGATTTTAATGTGCTCTGGAACAGCATAAAGGCTGCACTTATTTTTCTCGGCACCATTCCGCTAAACTTATTTGTGAACATGTGCAGTGGTTCTGTATGCAATGAAAACGTCGTTTTTCTGCGTACGCGACCTGTACGGCCCACCGGAACCTTCTAGAGGAGAGTGTTCCGCACTAGTATTAGAAATACATGTCACATCTTCATTTCAAGATTTCAGCCCTATTTGTGGGGGTATTTCAAAGTAACCCTCCTAATGCGCTACACCTATCGCCATTAGATTGAAATGCCTCTACAGCGAAGACTTCTACAAAGAAATTACCGCCACTGAGAAATTAGCCTGAAAAGAAAAAACGGCTGGGCCACATTGTGATATTTCCATTGTTCATTAATTTAAAAGGGAGTTAACTGGCACAACGAAGTGTCTTGCAAATCTCGGCAGCTTCTTACTAAAGGCATATCAATGTACATGTTGATATACAAACACCTTTACAAGTAACGTCTCTCGTGCAAAACGTATGCCCTGGCTGTAGAGAACGTTTCCTGTAGGGAACGTTCCCTGTTCGCAGCGAATGGAGAACGTTCGCTAAAAGGAAGGTTTCAGAGCGACTGTATTTTAAGTTCCAAACCTCACTGCAAGTTTTGCGGCAGGCAATTTTTGCAACGAAGTGACCTATAGTGGGGAGATGTCACTGTCCCGGGTTTGTTATAAATGTGTTTGACTGTAAGTATCCTATGGGACTAAAGTGGATGAGAAAACTGGAATCAGTAGTGGCTGGACAAACGCAGCCTCACATGAAAAGTATATCCAGCACGCCTAGGTGTGAAAAACACCACCGACGAGAAGTCATCCATCACGCTAGGCGTGGGCTCCTCGTACCGACACAGAAACCCAAATGCACAGAAGCGGAACCGACAGCTCTGTAGCGTGTTGCAGTGGTCTAAGATTGCTACAATAGCGATGTGTGAGCCGGTGCTAAAATAATGTGGTACCGCTCATTTTTTTTCTTCCTAGATATCTTATGGAGGAAAAGGGCTGTAGCACTGTGTTCTTATTTTTGGCTAATGCTTATCAAGCGTCTTGAAATGCCGTTTGCAACGCAATGCTTACGAGATTAGAAGCGTGGAAAACAGCAGTCATTGTGCCTCTGCTAAACTGCGATGCGACAAAGAGCTAATGGCCTTGTGAAGTAAAGGACGGCATTGCACAGGCAAGGGTATGACTGTAAATGAACGTGATGTGCGAATAAAGGCACGTCATATGCTGAGAAACGAAGGCACGCTTAGGAGTCAGGTACCCTTCAATGTTGCCACGCTGCATACTTAAACTGAACTTGGAAGATTTCTATTACCTACAATGCCGTCCCTCACTGCTTCACGTGCTTTTCTCAGCACAACGTACAGGCGTCAGCACGGTGAGCTTGAACGCTCGGTAACGGGGTCTGGACCACTTGGACTGAGGCCAGCTCTGCGTTATGGTGGGCGCTACTGCCAAAATCATGTTTATTAGGGGCGAAGCTCCTTAAGGCGTGGGTCGTTCGTAGCCTGTATGTATGTATGTAGTAACCACCCGCGTGCCGGGAGGCACGCGCTCGCCCTCGGCGCGTGCTTCCCGGCGCGTGCCTCTCTCTCTCTCCCGGCGCGTGCCTCTGCTGTCTTGTGAGAGAGAGAGAGAGAGCGAAAGGCACGCGTTGGCTATGGAAACGCTTGTCCGCCGCGGTGGTGTAGTGGTTACGGTACTCGGCAGCCACCCAAAATACGCGGGTTCGATCCCGGCCGCGGCGGTCGCATTTTCGATGGAGGCGAAAATGCCAGAGGCCCGTGTACTGTGCGTTGTCAGTGCACGTTAAAGAACCCCAGGTGGTCTAAATTTCCGGAGCCCTCCATTACGGCCTTTCCCTCCTCTCTATCTTTTTCACTCCCTTTCCCCCACCCCCACGGACGCTTAGCCGTGCTCCCTACATGGGCTGCAGAAATTAGCGTCCTTTCCTAACCGAACCACAATCATCACCTTTCTTAGACGAACGCTCTACCAGCTCGCAAAGAAGGAGAACGCGCCCTCACCCGCGAGAGACAACGTTGGTGCAGGCAGCGTCTCCTAGCGAGTTACTTGATTGAGAAATACCGACTGCTCGCGTTGGAGAAGCGTTCACCGGCAACCCATGTATATATATATATATATATATATATATATATATATATATATATATATATATATATATATATATAGGCACTGCATCTCGACTTGCAATGAAGTGCCGGTGGGAGATTTCACTTGTGCATAGTTGAACCACGAGGATTCGTAGCGTGCGCGTTAACTAAATTAATCCGGAACTCGGCACGATCTACGATGAACCTCCCGAGCTTCGCCCACTCATCATCATTCACTCCGTGGATATGCTGCAATTTTTTTTTACTTTTGCGGCAAATAAATATTCACGTAAATAATATTTCAGCAGCAGCGGCCACATTACGCGGAGCTGGGATTACTCCAAGTGGTCCAGGCCACGTTACCGAGCGTTTCATTTAACCGTGCTGACTTCTGTACTTTCCTTCGCTAGCTCGCTTTATATTTAAACCGTACCTGGAAGTTTTCTATTACGCACAACGTTGACGCATCTTGGCAATATGAACCGTATGGTGCACACACCGCATTGAACGCGCATCGCTAATAGTAGGCCTGCCATTCCAAACATCGTAGACGCAAAGATTTCACCATTAACCGATCAGAATCAATGCAAGAGGTTCCGTTGCTCGCAATTTTACGACTTCACTCATGAAAGCTACGATCGTGCAATCATTGCGGTATCACGACATGGCGTTTGGAATAGGTAGACGCTGTAACATGTACGTTAAGTTATAAATCTAGGCTAATTAACCAGTTACAATTGTTCATTAAAATTTCAATATTCTTACATGTATGAGCACGCACATTTCAATATATTTTAATAAAGAATGTAATTCAGAAGTTAATTTACTTGCATACCTGTATCACCCGCTTTCCTCGCACAAATTGCCTCTCGTCGAAACGAATTGAGATGATAGGCTCCACTCCGAGGTCAAGAGAGCCGCGCACCATCACCTCAACCGGGTTTACAGTCAGCAGTCTTGTCGTGTTGATGAAGTCCAAGTTCATAGAGATCATCCACTTCACAAGCTCTATCGTCTGTAATAGTAGCGGGTAAAATATTTTCCAATGAAACACTGCGGTACAGTGTATTTTGTGTAGAATAGCGAGTTTCTTTCGCACATAGCTCTCAACATTGGCAAGAGGAATTGGAGACGTAACCTTCGAGCCAATAATCTGTCTGCCACTTATGCTATGACGTAAACTATACTTCACAAAGCCTCTGCGTGCAGCATCGAAGAGTATAAATTCAGATGTAGCAGTAGCGCAATAATTATTAGGAGTATATCATATCTCCGAGGGTGCAAAGGTACCATTTTAAGAAGCCCCAAATTCAAGTAGGTTGGTAGGTGTTTAGCAGAAGACATTAATGGGTCCTGAAAAAGTAATCCCCCCCCCCCCCTTTTTTTTTTTATTGAATACAAGTCACAGAAAAGAATGGTACTTAGTTGCCGACCTATCGTTGGTATATTTACTGCAAGACGGGACGTATTCTTTGCGCCATTTCTTGTCAATCTTATCGCTGTAAAGATCAATCGTAGCACTCGTAGCTGCAAGGCGTCCTTTTTTCCAGCCATCGTCATTGTTCTGTTTACGCCACCATAGCATTGCCCTATCCCAGGAGCACCGACTCGGCGTAAGTCGGGCAGGATACATGTGATGGTGCTGGAGGTGTGTGACGTATACTATGCCAGTACTCTGCTAAGGCACAGTAGTGTCACTAGGGTGGTCTTGTTGGCGGCCCTATGGGTGCCACGGTAATGGTCTCAATAGGTGCGCAAAATTCTCCGTCAATCGTGAAGCATACCAGTGCAAAGCAAGGCTAACTTGTGCAGTGGTGGACGTCGAACGCATCGGCGTCGCATAACCGTCACCGATTGACTCGCGATGCCGATATTCGATTTCGTGGAGTAGTGCTCGCTGGTTGGACGTTCTTTATGGGATCCCAGGCGTAAGTCGATGTGGAACTCATTCTATTGCGTAGCAGCGCGCCTGAAAATTTCGACGCCTCTAAGACAGCTGACAGCTTCTTGGTGCTCTTCTGTATTAAGTTTTCTTTTTTGCTTTATGATGAAACAGCCAATGAGGAAGGCATAAGCAAAGCAACATAAAAAAATGGGGGAATGCTTAAGCATCACCTTCAACAGCGGAACGAGATGGCGTTATCGTGTCTCGTTCGCAGAGTCTTGTCATTTGCTTGCCATGCTGTTGAGTCACATAGCGGCGTACGTGTCATGGCACAACAATCACTTATTACTTCACACTCTGCCTACCTTGTGCATGCAAAACCTTCCTCGAGGACGGGTACAAGTCGACGTAGATGCCCCGCCAGTACATGTCTACATGTCCATGAGGAAAGCACCGCAGCGCGCCCGGCACTGATAAATGGCACCGAGTTCATCGCATGTCGGTGACAGGGCGCGCGTGCTGCAGCGCAATTTTAGACGCGAAGCAGCTTATGGCGTGGGCTCTTTCCCTCCGTCCCGCGGTGTCCGCCCCCCACTGCGCATGCGCGTCCCCTCCACTTCTCTCTCGTCTCCTACGCTCCCCCTCTCTCTCCTCTAGGAATCATCTACTCTACGGAGCGGCGCGCACGACAGGTGGTGCGACAGCTGCATACTCCGCTGGGGCGCCACGGTAGTTCGGCGATATGAAAATGACCGGGGGCGTGCGCCTCATTCTCTCTCCTGTGCGGCGCCGCGATGAGCGCTCGAGGCATCACGCAACCCCCGCGTTCTCCCTCTTCCTCTTATACATTCTCATTCATCCTCTCAATAAAATTACACCATCTCCCACTCAAGCTAACCACCTCCCCGCTGCTTCTCATCCACAGATGGTTCCCTTTAGTGGGAGATGGTGTAATTTTTTTTCCTAGCGGTTATGTTGAAGCGCCTATTGTCGGCTTCCGCGAGCAGAAGATTTGCGCGCCTATGCATCTTTCACGAGCACTGGCGCCTCGTCGGCGCTTTCTCTGTAAGGTAATGGAATAGTTTGATTTTCATCGCAAAAAAATAAGTTTTCTCGTAACAAAAGTAGAGCCCTAGCTATCATGTGCATAAGTATTATTGAAATCGCAGTCTGCGATTTCTTGACGGGATTTGCTTTGTGAAATTGCATATTCCTCACCGAAATACCTGCGCTACGGTGGACGGCTCGCGTGGTAGGCTCCAGATCGCTACGGGAGTAGCAATAGCTCGATATGATTATGTCCGCCGGACGCTGACAGCGGATATTCTGCAATACGACCTCCTTTACGCTATCGCTTCATACTTGTAGCATTGACCTGAAGCCTTCTCTAGCTCTGCCCGTGGCAATTCAACAAGGAGTTGCGGTCAAGTGAAATAATAAATCAGGCGAGCGCAGTGCCTTTATGATTGTTCCTTCAAGCAAATGTGATGCATGTGATAATGCAGTGCCCCGGGCAGGATGCACGGCGGTGACATTTGAAGAGAGCATGTGAGAATTTTAGTCGAAGCCAATGTCTGTTCTTTTTTATTTGGACATAGTACAGGCTAAATTGTCGATTAAAGGTGTAGTTACAGATATGAAAGTGACAATCATGAACAGAATTGGCTGCCTTGTACTTTAGTAGCAAGTGATTTTACGATAGTGCAATTCACAACACCATCAGGTAACTTGTTCCAGTGAGAGATTGCTGAGGGAAAGGGTGAATATTTTTGTGTGTTAACGCGGCTTCAAGGTTCTCTGATTGTTTTACTGTGGTTAGTTCTTGATGAGTGTTGGTTGGAAAGGATGACGTAAATAACGTGACCTTGAAATTTTGAAATGATCACAGTACAGAAGATAAAGGAATTGAATGCTTGATACTATATTTCGTTGTGAAAGCGGCCAGTTTTTGTTAATGCATTCAGAGAGAGAGAGAGAGAGATTATTTTATTAATGACTCCTGAGATGTTAGCCTGGTTAGTGGCTTGGCTTGCTACTCCAGTTAAGTATATTGGTAAGGGGCTCCAGATTAAATCAGCATACACTAATTATAGTCTAACAGGTGTTTTATAGGCATCTAATTTGAGATGTGGTATGAGCGTCACGGGTATGAGCTGTATGTAATTGCAATATTGTGAGTCGTGATTTTTATCACGTTCGTCATGCATTTATACCCTGCCTCCCGGATATTGGGGCTCACCGCGTAAACGACACGACTAGGAGAGTACCGAGACGTAGGCTGCTAGATAGATAGATAGATAGATAGATAGATAGATAGATAGATAGATAGATAGATAGATAGATAGATAGATAGATAGATAGATAGATAGATAGATAGATACGGGGTCAAACTGATCTAATATTCTTAAGAAATGCTTTGCATTTAATACAACTTGCAACTGAATAACAGCACAATAAGATTTACGTGACAGCAAACGCAAAAAACACGTGTTTAAATTTCGCTAAAGACGGCAACAGAAAATAAATAATACTCAATGTCTACAGCTCATAAAGTGACTCTTGTAAAATGTCAAAAATGCCGCAAAATTTCATTGTCGTTCTTAGTGTCCACGCATGCAATATAATGCATTGATGAAACGAATGTTAGAAACAAAGATTGGTTAGTGTTCTGGGCTATACGGTCCCTAAAAGCACATGGCGTTTGATTGTTGTCTCATGGCTCTCCGTAAGGACTTAAAAATGAACATGAGAAAGAAAAAACGGCTAAAATTCTGTTGCATGGTACTGGCTGCAATACGCCTGTAGAAACTTGGCATTCACAATACCCCAATGTATTGACTTCCAAAGATAATCAGTGTCTAGTGTGCTATCCTAAGGTCTGTCTATACCTCTGGAAGGTATGACGAGGCGAAGGACACACAGGCCTGGTACATAGCAGCTGCTTTCTGCCATGCAAGTTGATTAGTAGTCGGTATTTCCGAACTGATGATGCCTGATCGAGTGGCTACAGCAATGGAATCTCTAAGCTGTAAAATAACAGAAAAGGAAAAACAGCACAATGTTACACATGGCGTCAATTGCAAAATTCTTACCATCGCTTACTACATCGGAGCCGTTTCTAGGACTGGATGATTACTCACGAGGGCTGCTTTAAACAGTTGGAAACTCTATTCCAAGTAGCAATCCATAATGTGAGCAAGAAAAGGTGCCCGTAACAATTTGTCACAGGTTGCATATGTATTTCAAAAAAACTTATTGTAATTTAGAAATATACCAAACATACATACATTTATAACGGCATCTATACTGCTAACAATACAAAAATACCAGCACCTAGGTTGGCTGTTCAAAAGAAATATTTATGTTCAAACCTAGAATCCAAAACACATCTATTCTTTAAGAACGGAGTTCTGTAGAGAGAACAATGGATTATAGTCTTTGCAATATAGCCTTTGGAAGATGTGCAGTAAAAATATTTGGCGATGATTTGGCTGGCGACTTGGCAGGCTGACATTTTTATCCTTTGGTAAGAGTTTTAGATATGGATTTTGCCGAACAACATTTTACAGACACTGCTGTGCATGTTCCTGATAGATGTTGGAATTAAGGCACAAGGGATCTGTGTGGCTGCAAACATTTGCCCACATATCCTAAAACCTTTCCCGGAAAACGTGCTGCCGTCGCAGCTAGAAAATTAGGAACAAGGACACAAGCGTGCCGTTACTCCAGATCATCACGTTATGGACGGTAAGCGTGAAAGCTGGCGTTCAGTATCCGCGAGTCCATCTGAACGCAAACGTTTGTCATGACGGTGCAAATGCCGCAACGCGTCGTTTCCCGAGAGAGGCAGACATCACGCTGCGATAGACAATGGAGATAAGAAACTCGCGCATTGGCCTGAAGTGGACATACCCTAGGGTGATTTGCAGTAGCTATAGCCACTATAATAAAGGACGAAAGACCCCAACCACGTGGCATTTAAGTAACTGTGAATAAACATTTATTCTCTCACTCCCGAACATTTCACTCACGACGGCTGCTTTGTCCCCGCCGTGCAGATCAATATTTACGCGTGTGCGTTACTTTAATATCAAATTGCAGATGTGTGTTTTCGTCCATAAGCAAGCGCTTTTTTACGGATTGGATGCACGCGAGATTTCACTACTCTTGCTTTCTGGACTGCCATAGTATTACAAATACTCAAATTAAGCGGCGGAAAGAAACTCGCGCATTGGCCTGAAGTGGACATACCCTAGGGTGATTTGCAGTAGCTATAGCCACTATAATAACGGACGAAAGACCCCAACAGATGGGATTTAAGTAACTGTGAATAAACATTTATTCTCTCACTCCCGAACATTTCACTCACGACGGCTGCTTGTCCACGCCGTGCAGATCAATATTTACGCGGTGCGTTACTTTAATATCAAATTGCAGATGTGTGTTTTCGTCCATAAGCAAGCGCTTTTTTTACGGATTGGATGCACGCGAGATTTCACTACTCTTGCTTTCTGGGACTGCCATAGTATTACAAATACTCAAATTAAGCGGCGGAAATATTTTCCCTGACTCACTTTGTTGGCGCATTCAACGCAGTGTAATGGGGGGGAAGGTTAGTTCACCCATGTGCGTTGCGCCTGTTTTGTTAGGCAGCGCATTAGGGCAATGTTGCCTTCTCATACAACATGGTATTTTGGTAGTTCAACTGACCGCTATAAACATAGGAGCAACGCAAACCGCCTTGGTTCTAGTCTTTGGGGTGTTCGGCCAAGGTATCATACCGCTAGTTAGCTTTCCGATGTTCAGCGATGAAATGAAATATAGTGTAAGGTTCCTATGTTTCACAAGATGGACTACTGCGCTTCTTTCATAAAACCTGACTATTGGCGCAACTGAACCAAAGAAAAGCAGTCAATCAGAAACCGAATGCACAAAACATCTTCTCCGCAAGTACTTTATGGCACTGGCTGGCCGGCTTCTCTAACGATATGTGCGGCATCGTGATAGGCTGAAACTTCCTCTTACGAAGCACTTTTATCGTACGTTTTTTTGTGAATACGGGCACAGATATGCAGAGCAATTCTGACGTGCCTGGTAAAACGCGTTCTCTCCTCTGAATGATCCGCAGACGAACTTGTAGAAGTTGTTGCACGGGTCGACGTTGAAATCGATATTCGTCCGCATCCACTGCGCCACTGAGCGGCAGAGCGGTGACATGCATTCATATGTGCTTGTACGAGGTGAAGGCACAACGTGGCCCCGCTCGAGTGATGTAGTGACTGGAGTGCTACCCGGGGGTGCTCGGGTCCCCGAGGTTTTCGGGACGTGGAGCGGAGGTAGTGTGTCCAGCTAGTAGTCAAAGGAGAATGAGAAATTGGTAAATTTCCGGGACATCGTTTCCAATTGCAAGGAGCGCGAATAAATTTGTAGAAACACAGGAAAGCGTTCCTGTGACACGCATACTTCGCACTGTTTGTTCATCAGCAAGATGCACCAAACACATAGTAGAACAACGCACGCAGGGCACATGTGTAAAATCAATGAAATCAGAGAGCGCCCGCCCGTGGGCATCGCAAACGCAGAAACAACTACAACTAGAATTGCGTAGAAAGTATACCAAATGTGACTACTCTTTGTAGTAACCAAACATAGCGGCAATACGAAGAAGCTTATTGTAACAAGGAGCCATCACTTCTTTTCCACTAATATGTAATGAGCGTGTCACATTAGCCTTACAGTCATAGCTAAATGAATTGTTCAAGCTGAAGAAAAATCCAGTCAATATCAGCAGAACGCTGCTATTTGCTGAAATATACATGCATGGGTCAGTATTCGACCGATGAATTAATCTGCCCCACGAGAGTCTTTTGCTGTAACATAGAAGTTTAGATCAGAAAGAATGTTACGCGGGAATATGCTCATCCGTCGTCCAAAGTATGAGTACTTTGCGCTCTGCAACCTTTCTTTGACGTATGCCTAGGTACAGTCTTAGAGATGTCAGATAGGACGCAATAGCATACAAACCGGCCATCGTCGTTTAAGTTCTATGGGAATTAGCTGCTACACGCTAGGGTATGGTCTTGATTCCCAAACATGGCGCCTGGCATACACACATTAGACTGACGCGAAAGTTAAGGAGCCACATGTGGGAAAAGCAATCAGTGCGTGTTGTCGTCGATATAATTGTGCATTAAAATAGAGTACAGATAGTTATTTGAGGACTGAAACTAGAGCTGATCTGAATAAACTAACGTTAACGTGTCGTAATGACGCGCATGTGCATATGTACTGTTTTGTAGACGACGGGATGCTTGTACCGTGGTAATGCAAATGCAACGAGGAGAAGGGGAGAGCGCGGATGGGTTTGGAGGTCGTGGGGGAGTAAGAACGAAGTCAACTGAAGTCGAGAGCGCATTTTTTTCAAACGGCGGTTACTGCGCTGCCACTGCGCCCCGTTACCGTACACAAATGATAAACATTGTCACCGGTATGACTACGACATTAAAGTATGCCTGGTTCTATGTGAGGGGAATTACGCTCGCTGTCTTCAGATCACCACATTGGATATTTCAATATGTCGAGTTTCCTGGTTAAGGGTCTTGTAGAACGAAACACTTTCTTTGCTTCATCTGGCCTAGGCACCAGCGCTTTATATTTCTCGCCCAAGTAAACTGACATCTCAAGTAAACCTGTCGAACATAACTGTTCATCAACTCTCCATAATCGACAGGATAAGTATGTTACCGGTAGAAACATTACGTGACAGCACTACCGAGAAAACAATATAGGTTTACATCGATGCCTCTTGGTGCTCACCGTGCCGCTTTCTTCCTCTGGTGGCTGCTTTCGCACCCTGTATGCGAAGAGAAGTATGCAGCCCATCAAGACTATAACCGCAGCCAGCAGAACGGACAAGAACAGGACGGTCCACCAGCGTTCGTATCTCCACATAACGTGTTCTTCAGAAGGTCGCCCTTTCTAGAGCGGGTCTCCCTCTGACTCCTGTATTACGATCTTCGATGACAAAAACATAAGGTTAGAGTTTTTTTATTGTTGAGACTCTGATAAAGTCAGCCAGTCAATAAATTAGAAAAAAAAAACGAGGCCCTGTACAAGATTGAGAAATTGAAGCTATCGCTTAAAACAAATATGTCATAAACCTGCCATCTTAACTCAAATGACCAAGCGAGCAGTTGTGCAGACATAGCTTTACTAACTCGTAGATGTTTGTCAAATTCTGAGCAATGGCGACCCACATTCCAACGGGGCCTTGTTTTGACGTAGTGATGCACTCACTAAACAACGCGAGATCGCAAGAATCTCCATAACGGCACCTTCGCATTTTTTGTGCCTAACAACTGTCAGTACGGAAGATTTACCAATACCACACACGCATCAAGCGGCTTACTCTTGCGTCAGCGTGTGGCAAGAGGCGGATTCTGCCAGTCATTCAACCTCTGCCCTCTGGCGCCTTTCCCCGAAGAAAACTGCGCAAATCTGCTGCGCCAGGACTGCACGCAACGCACCACACAAACTTTCATATACTAGTTCGTTTCTGAATATACTGGTGGACTGACGCGTTCGTAGAACAGTTCCCTAGTCTCCGAACTGCCGCAACACAACAGCGCAGTGTACAAAACTGCGCACACTTTTTGTGGCACTTTCATCACTTCACTGGAGGCGACACCATTGCTGTGGTTGGGCCCACGGCTACAGCTCCACCTCAAAGATCCCGGTCATCCTTCAGACACCTCGCCATCAACAAGAGAGATAAGTCGACCGTTCGGGCCAGCGCCCATAGAATTCATGCACGGAAATAGCTTGCTTATACGCTTGTGACGCTTTTCTTGAAACTTATATAAATGCGTAATGCCGAATAATAATAAACCGGGACAGGCTCTACTGCAACATTGCTAATAATATCATGGTTCCGGCTTATACAGACAGCAAAGCCTGGAAAATTCCTGCAGAACCCGAAATTTAATGCGTGGAGTTCGACGAATTACGATAAAAACAGGTAAGGTCGAGACATCAGAACCAAAAGATAAAGGATGCGTTCTGATATAAGGCTGAGTTTCATAAGAAATGATTCTGTCACAGATATTATTTCCAATTTGGAAGCAGTTTTGGGCGTACCATGGTAGTTAGTGACATGGCTGAGCTGTCGCTTATATTTATCTCCCAGTGCGGTAGATTTTCGTCTAGGCTAGATGAAGCATTAAAATTTAATGTATACGGTATATAAAAACTACTTTTTCCACATTCTTGTACGGGTGTTAACTGAAGGCTCGGAAAATGAAGAGTGCATGCAAATTTTACGTATATGTCCTGAAGTATGCAGGAAAAAATGGCAAGTATAATTTACTCTCTAAGCCTCATGAGAAGTACGCCTGTCGCCTATAACCAAAATCAGGCAAAACCGACATCTGAAATCCTGGCTCTGTGTTGGTCATGGTGGTTCCACGACGGGTGATATCGCGCATCTCACTAAATGGACCTTTCCAGGGCAGAACAAGTCAGTCCCGCCTTCTCATGCCCATGCGTCCACTTGACTAGTGGTATGGGGCTGATAAAAAAGCATCAAATAACAATAGCAATGCGAACATGGATGTGTCCTCCCTGTTTCAATGAAGACGCTTACCGTGCACATTTCTTGCGATTTCACGCCGTTACTACATCGGCATCCACATAATATTACACAGCTGGGAACAGATGTATGACAAGGCCGTACAGGTTCATCCAATTAAATTTGCATTTAGTGACGTTCGCAATGTCACCCGCCATGTAAACAGCGTGACCACCACGAAACCCACCATTGCGATAGTTGGTTCGGTTGATTATGGTAATGCGCCCCTGGCTGATTTTTCTGTATTGAATCTTATGAAAACAATCACTTCAAAGCGAAATTCCACTCAAATCGTCCATGCAACATCTCTCTTCAAACGACAGAAAAGTGTTTGAAGGAGTCTTTTCGCAACCAGTCGTATGCAAAGAACACTCCGTGTAGCTATGTGCAGCATTTCTCACAATGTTATTTTCTGAAAGCATACCTCCAGAACTCATAACGAAGCAAGGATTTTCAAGAACCTATTCTCTAACACTCGTTTACAAACATTTTGGTCACTCACACTTGTCCACTGCCGTGTTCAAGCTTAAAGAAAAACATGTGTCAAAGTAAAATATCGCCACTACTTTCCGAAAGCATTGTACGGGGCCGTCATTTGCTTCTCATGCAGGAATATGCGCCTTCTGATTTCTCAACAATATCACACAATTATCAGGAAAAAAGCTGAAAAAAAGAAGCCTCTTCTAAAATACCTTTTTCTCTAAGCCTCGCAAGGCAGTTGTGTTCTGCTGCTGATGTTAGGCTCACTGAGTGACACAGAAAAGGTTTGACATTATCATTCTTTAGCGATGTGTGCTTTTCTTGGATGAGGCCAAGGAACTTGCACGCTTTAAATTGAGGCACCTACCTCGTTCCAAATGAAGAAGCGTATCCAGGTGTGGAAGCTGACCGCGAAAGAATTGCGACATCTATATGGAGATTTTCTTTTGCTGATAGGGGCCTACCCACTATGCAGAGTAAGGAAAAACCGACGGCTATGTTGAACTCTGTCATTAATTTCCGAATACTACTTTCACACTCAAGCCAAGAATAACCAAGCACAACATTTTAAGCACCTCATTATATCGGAGCATTGGACGAATGGTATGGAGTCACCACTGAGGCCGCCAAATGGTATTGTATTGACGCCTTGAAAATAGACTGCGCGCTAAAATCTTTTAGGCCTACTTGGAATGTAGTTTGTTGCATGGAAACCTATGTCTGACGAAATGTAAAGCCCGCGTGTATTGATCAGCAGTGTATAAGCTGAGAACTTGCTTTAGCCGATTTAGCCTTTTCTTTCACGTAACATTCAGCCGATAATTATGCTGTGGATTTTAGATTAGATGTGATCGTGAATACAGAGAGGTACTTATCCGACTAATCCGCAACATTTATAACAAGCAATCCTCAGTCAGGCGGGACGTTGCGACAGCCGAAGCCAAGTAAATATTAATCAAGGAATAGATCGAATTGGTGGTTTACCTAAAGAAAATCACGTAAATTATAACTTTGTTATGTCTTGACATTTTTAATCGCTTTGTTAGCTCGAGAGAAGCTCCAAATGAAAGTAGACAGTGATCACACTGACGCTTGGTAGGTATGTTATGCGAGGAAAAAGATCGCACCGGGCTGTAAAATGAAGTGTATCACAACATAAATTATGTTAATCCCAGGCATTTTGTGAGTCGGTGTCAAGCGAAGCAGTCAGCAAGAAACTTGCCTACAGGGAAGCATGTGGTTCAGCAAAGTGTTACGAATTGAACGAACGTCTTTGCGCAAAGTGCATGAGTAGGTGTATGCCTAACATACGTGGGCTAACCAACAAAATCGGCAGCACCGTGCTGACTCTCTTATAGGTCATGACGATGTAACGTTTGCGCTTAAGTTAGTGCACAGCACAAATGCATGTTTCCTCGAAGATAATGGAGGCGACAGTATGGTGGTATATGATTATTATAAGCGTCGCTGCTTGAACTCTTCCTAAGGGATCGAGAAAAGTTGGAGAAAAGCATGCGGAGTGCTAGTAGAACATTTCTATCCTTTACTACTTTGCTAAGAAGCGCAAGTAACGTTACACAGGCACTAAATTGCATTAAATGCATTAAATTTGTTTACTATGCCGTGTGGGAGCAGCCGCCGCATCCATGTGGTAGCATGCTTGCTTGGCGGCTCGGTAGCCGGGTTCGATACCCGCCTACCGCTTATGTTATTTCTATATAACATTTCAAAGCTACGACACTGACATTCCCAGGCTACGAAATGTCCTTGTTGTTTCAAGTGCGATATAATGATGTCTAAATGTCTATGTTACTTGGTTGGAGATTGGCATGGGCTGTATAAGATTCGAAAACCAGTGGCGCATACTCAAATTTCACAGGCCGAGCACTAAGTGTACGAGCAATACGTTACTGCAGCATCAATAATCGTGACACACATGACGACTATATCACGTTAGGGATGTAAAGGCAGGCCGTTAATGTTCGTCATGTATTGATACCCAACAATCCCAGTTTTGGTGTTTCCAAGAGGACGAGACGATCGGGAGAGCACCGAGACCTAGGCGGATAGATAGATAGATAGATAGATAGATAGATAGATAGATAGATAGATAGATAGATAGATAGATAGATAGATAGATAGATAGATAGATAGATAGATAGATAGATAGATAGATAGATAGATAGATAGATACGGATGCGGTCGAAGTTCCTCAAGATCGCCAAAAAATGCTTCGCATTTAAGAGTGGGATTATTATTGTTGGTTGCTTAAATATTTGCGTGAGTGAAAGCAAGCCCTCAGCTGTGGAAAATACCACCGTAAAGTCGAGTACGTGCACACTGTAAGGGATAATTTTTCATGTCATGTTAGGCATATCAAAGTGACCGAGAAGAAAATGGGCATTGTAGTATAATGAGAGCACGCTATGAATTGTGTTCTGAGAGTAGCTCAGAAGTGTCGCGGTGGAGTTCGGCAACGGGCAGCTACAACTATTTTTAATGGCTTGTTTAACCATACCAGATAGCATCTCCAGTCTAAACATGGCTTTTACACGGTCTGAAGGAAACCTGTGAACTATCACCCACAGTACACGCCACTACCGCCACATGCATTGCAATCACTGCATCACAAGGCAGGTAGTGCTTTTGCAATTGCGGTTCACTTTTTTTAATAATTTCGCGGCCACGTACTATTGAACTTTTCATGAACGGACTTTTCAATTCTCGCCGCTGGGTAGCTATCACCATAGCAGAGGGGACTGTTCCCCCGAACAGACTGGGGTTTATTCGGGATGGCGCATGTCCTTGCAAAACATCACAATTTTCCATAGTTGAGACCGAGCTTCGAATTTCCGCGACGGGCATGACAAAAAATATGGCTTCTGGTACTTCAGTATAACCACATTTCCTCAGCATCAATTTTCAGTATATGCAAAGTGTGAGGCAGAATTCCTGAAATTCTCGTTCGCTAGCGGGTAACATGCCTGCACTTTTCGGAGGATGAATTATTAAAGCACCGTGTCGGAATTTACTGAACGTAAAGGAGAGTACCGCTTTTTACATTCGCTAAGAAGATCGCCCAGAAATCTTTCGCACTTAATATTTATAGCGTGGCACAGAATTGAAGAGAAAAAGAGATTAGAGGAGAAATGTAGATGAATAAACGCCATAGTGGAGAGACGTATAGGAATGAACAATGTAGGCCTAATTTGGGCTAAAGTAGGCCTCAGTTATAAATGATGATTGACAGTTTTACAACAGTTGAACAATGTCTCTTTTTTATTTCAAGTCGCCAAGTTTGTGACTTTGGTTCAGTAAAGGAGATACCTTAGTGGATATGATTCATGTACAGTATGTAGAAAGCGTGCAACAAAAATGTACAATCTAGCCTCTCTCGATACCTTTATGCAATATTCATGGAATGAGGAAGTCTGCTCGAGGTATAAGGGTTCACAGGCTGTTTTCGAAGCTTACGCGAATATGCTCTAGAGAATAATATTCGAATGATAAATACTTAGTGAAGAAAACAATGGATCGCACGAATAGCAATATCTTACAGCATCACTGAAAATTTGCCGTAGAGAACGTACAGAGCATAGCGACGACCAATGTAAGACGGCAGTAGCCGCCACACGAATTTCAACGAGATACTTAACTACATCCATTAACTGACCCCAGTATTCCCCACAGTTAAAAAAAAGGAAGCTGTGATCGTAAGCACAAGCCTATAGGAACCAGCTCGACAGCTTTTACTAGCTGTAATTGTCTATTGCATTTAAAACACATACATCAGCTGTCTTTATGTTATGATGACACTCTTCGTGAACGAATTGTCAGCATATTTACCAAAAATATGGTTGACGCATATGGCTACAGTCTTGGTTCGAATAGACCGCCTGAAGCAATTCCGCTCCCGGAGCGGTCTTCGACTGTGGTTTATGTTGATTTTTGCAAACTACGATCAAATCGTAACTCTTTGTTCAGCGTCGTGGTAGACAGTATCCGTGGGTGAAGAATATATCGGGGTGCCCGAGGGCCTCCGATAAGCACAGATCAGTATAGCAGAAAAGTAGGAATACTTTGAAAAAGACCTTCTTTAAACACGTAACTTCAAGTAACCAGGAATTCACCGAGCTTAAGAAATAAGCTTAATACATACTGACGCACATTTATTTGACGATAAATTATGAAGAAATTTTAAGTGATGAATAGTTCGATGTAGAAAGGGCGTTTCACTGTGCACTACCAGAAACTGCACTTTTGCTGTGGATTCATTATCGTCCCAGTCTTGCAGTTAAATGCGCTGGAAAACTCGGGCATATTCCTGAGGGGCACTATGCATCGCGAGCGATATGGAGCGTAGCGTGCCGTCGGTACACTCTTGTCGGCACACCATTTCAGGCAGTGACTGATGAAGAACAGCTGCTCCGAGGTCAAGTTGAGGCCAGCAAGTTTTACATTTCTGTGGTTTGGGGGCAGTGACGAGAAGGCCTTGTACGCAAGCATGGCCCCCACAAAGTCAGCTATGTTCTCGGAGTCCACATTGTCGTTCAAGCTATCCGGATGGCTAGTCATGGATAGCTGCAAGGAAGAGTCGCATTATTTATCAGGCCATCGGTAACTGAGCTAGTCTGAAATGCGTAAGACGACAGAATTGGCTTGATGAGATCGGCTGCATTGTCACATAAATGCTTACATTTAGGCTTCCTTTTCACAACCTACGTTTCTATTACGTGGTTGGCGAGATAGGTTGTATGAATTGTGTGCTTGGTAATTGAACGCATTGTCTCAGCCGTCATAGCGATGTTGTGGGACGGGTTTCAGGTATTCCTTTGCCACTTATTGTTCCCATCGCTTCTTCGGTTAACCTTTCACTCCTGCTGCCATTTCTACAACATTGATAGTATCCACGTTATCAATGATGGCTTCAACTTTACCCTGCCATTTCATTTCCGTGGAGCTGTTTCCAAAAGTAAATGGTATTTTCATAGACACGGCATGTGTAATATGATAGTGGAACTACGTCGTATTGGGAAAATAACGAGGCTACCTTTCGCGCATAAATCAGTGATATAGAAAAAGCTTGAGGAACAGAAATATTCGTCGTGTTCATGTCTGACTGAGTCAATGTGAATGTCCGACTTACAACGATGCGCTAAAAGAAACCAGCAAAATTTATTTTAAGGATACCCCCGTTCCTCCAGATCAATTGCTCCACTGAATTTATTTCCTAATCCACGTTACTGGTTAGTCGAACACTGTTCTCATAGCGCGCTAATAAAATGTATTTCTTCTTCTCTCAGCCATTTACACTTATTTTATTATTACTTTAGCTTGGCACGGCACTTTATCACAGGCACATGTTTTCACGAATGCGTGTGGTGACAACATAGCTGTTTAAATTATTGCAGTCACCTGCTATCATCAAAGGCTGCACCCTGCACTCTGCGCGGCACGTTCAGGTTTTCGTGTAGGAAAACAGCGCAGAATGTTTGAATGAGTGCCCTTCTTAGGGCATTGTGCTTGCATTCATCGTGCCCTTTGGGAATTGCTCAACCTTTGGTTATTTACAGTCTCTACTCAGCCGCGGCACAAATGGCTCCCTGCTTGCACAAGGTGAGCCAGAATCAAACAAGGGAGAGAACGCGTACGGCGTAGCTGTTCTTTCTTCCACACTGGAGAAACTTGACCGCCCATGCCTCCAAACAACATTATGCTCTGATCAAACGTGCAAGATCGGGAACACGAATCGATTGTTACTGTGCTGCACTGCTGTCGTATATCTGGCACAGTTAAGTTGCGAGAAAACCAAAGTGGGGCAGGCCGGGTGGTGTGTAAATTTCCGATTGAGCAAACGTACAAACAAAAGAATTTGAGCGCGCATCTCTGTAAGCATTTCAGGGGACAGTGCTAATTAGAGTCACGTCCCTCTGAGCTAAAGGTTCTGGCTTGGAGCACCTAGACAAAACCGGTCGGGGAATACTTCAGGGTATAACATCTGTAGGAATGGTCAAAAGTGTGCTGGTGAAACAGGTTTTTCACTGTATGATGTACAAATGAAACTGGCACAACTGTGTCAAATAAATGACTTGGCATTTGCGCTGCGCCATCCTGTGGTGTCGAAAAAGTATGTGTGAGGTGCCATCTCTCCTTCTCCTGGCTGGCTCATTGTCATTCTTCTAAAATTCGATACATTTCTTAACGTTCACAATACTAAGACGTCGTTTAGCTGTATTACCGTCGCGGAGACTTCTTTGCTAATGACCGCGTGCCGCTGAAAAAATCGACGCAGAATAGTACTTACGACCGATCTATGCGATCTTCGCAAGCAGAGTGCACGCGTGATGTACTCTTTTTTGAACTTGTCCGTCTCCCAGTATTCATGCCTTGTATGATTCACGTCGAATGGGTGCATGAACTCGTGTGCAATAATCTACAATAAAAAAACATTCAGGTATAACTAAAACATATTTTGACCACGAAGGGTAACACGAGTGACAATAATGTCGTAACAACTGTTACAGAAATATTTCATATTTTATGAAACTTCTTTGGCAAGTTCGCGAAAGCAAACCTGCGTTTCTGCATCATATATTTTCTGTTGTGAATATGGTCTAAAATGGCACAACGTCCTATCTTCCATATTCAACAGTAGCAGTTCGTAGCGGATGCTTTGTTTGCTTGTTTTTAGGGGCGAAGCTCCTTAGGGTCGAGCCTTTTCCTCCCGTCGGCGCGACATAGTACTTAGAGCACCCGCTAGAGGCGCTGCTCTAGCAGCGCTCGCTCCCGGCGCGTGCTCTGAGTTTGAGTGGAGACCGCTAGGGGCGCTACGGTGTCACTCAATCACGGCGCGCGCTTTCTCTATCTCTTCGACAGCGGCATTCATAGAGTGCACCTCGTTATGAGTGAAGACAAGGCGGCAAAACTGCAAGCGGAGCTGAAGGCTCGCAGAGCGGCTGCAACGCGGCAACGCAGACAAGCGGATCCAGAGTTGCGGGCTCGCGAAGCTGCAGCGACACGTCAGCGCAGAAAAGCTGTGTCCCGGAGGCCGTGAGACTCGCGAAGGTGCAGCAGCACGGCGACGCCGGCAAGCGGAGCAAAGGCGGCGAGAGCGCGGGAAGCGGCGGCAAACGCCAGAAGCGTTCTCTAAATGAGGTTTGGGGCACCGATGCTAGGTTCAAGCGCGATTCCATTGACCGGAGTTTCGGGCACAGTAGCAAAGTATGCGATCGCACCAAGTCCGCACCTCAATACCACATATGACCAATAAAACAACACTGTATACACTGTATATATGTGTTGTCGATCATGTTTGGGCAATTTACGGGGCATTCACGGTTACCCGAATGGTCCCCCGATGCTTCGCCCACTCATCATCATTAACTTCGTCGATATGCGGTCATTTTTTTTTTCGTGCGTGTTTCTCCGAAGGGTCGGTTGTTTATCGTGCCAAAAGTCATATTTCTTAGAGGTTAGTGTTCTTGTTCATCTGCGTGCTGAATTAATCAGTTTGTAATGCAGCAGCGCGCTCATTTCCAGCGTGCACTTTTGCCCCCTGTTGTCCCGCCACGTGGTATAGTGGTTATGGCTCTCGGCTGCTGATCCGAAGGTTGTGGGACCGAATTCGGGCCGCGGCGGCTCCATTTCGATGGAAGCGAAATGTTGAGGCTCGTGTGCTGTGCGACATCAGTGCTCGTTAAAGAACCCCAGGTGGTGGAAATTTCCGGAACCCTCCACTGCGGCGTCTCTCACAATCAGAACTGCTTTTGGGACGTGAAACCCCCCAAATCAATCAATTGCCCCCTGTTGACAAGCACGTCATGGTGGCTATGCGAAAAGATGTGTGGAGCACTTCAACGAAATACCGCGATAAATCCGAGCCGGCGGTTTGCGAACATTTTCTAAATATCCTAGTGATAAACTCCGAAAACGCACATCCCAATTGGCTCAGTGTCACGGTCTTCACGATTGCGCGAGGAAATCACCGAGGCGTGGCAATGGGGGGTGAGGTCGATTGATGACCGGCAGAGCCGGTAAGCAAACGCAGTGACTGAGACGGAGGCACGTCAACAGAACGAAACAAAAATTTATAAGATCGACACGAGGAACAATACAAAAGAATGAGAACACTTGTAAAGAGTTGAAGTTACAAATTAACAGGCAGCGAAACAGTGGAACATATTTAAAGAAGTTACGGATGGGAGCCAAAATGCTCGCTTACACAGATTATGACGAGAGTCCAAGGATTGGCAGGCGGAAATAAGAGTTCATAGTTTGAAGGAACATACAGTTGACCGGGGAATGCGGCGACCCTCCATCCACGAAGACGACGGCCGAAGAGTGCGGCCCTCGAAGATGATCTCTTCCGGGGCTGCAGGTGCGCTGCCTCGGGATGCGGGGAGGCGGCTAATCGTTCCTCGGGAGACGCGCGGCGGACTCTTTCCCTCCATTTCGCGGTCTGCCGCAGGCGGGCGGCAGGGCGCGTTATATAGCTTTCGGGAGAGGGTTGAACGGCGCTTGTGATCACCGGCTCACTCAGTGTCACAGCCCAAAGCACCACACACACACACACAAAAGCGCCGCAGGTAGTCCACACACAAAAGGGATGAGCACGTAGGCATGTAACTCTCACACTGCATGGCCGCCATCTTGGTGTCACAAGAAATAACGAACAACCAAAAGAAAGGCCAAGTTCTGGCCATCCATGGGGTGACCTTGAAGCGAAAAAAAAATAAAACACAGCCAAAACAGGAGGCACGTACGCCAACAACTTCTGTATTGCTAAGGGTCGTACCGAAGGCGAGAAGAAGCTACAGATGTGCAAAACGAAGCTCAAGCCTTTGGCTTTATAGTAGAGGACAGTTTGAGCTGTGAAAAGCAAAAGAGAGAGAAAACATGCGGCACGTAAGCCCCCCGCTTGTGGGCTGCGAAGTTAGGCTAACTACAAAGCGATTCAGCGAGCACGTATGCATGCTCGTGCACTGACCAAAATAAGATTCGGACTTGACAAACATTCGTAACAAAGCGGACGCAGAAACTTTATACAAAATATAAGAATAATCAGGCATGCCGCCAACTCTGTGACACTCAGCCATACCGAGAGAAGTTACCAAATGCCTTTTTTTTATACTTCGTATTAAGCCACATGAGCGAGTGACCGGCAGGTTCGCTCAACAAAATGGCAAAGAACAGTAATAAGATGAGAATTCCGCATGAGCTGAACGCCCAGCATATCGTCTCTGAAGTTTGTTCCGCTGTGGCTCGTTCACCTTCCGCATGAGTTACCGGCCCTCCTGACATACCTGGCCCGGCTCTTGAAAAAAGAGGCGTGCCAGTAATGTCATGCAAATACCATTGCTGCACACTCGTTTGGGACTTGTAATAAAGACTGGAGATAACGCTCTGCTGGCTCTCTCTCGTCTGGGTTCGAATACATCTCAAGAAACCGTATTCGAATTCTTCCCTTGAAATTGCTAAAAGTGCAGCGCCCTTTTACATCGGCTTAGTATTCTTCGTCACCGTTTTGGTGTGTACGTGTTGCTGGTCGTTCATCGGCTTACGACACAATAGGGCATTACCACATGTATACATTACAATATGGAAATGTGTGGGTATGGTCTAATATGTTCTATTCATGTGGCTTGGAACTACTGAGCGGCTTATAAGACAATGGAGAGTAGGGTGAAGACTGAGCGATGCCAAAGTATGAAAGTAAATTTGGGCTTACCATTCCAAGGGCACCATAGTTTAGCGTCCTGGGCACGTCCGCATACAAGAATGGACGATGTATTATGGCGGTTGGTACCAATATATATCGGCCACTCGGGAAGTAATACGCGTTGACCTCCTCCTCGTCGTACAGCACATTGCTCTGGTCAGCCCAAAAGTAGTGCGTTGACAGAGAGCGGGCCTTTATCCATGAGGGGAACGTACGGTTCAATGGTACGTCCGGGAGAGGTTCTGCAGCCGGAGATTGTCAGCGTATTGCAAAGTTATGTTCCTTTACTGCCTAGACAAACCATTCCCAGAACAGCGTGCGGTTAATTCCTGATTAAGTGGAGTATAGTATCATGACAAACCAGACGACATATTTAACACGAAAGTGTTTTATGCCAGGGTTCACCACGACCCCATATGTCACTACAGTAACGGATCTGGTTCAGTAAAGTAAACATGTGAGAACAATAAAGAAAAACCCACAGTGAAACTTCCGTTGATTCGCTGGGCATTGAACTCACACGCCCCGCGCTACGACGAAAGGTGCCCGGCGCGCTTACAATCCCTTACGGAAATATCATATATGGGCCAGATATGTTTTATATATGGCCAGATATGGACATATAAGCGCTCATATCAGGCTATATACTGATATATAAGGTTCAATATAAGGTCATATACCGCCAGATATAAACGTATATGGCGTTTTATATGCCATATAAGGCAGCTATATACTGCCATATATGGCTTTATATTGCGCCTTATATGACATATACGGTAGCAGTATACTTCCATATACGGCGTCCGTGGCCCGTATATGGCTCTATATACTCGATATAAAGAGTATGCATCAAAAGTCACATAATGCAAGTTAACAGTCATATACATAGGTGTATTGTATTATTTATATGTAGACATCCAATTAAGGAGCAGTTCCTCACAATATATATATATATATATCAAATTTTCTGTCGTCATGGTGACTGATAATATATCACGCGAAGCGAAACAATAAATACCCTGTAATGTTATTTATATACACACAGAGTATCGATGGAACCACATATCTCGTCCCATCCAGCAATTAGTAATTACAAAAGAAATGAATGCATAAAGTGAACACTAAGGGTAAATGGTAAAAGAGAGTAAGGGAGGGTTGGCGGTGAGTTCTGCTTTCTCATGGCATCGTAATTTCATTTAAGACGCGATTTACCTACAGCGCGAGCTAATTATTATCTGCATTAAAACGATGTGTCAAGCTGAACTATTATTGTTTCGTCGATGTTGCAGTTGCAAAAGCCAAAAGCAATTGTACATACGTGCGCATTATAGTGGTGCATTAATGCAAAACTTGTGCCAGCTGTACCACAATAAGCGCCTAGATTGCATGTTCACTTTAAGTTATAGCTAAACGAATGATTGTTGGAATGTGTCAGCAACGTTCTTTACTTTTATTTTTATTTTCTTTACCTCGTCTTGTCCGAGAGCGGCGCGAAAGAGGGCTATCGCTTCTACTCTTTCTACAGCTGACCCACCATTGCTCAAAAGAATGCCAAAGACGAGCCAAAAAATAAATGACAAAAAAGAGCCCCCCTCTGTCTACCCCCCCAACCCGCCTCCCCCCCCCCCCCCCGCCCTCCGGTTCTTTTCTTCCGTAAAGAGCCACGCTTTTTTTTCTCGGAACAGTGCGCAGGACCTTTGGAGACGGCCCCTCGCTTTTTCCACGTGCACGTGGAACAGATTTCATGCATCAGGTGAAGGGCTGCCAAAGCTAGCTCTCGTGCTTACGCTGTGTACTTTCGCGTCCAAAAAGTAGTCCATTGCTTGTGGTAAGCAAGAAAATACACATGTCTCACTGGCAGCCTTAAATCATAACACATTTCTCATCATTTTG
Organism: Hyalomma asiaticum; assembly: GCA_013339685.2. NCBI lineage: Eukaryota > Metazoa > Arthropoda > Arachnida > Ixodida > Ixodidae > Hyalomma > Hyalomma asiaticum. The sequence continues at coordinate 91,195,644 of CM023484.1, forward strand.
ACAAAACGCGCTCGTATTTTCGGGGAAACAATCGAAATATGCGAGTTTCTGCTTTACGTTTGCCGTTTCCTCTCGGAACGATACACCTCTCTCTTTTTTTTTCTTACGGACTACATTTGCGTAGCCGTCACAACTGGAGCCATTTTCTCCACGAAGGTTTTGTTGCGTGTGGGCTGCATGGCTGTGCTTTCCGAAAAAGGTGGTGCTGTGGTACTGAGTGCAGTGAGGGGCATGTTTCGATCGTGTCGCAAATAAGTGGACAACCTTCAATGTTCTAAAATGACCTGCGTCGGGAGTGACGGAAGAGCACACTCCTAACGAAGTGGGGCCACAAGTGCAAGTTTGGTGGCTGTACAAAGGCTTCTTTCATGCCAGGCTGATTGCTACAAGGTAAGCTTTGATGCTTGTTACTAAAATTCTAATACGGTGTGTCAGTTCAGAAGCACGTGAATTGGACAATTTTATAGCTTATAAGCGCTTTTTTTTTCGCCATCGGATATCGGATAAACGGCTAATGTCGAAAAGCTAGCGTGTTTCTTTTCTATATTTTAAGTTGCGCCTTAGCCATTGCTTCTGCTTCCGACCCTTTAGCGGCGTTGTAAAAAGACGCCAAATGCAGTATTTTCGTCTTGTGGCGAGATCGAAGGTCACCCAACAGATGTACCGTGCTTAGACACGTTATCATTTTCTGATTTTTCCTTACGAATGCCTTAGACAAGTTGCTGTTGAAATTCTGTTCGTTTTACCGGTGCCCTTCCCCCGCCCTTTCACTAGTGAAATTCTCGTTATTGTAGCTTATTCGCGGAATCTGGCGCCAGTGAAGCCGTGAGGCTGGAAATGCATGCTGCTTCAGAAGCAGCTGAAAGTGCCATGTTGAGCATAAAATGGCGTGGCCGCATTTTAGATATTATCTGCATTTATTTTAGTTATTTACCAAACAGAGCACTCCACACGCTATTTCGGAGAGGTTACAATACACTCAGTCGTCCCTATACATCAAAGGTCAGTTGCTTTATTGCAATAATGTATAAGCATGTTTGCTGGTTCAGCTATCAATGACAGTGCTTTATGTGCACACATTTGATGCCATTTCGGAGAACCGGCCTCACGTGATTAACAAGCTAATCACGTCGTTGAGAAAAACAGTGTTTTCTTTTTCCTGCGTGACAGCTGTAGCTTAAATGCCATGAATTGTTTTTGACAAAACAGGGACAAGCATCTCCCTTCCCTTCGCCTCAAAGTGCAAGGAAGTAAACTGAAATAATAATTGAGCAACTACTTGTAAGGTGCTTTGCATATCGACCAGCACATTGCGTAGTCATGCACGGTCATGCAGGATGGTTTAACGATACGGGCGTGTTCCGATGTTTGATGATTGTTGTTCTTGGCGCCTAAGTGAATGCATGCATGTATACATATATAATATTGTGTCATTGCGTCATCAGCTGCACATATTTTGGAGCTATTTATCGGCCCTGATAATGTAAGCATTACTTTCATGCTCCAATTGTGTTTTGCCATTTACAGCTCGCACAAAAGACTTCCCTACGAGGTGCCAGTTCGAGTGCAGTGGAAAACTTAATTTTAATATTATCCCTGGGCGCAAAGCTCAGTGACTTGAGAAGCAAAAAGACAAAAGACAACTCCGAAGAATGAAAAAAAAAATAGTTGGAAAATAAAATACACACGTGAAAGGTCCATCTTGCATTTGTGTTCTGTTTTTGTTTATATATGTATTCAGCTCTCACACTTTGCCTACAGTGTCAAGCAGATATGGCCATATAAGGCCCCATATATGGATATATTACAAATTGCGCAGGTATGGCCATATAAGGGCCCATATACGGATATATTAAAAATTGGGCAGATATGGCCATATAAGGCGTCATATATGGATATATCAAAAATTGGACAGATATGGCCGTATAAGGCGCCATATATGGATATATTAAAAATTGGACAGATATGGCCATATACGGGCCCGTATACGGATATATTCAAAATTGGGCAGATATGGCCATATAAGGGCCGTATATGCTATATATGGCCATATCTGCCCAATTTTTAATATAACCGTATATGGATTTTTTCATATCAGTCCATATATGGCATTTTCGTAAGGGATCCGATAACGCCGCGCATACCCGATGGTGTGCGAACGTGCCTTCTTGTCTCGTCTGGCTCAGCACGCGCGCATCCAGGAGCACACTGCCTGGAACGATGCCGCAATCCAGGAGAGCCTAAGTGAATCACTGCAGCTTCAATTCGTCTGTCCGGGATGGGGGATCCATTCCAGACGTGTTCCAAAGTCCGTCTCGATGAACGCGTGCAGAACCGCGCGCATAGCCGCGTTCGTACAGCCTTCGAGCGTATATGCCACGATAACACGATGGCAGGGCACCGGTCACCTTTCTTCGTGAGTGGCGTTTCCCCGCCGACCGCTCTTAGAGCGTGATCGGAAGAAAACTGCTGTGTTAGGCGCCCGAGCATGGTAACAACGCTGACGGGTCAATATGGCGCAAGTAAATACGACTAATAGAACTGTCAGGCGGCGGCTTTACAGTATAATCGGCAAGGTTATCAGTTAAACTACAGTTACCCCAAGGGTATGGCCCTTGATGTTGTGGAGGCGATGTGTCAAGGTGGGTTCATCTACGTCAAACGGTGCCGTACCAGCGAAACATCTACAGCAATGTACAAGTTCACCTCGATATAACACTAAAGACTCGACTGCTTATGCGTTTGTGCTATACCGATTCCACTGAAAGAGGGATCAGCCACATTTTTTGTAAGAATAACCGCCATCGTCATCATCATCATCATCATTGCCAACATCAACTCTGTTCACTCCAGAACGAAGGCTTCTTCCGTTACCTCCGGTTGATCGCCACAGCGTAGCACGTGCAAAAGCACCGTAGTACGCACACGAGCAAAGAAAATAAAGACGCCACTTAGACTCAAAGACCGTAACAAGCGGGACGACAGGGAGCGGAAGGGGCGCCATGCGGCTGGGGTACCAAATCCTAATACTCAGTCGACTTCGCCAGTTAGGTGCGACGAATAAGCGATGCCCGAATAAAAAAAAAAGACGCCACAAAAGGCAAAACAAACGAAGCAACTGGGGCGGTGGTGTGGTAGAGGTACATCTTGGCTGCGTTTCCTGTTAATATAGTAGAGCCTCAGCCGCCAACTGAAGAATCCGCAGGTGGCCGCCACCGAAGTTGAATGATCTGCAACTCCAACACGTTTTCCCTCATTGTTTCACGCTCCGTTATGGGAAAGTCGCAGCAGCAAAGCAGTTTCCATTGCGCGGTATTTTAATCAGCGGGCAATTTTTGTAGCATTAGCTACTCTGGCAGAACGGAGCAGATTCGCGTGCGCGTCCGAGAGCCGTGCTGCGCATGCGCGAGGAGCAGTGATGTCACACAGCTGGCGCACCGGAGCCGCCACCGCCGCGCGCACCTCGCTGGTCTGCGCATACCAGAGGAGTGACGTCATAGGCAAGGCAAATGCACTGGCGCTGGCGCGCGCGCACCTGCGCGCTTCCCTTGTGAAGTCGCCTTCTGACACTGCGCCGGAACCGCTTGATAGCGCCTCTAAGTTGGCGCGCATGCGGAGACGCATCAGCGGGGGTATACATACAGCGGGTAGGAGGAGGAAAATAAAAACGGAAGGACAAGGACGTTGTTGTCAGACAGGCTGGGTGGCGTTGGCCAGTGTGGTATAGCTATGGAGAAGCAGAGTGCCGTCAGCAATAGAGGAAGAAGCAACCTGACGTTGGGCGAATATACACGTTGTCACAAAATGCGTATACCGTGCGTGTGTCACTGAAGCAGCAGTAGGCATGATAATCAAGGTAATCTCAGACAACCAGGAAAGCTAAGAATATTCAGCCGCACCCTAGCATACGCTACCGTCGCTACGTATATCCTGGCATAGCCGAGCTAAGCCACTGCAAATTTTGTTTTCTGATCTTACCAGGAGCATTGGCTACCACTCTTCGTTGTTGGAATCATTCCTTCCACTTTCATTCTCTTAACGTTGAGTTTTTTCTTTGGCATGTTATTTCGTGCTTGGCTGTCATTTGCCTCTTAACTCGAAAGTGTTTTATCCCGGGTTGCACCAAAAATCAGTGATGTACTTCCGTAGCAGAAGTGGGTCGCTGGAAAAATGAGTGTACATTTACAACGAAAAAGTTGCACCCTCTCGGACTCGAACCCTACGTTCTCCCGGAATCCGACAAGAGGAGCTGAAAGCATTACCGATAGACCACCTTAACATTGCTTATGAAGGGAAGAAATGGGGGCTTTTATCTTCATTACATCGCTTTACAAGTTGCATCTGACTGGCGTCCTGTTTAAGTAAAGGTGTTTAGTACAGTGAACTGCGTTATTTAACGAGCGAAATTGCTCTTAGGTTAACATCGCCTCTCTTATACTGCAAGCTTCGATCGCTTAGGCTCGCTGCGGTTGTACCGCCCAAGGAGGTACCATAAAACTTCCGGAGCGGAGGTCCCTGCATCCGCCTACGGGGCCAAGTGAAGCCAGCGGCGGCCACGTTACTAGAGGAGAAAGTGCGCGGTCCCGCCATAGATGGCAATGTATTAAGAGCGGCTCTCGACTTGTTTTGCACTCTCAAGAGGAAACATTTGGGACAGAAACCAACTCTAGGCTTACGCAAATTACGGAGTTTTCTAGTTGAGAAAATTTTTCTCTCGTGTCCGTACTCAGCTGCAGGCGTCGAGGAAAGCAAAAGAACACGGCTCACTTACAGGTTATACGCAAGTCGTACTTGCTGGCTTACTTCGTGTGTTAATAGAAATTGGGTTTTTGTGCTTCGGTGATGCGATATAGCACAAATATGCGGCACCGTGCGACTGCCAGCTGAGGGAAAATGCATTTAAGCCTTTTATTTAGGCATGCATCCAAACTATATTCTGAACACCTGCAGCGCGTGCTTTCTTTATGTTGGTTTGATTATAACCGCATCCTCATTTTTTTTTTTCGTATTCCACGTACGTTCTTCCATATTGGTTCGTTGCTCTTAGCGTACGTGAACTCATCGCAGATCCGCGTGCGTCAAGACCCGTTGCGTTCGGGAAACTTTGTGATTTCGTTCTGACTGTAAACGTACATACATAGGAGATTTCTTACACGGAATACGCGCCGAAAAGCACACAGGTATGAACCCGGCCAGAATTTCATCAAACGCTGAAGACACAGGTGTCGTTGTTCGATGTCAATAGAGCTCCGAACACCATATATCCTCAGTCAGGAAGGCTGCACACTGTTTTCTTGCTTTTTGAAATCGGTAGCACGGAGAAATACGCCATACACATTCGCTGCGCTCCTACATTTGTGAACACGTACGCATAACAAATTCTACGTTTCTGCACTGGAACGATGCTCTTCCTCTTAAGTTCAGATACAAGCAGAGACGATCCCAGACTTTGCTTGTGTTTTAGCAAACCTGGAGCCCGTAGTAAATCATGCACGCACGCATCTGAAAACGAAGCACTAACGAGTATTTCAAGCTAATAATGGTTGCGAACATTTGGAATTGTCCACTACTCGGCAAAATATAGTGAAAGAAGGCAGCCGTAAGTGAAGAAAATGAGAAAGACTTCCACGAGAAGTGTTCTTCCAGGTGCCTTCTAAACCTGACTTGTCTAGCAAAAAGCGATGCAGGAAGTCACCCTTGCCTTCTGACATATTTAGATGCTTTAAAGAAAAACATGACTCCTTGGTACCGCCATCTAAGTACGATGGGTAGAGGGAAGGAGTCAGTGCTGCGCTAGTACCGCTGACTCCTAAGTCAGTGTTAGTCGCTCCAGCAGTCAGTGGCGCCATGGCGGCGCCATGATGGTGCGTTCATTGGGCAAATTAAGAACGCAGCCGCTACAATTTTTTTCTTGCGTGGTTAGGTGTATCGAGTTGCCATGCGCATTGCTCCAGGAACGCAAGGACGGCCGTCGACAAGCAAATGATTGGCCTTTCGCTGCAGAGTGCTGTGTGTTTGTCGCAAAATATTGCCCACTTCGTCGAAGAACCTGGCGTCAAGTTAGAGGGAGCGTCGACAAACAACAACGAAAGGAAAGCTACGCGCGTGGAAGAGGCGCTGGCAAGGTCACGCAGCAGCCGTCCGATGTCTAGACGGCGAGAGTCCGGAATCCGGAATGTATGCGGAAGCCGTGGAAAACGGCGCTCAGTGACCCTATCACGGCGGGTGAGCGCACGAGTCAGACGGAGAAAGATAGAGGAGGCAGAGAGTTTGCCTGGATTCTCGCCACTGCAGGCGAGCGAGAAAGCGGTGCCGCCTATGCGGCGAAGTTTCGAGTTACATCACAAGTCTTCCCTCGGCTTTGCGCGTGCTTAGATTACGTGGCCCGCACCGAGTCTTCGAAAATGATTGCCGAAGGCGACATAAACAGACGACCATGGGCTGTAGCCAGCAGTCTTAGTCGTATGCTACTCAGAGAGAAGAAACAAGTAGTAAACGACGCTGCTCCTCGAGCCATCCGACGAGCGCGCCCTGCAAGCTTCATGTTGAGAAGACACTTCGAGTGTTTTTGGTGAATAGCACTCCTTTGTGTTTTATTCTTTGTTGCAGTACATGACTTTGTACGTTTGTTATTGGTTTCGTGTAATGTAACACATCAGTGTTTGTACTTAGATGAGCCGTGTCTGTGCACTTTTTTGTGTAACTGCCTGTTTGATTAGGTACATTATTTTGCTTGATCACCCTTGGCTATGACTGTCTGAGAACCATTACTGTTGGCGATTTGCTAGTGCGCGGAAGGGACCTACAAACAAATTGTCCAAGTTTTCATGGTATAATTTTCGAGGAACTGATACATTGTTTCTTGGAATTCTTTCCCGCGATTGCGTCTCATGTCTCTCAGCTCGGCATCGAAGACAGTGTTCACGAAACGATGCGCTGACAACCACTTCGGTTTCGCTTACAAGGTGTCACCGTTTGCGGGCTCTCTGTGTTTATGGCAGATTTGCGCAGGCCTGTGGCACGTGCAGTGGAGTGCCTCCTGAACAATGTGACTTGTTCGAGGCCTCTCCCGCGTGTACAACTGTTGAGGATCCCTGTGCCGTGTCGAGGCGCCGCCGTTCACCTGCTCACAGCACCGAAGTCATCTCCTGCCCCCTGGATTCGCCATATTGCCGTTTATGCACTCCACAACTTCGCGAAGACGGGTCTCACTTTAGCGTTATACAGATTCCTGTGATCGATGAAAGAACCACTTTGTTTAATTCTTTCCCCTCCACATTCGATCCTCATGATTAGCGGCATAGTGCATAGTGATCGTACACCTGAAGCTTTAGACGGCGGCACACTGGCTGTCGTGGTTGAGTAGCGGCACCTGAGTGCATTTCAACTGGGCATTATTCATCGGTATATTTAATTTCGTGAATACACTCACATGTTTCTAATTTATTCTGAGGGCTGATTCCTGTTCGGCAGTTCTTCCTCTTTCTAAGGCTATCAATCACTGAATTTTTATAAGCATCTATGCTCGGCTTTAGAGCGTTCCTTTTTTGAAGGCCTCCATTAATTTCCGTGCTTAAGGGGCATTGAATACATTGGCATCTCTGAACCATAGATAAGCCGAAATGTTCTCCGCTAAATTTATTTGATATTTGTTCCCGCTCTTGTTTCGAAGATCTGTGTAAGCATGCACTCAACAATGCAGGAGCGATCATTTATCCCTTGTAATCCTCACATATCCCAAAATTACCTTTGCTTTTTCTCGCGGAAAACCTAGATGATGGTACACCGGTCTTTTACATTATTTTTTCGCTTGCACTAGTAATCGTGACAAATATGTACGTTCGAAATTTAGGACCCTATTTGGAAGATGCTGCGCGCCTACTTCCCCTTGAAAAATGCCGCGATGGAAAAACCTAAGAATTGTAACCAACTTTGAAGGAAATTGACTGCAATAACATGATTTACCGAGCCTATAATGCACAAGCATTCTTCTTAACTGTAAAATTAAAAGGAAGTAAAGAAACTGATGTAATTGTCGCCTGCTGAATGTAAGTATTGTAAATATTGTTTCGGAAAAGAGCAGAGGGGCGTAGACTACCCCGCTCATTGAAGCCGCAGCTCGGAGGATACGCGGCTTCATCCGCCGGGGAAGCCGAACGTAGTCATAAAAGTCGGTGAAGGGGGAGACGAAAAATGGTGATACAAAGGAACACCTAGCTCTAAAGAGCTAATCAGACGCTTTACCTGCACCACTACTGTGTCCTGCGGTGGAGTTGGTACAAAGAGGAAGAAAAACGTACTTTATCACATGAAGACACATGTAGATCACGAAATTTTAGGTAGAATCATAGAACTAGAGCGGAAGTAAGGCACAAATAAACAACACGAGTATTTTCAAGGGCAAATTGGAATCGTGAGCTTACCCAGCGAAAGGAATGATCCTAAGAACGGGTGCTTAGATATAAGACAAAGGACACAGTATCACCGAAAGGGGAACCAAATAATGCGATAGAAACAGAGTGGGCATGTATGCGAGGCTCTAACAGCAGCTTTACGAGCGACATGAAGTGAGGGGAACATTCACATGCGCATTCAGCAGGTGTAGGTCGCGCTGCTGAAGACAGCGTTTTGATGACCACGACGAGCGGGGTTAGACTGATGAATCTGAAGCTTAGCTATAACCACGTGCTTCAAAAAAGTTGATTGCCATCTATATCTTATTTATCTGAACGTATAGATATATCGGTGAATACTGACTGTAGAACTCTTCGACGAACTGAGGATCCAGTCTTCTTCCTGGACTTCCCGCGTACACCGTTATGTTGTTCAACCTGTTGATAGCATCTTCTCGAATAGAGGGGTCGACCCAGCTGGAAGACTTCAGGGCTGCCACGAATGCCTTGCGGATACGGGAGGTCATGTCTTTCGTCTGGCTTACCATACGAGGATGAACCACTGCTCGGAAAAGAAAGTCTCGTTGAGCTGTTTATAGCTAAAACATTGTAAAATAAACTATTAGAAATGCCGAAGAAGAACTGCTGAAAGTAAACAGAAAAGCGGGAACTACGCGCACTATCGCGTAACTCTTACATATCACCACCTTCAGCTGTGTTGATGTAGAAACCTACGAGGTACAAAAATTTAGAAACGGTCCCTAAACAAATGAGAACAAAAGCGTAGAAACATATCGCGCCGCGCAGCACACTTTTTCTGCCACATACCAATAATACTTATATTCATGTACACGAAAGCCTATTAACAGCTCGCTACATGAGACTGTCTTTTTACGTTCCATCTGCACTTTCTGGTCTTTTCTGCCTGAAATATTTTGCATTTATAGGGTTATAACAACACTCTCTCTCTCTCTCTATCACGCACACGCGCGCGCATAAGACGATTGTTGCAAGCGTAATTCTCTTCAAGCAAGGGGAATGTGTCGAGGCCTCAGTTTGTTCGGCACGACCTTACGAAGCCAAAACGTTACAGGTAAACATAGTGGCGTCACGTGGTTCGATACATCCTTGCCTAGTAAAAGAATAAATTTACTATTTTTCTCGTCCATGAAATAAACAAAACCGTCACCGCCGGAAAACTTTAATCCTCATGCTCACCTTCTCAAGCTATTGTTATCTAAGACATTCACATTGTTCTGTGTCCACTGCTTACGATTCACTGTCAATGTTGGCTGTAAAGAGATAAGTCGACTACGGTTGATTGGAGGTTTCGTTGTTTGTTGGCCAAATACGTGCCCCTTATTCCCTCCTGAGGAGGACGTATGTTGAAGATTGTTACATGAGAGAACACGCGTGTGCGAAAATTTATGTGCAGTTTAAAAAAATTATAAGAGGAGACAATTATCCCCTGTTAGCGCTCTACCGCGTCTTTCAGATCCACATCGTTGGTTCAGCACTTAGTGCTAAAAATGTGAGAGTATGAGATCGTTAAAGTGATTGCTCCCGCTTCCTTCTCAGTGTGGTTTTGCAAGGCTGGACGATGTAACTAAACGTGGATCTGCTGGTAGATATGGATGTGTCCTGGACGCATTAACCTCTCCCAGAGAATCCTGTTTTCATCTGCTGTCGGTCAACAAGTAGGTCCACACCTCCCTAAGAACATTCCACTTAGAACCAGCTTACACAATGCACTTGTAGCATTATGCAGATCCTCCATCAATATACTGTACTTACCCATTAGGAAGTAGCGGTTGATTACGGCAAGGTTCATGACATTTTTCACGTGCACGTAACAAGAGTCCTCGGCAGACCTTTCACCACGAAACAAGTATGGTTCAGTGAACTCGGCCAGCTGCCTATAGATTCCCCAGGCGACCAGGTATCGTAACCCGTCTGCGCCAACATATTCGCTCTCGTACAGTTTTTGAATGATACGGGTAGAATGCAAAAAGTGCACAATTTTATCATGTTCCGTGTAGGTGCCGTTGGTGTACTTGGAGAAGAAGGCACCCCATTGACCTGGCAGGAGAAAGAAGTCGCATGGGGGAAAATTACTATGTGTTGACGTCGCAGTGCATATTCAAAATAACCTCCTAGATACTGCAATGCCCGTTTCGGCTTTTAAATGCGGAACATTTCCTGGCGAACATGAGCAACTTACATTTCTATCTATCTATCTATCTATCTATCTATCTATCTATCTATCTATCTATCTATCTATCTATCTATCTATCTATCTATCTATCTATCTATCTATCTATCCGCCCACGTATCGGTGGTCCCTCGGTGGCGGCGTTCATTTGGCGGGCGTCAAAAATAGGATGAGAAGGCATTACGAACATTTTTTAAATTTTGGTGCCACTTACCTGATATACTAGTAATTTGCATTTAGATTAACACTAACAGCCCCACGTGTGGCTCATGGCGGCATTGCTCCGCCTAGGGTACATGGACATGCGCAACAGGTGATTCTACATTAACATTGCAGTCTGTGTCATTCAATGGCCCACGAAAATATATAAATTGAAGTTTTGATGACAACATACATTGGGTGCACTAAACAAGAGAAAGATACGGCGCTTGTTGAAGCCTGCACATTCGGACTTGTATATATAGCTGCGCCTTCTCATTCTTTCAATAAAGCTGTTCTTCAGCCCCTCAGCCGTCAGTGTGTTTCTCCTAGCGTGTGGACTCCTGCGCTGCAAAACGTCATGTGGGGTTTTTTAGCGAACACTTTAGAAAGTACTCGAAAATAGGGTATTCTGGACAACAAATAAAACCTCTTCAGAAAGAAACTACTAGCTCAAGCGAGCGTCAGATAGTGTCAAGAAAGGGCTAGTTAAGTAGCTGCAAAATTAATATTTACTAATTTACTTTCTTTCGTTAAGTAGTTTTGGTGTTTACTTGTCATGGGGAGTTTTCGACCACTGAGGTACCATGCCATAGCCGGTTTTGATAGAAACAAAGAAGCCATTGGCTAAACCTCAGCCACGCAAGCAAGCGGTGTTTTACCGCACCACAACGTAATTGTGTGCATGAAGAGCGCCGGAAGGCACTTGAAAATGCAACTGCACTCGTGGCTTGTTCTGGAGGTTCCGGCGGCTAATTCTGAACGTATGATGCTGCGTGTGTTACACTCGCCTCTCGCTACGAAGCCTCAATGCCTCGCAAGGGCAGAAGCCTGTGTAATCTTTTGCCCGGTGGGTGGGTGCGAGGGGAAGCCTAGTTATGCCGCCAGTTTTGAGAATATGTACATCTTGAATTGACGGTCAGAGGCAGAGGAACAGGTCACCAGTTGACATTGCATTGGCACGTGACCTGCAGAGCTCCTTTTACAGAGGGTGTCCGTTTCACAAGGAAGAAAGGAGGTTGCTGTGGGCCGCGGGATCTAAGAGCACTACTTTTTCCTCACTTAAGAAACATATTATCGTTGTCTCTATGGCTACGAACTCAGCCATTGACAATAAGGTAAGAATACCGCTATTTGTAAGGTTTATTAGACTATCTTTGTTAATGAACCGTAGAAATTGCACATTTCTACGGATTACTGAAGACCGACCCACCTGACAGTTTATTTCTTAAAGGGACTGTCTACCGCTCAGAAATTTTTTTAAGATTGTGGTAAAATTGGGCAGATCGTGCGTCACATTTACGGGAACGAGCACGCTTTCACCCCACAAAAAAGGAATTATGTTTTTAATTTCGCTCTGAAGTGGTGCAAAAAACGCCGCTAGCGACACCCAACAGCGTGTTCGTCATTTTCCAAGTGTACGAGAACCAGCCCACGCAGGTATGCATACTCTGCTGAAAAACTATTATGTATGTCTTACATGCGTACTTCACCCTGTGAGACACCTTGTTATAGCGTGCAAGAGCAATTTGTTCTTTTTTTCGCTGCTTTCGGGGTGGCGCATGTGGCGCTGCCTTCGAATTCGTCTGCCTGCGGAGGCGCGTAGTACTGCGCTTGTCATGCATGCGGTGCTGCATGTCCGAGCACGGCCGGTCTGGACGCGCGCGCTCGCTCCCTCTTTTACGGCCTGAGCAGCTGCCACGACTACAATGGATCTGTTTCTATACAGGACGACGGCGCGTTCCGCGCGAGGGCGTCGCGAGCCAACCCCCCAAAGCGCGTTGCTCTGCATGCGCTTTGTATGGTAAACTAGCTGTTCCCGGCCACTTTACCGTGTTAATTATTTTTTCCACGTGTGGAAAGTGGTGGAAGCAGTACAAGTGCGTGTGGGGACAGTCTGGCTTTCTCTAGATATCATGCACTCGGCAAAAGAAGAGGCACACTCAGTGCTACTAGCAGCAAGAATGGTTTGGTTGGTTGGTCAAACTTGACCATCTTATATTTGACCATCTTATATCTTCTTCTACTATATCTTCTTCTACTTGACCATCTTATATCTTCAAACTTGACCATCTTGACCATCGACTTTGTTCGGCAGCAGTGTGTCAACGGTGCACAGACTAATCGGCATACTCTCATTTCGCAGTGGGACGAATATCTTTCAAGCACGTTTCAAGCCTGTTATCACCGTCTGCCGCAGGGAGGTGACATCAACCGGTGCTACTGCTCTACACGTGGCAAGAACGTCGCATGATCAAGCGTCAGCGACACCTACAGCACCTATTTAAACCACTGTAACATTGACCGGCGACTTTGTTCGGCAGCAGTGTGTCAACGGTGCACAGACTAATCGGCATACTCTCATTTCGCAGGTAAGCACAAATTTTTGTGCTTGTAAGTCTTTGGTACTTCAATTTTTTTTGTTTTTTCCATACTGCTGCCGAGCAGAGTTCTTGTGCCACTTGCATTGTTTTGTATTTTTTTCACTATTGTGATCAGTGTTCTTACTGTCTAAGCCATTTCGAAATGACTGGCCGCAACACGCGAAAAACTGGCAAAGATGACACTGAAGATAAACTTAACGAGGGAACGGCAAAGCAGAACGAAATTGATAACCTCAGAAGAGAAATTATGTCCGAACTTTGTTCAATAAAAAAGAGTGTTCAGTACTGCAGTGATTCTTGTGACAATGTGACTGCGATGGGCAGTGACATAAAAGAGCTAATAAAAGAGATAAAGGAACTAAAGTTAAGTAATCGGAAACTAAAGGAGGAGAACGCGAAGTTGACTGTGCGAGTCGACGAGCTAGAGCAATATTCTCGCTCCAACAATGTTGAGATTAAGGGCGTTCCTGTAGAACTAGATGTAAAGGACGTGGTCTCGAAAATGGGTCAGATCATTGGCGAAACAGTATCGAAAGACGATATTGACATCTGTCATCGCGTCTTCACGACTAAGCAAAACGAACCGAACATAATTCTGCGTTTTGTCCGTCGTGAGAAGCGAAATTCTTTTCTGGCAAAGGCTAGGAAGACGCGTCTAACGGGTACATTGCTCGGCTACAATTCTACAAAACCTGTGTTCGTCAATGAACACCTGACGCGTCAGAATAAGCAACTTCTAGGTGCTGCAGTGGCTAAGAAGAGGGAAGTAGGCTGGCGATATGTTTGGACAAAGGATGGACGAATCTTTGCTCGTCGAGACGAAAGCTCAGCCGTTCTGCGCTTAAATTCCTTAAGCGACTTGGAGAAGATGACGCAGTCAACTGACGCGTCATAACTATGACACTGCCGTTACTGTGGTCCTTTTCCCGTATAGACTACTACAATCATGGCTGTAAAACCTCCTTCACTTAAGCACCTAGCTGGAAGCGAACGCCTGTCTTTTCTTCATGTAAACGCGCGATCATTGGAATCCAAACATGATGAATTCGAACTACTTCTGGCTAGCATGGGTGTACCGTTTGATATCATAATGGTATCTGAAACGTGGTACACGAAACACTCCGCACCGTTCGCCCAACCAGGCTACCAAAGCTTTGCTTTAAAGCGCTCTGGACGCAGAGGAGGGGGCGTACTATTGTTGGCTAAGACTGAACTAAATGTCGCCATTGTCAAAGAATTTTCTGTTTGTAGTGCTAACTTCGAAGTTCTAAGCGTACGTAGTCGATCCAATATCTTTTGTGTTGCTTACCGCCCACCTGACGCCGATATTCACACTTATCTCGGTTTCCTTGAAGAATATTTCGACTTCATTCGGGCCAACAAATGTACACTCTTTCTTGCCGGTGATTTTAACATAGACATGTTAAAAACTTCAAGGGCTCAGACTGAACTCTCAGAACTATTGCAATCAAACGGATTTGTAAACACAATCGTGAATTCCACCCGCATCACTCAGTCATCCAATACCCTTATCGATCTCTTCATCACTAACACTGACAAAAAAATTCTATGTAGTGGTCCGATTGCAAGCGACCTAAGTGATCATCTTCCCATCTTCACTATAATCGAAAATGAAGCGACAGCTAAGCAATATTCTGAGCCACGGCAGCGTTTCCAAGAAATAAATAGTGTATCTCTGGCCGCCTTCCGTAACGACGTCGAAGCTCATGACTGGCGCGTAGTTCTCGAACAACATGACTCAAATTTCATGTATGAGACCTTCATTGCTGAACTAAAGACAATGTACGATAAACATTTCCCATTTGTTGTCAGAAATGCAAGAAAGAAATCGCGAAAACCGTGGCTAACCAATTACCTTCGCAGCCAAATCAAGTTGAAAAACAATCTCTATTGGGATTTTATCAAGACCAGAAACCCTGAATCGTGGAAGAATTTCAAATCATTCCGAAATCGCCTGACTGGTATGCTAAAAAAAGCAAAGGTAGAATACTTTTCCAAGCATTTCTCTGTAGCATCAAACACTGACCTGCTGTGGAAACGACTAAACAACATAATTCATCCTAAGACAGACCATGCAATTTCAAGCCTGTGTGTAAACGGTCTGATGAAGGTCGGTTCAGATTTATCAAATGCACTCAATGATCATTTCATTGCGGTAGCCCAGTCTAACGCATATAACGTTCAACCATATCCTATTCATGGCACTAGTGCATTCCATTCTAGCATGGTGTTCTTCCCCACAACGGAGAGTGAAGTTATCGATATATTCAAGTGCTTAAAAACTTCAAGATCACTTGATCCTAATGATATGCAAATTCGCCCTATAAAGCACATCATTGACATCATTGCTCCTGTCCTGACGACACTGTACAATTTAGTTCTTGAAAGCGGCTGTTTTCCGGAAAAAATGCAAATTCCAAGGGTAATTGCCATTCACAAAGGGGGCGACAAAAATGATGTGGATAACTTTAGACCTATTTCCATACTCCCAGTCTTATCAAAAGGCATAGAAAAAATTATGCACGCACGACTTTTTTGCTTTCTGAACAAACACTCTCTTATTTCATTGGCCCAGTACGGTTTCTTGAAAGGGAAATCCACAGAACAAGCACTATTAGCTCAAAAGGAATTCATAATAGATTCATTTGAAGACAAAAATACAGTACTTGGTGTTTATATTGATTTCTCAAAAGCTTTCGATTGTGTGCAACATAATATTCTACTGTATAAGCTAGAGCACTATGGCGTGCGGGGCAGGTCCAATGATCTTCTTCGTTCATACCTCCAGCATAGAAGTCAGTTTGTCACTAATGAAACTTTTAATTCAAACACAAAACGCCTTAAGACAGGGGTTCCCCAGGGGAGTATACTTGGACCGCTTCTATTCATCGTCTACATTAACGACATGTTCTCATCTGCTACAAATTGTAAGTGGGTTGGTTACGCCGATGATACAGCCCTTTTTTTCAGAGGAGTACAGCCGGATAGGTTGGTATCGTTAGCCAATGATGTGCTTGCTGAAGTACTAGCGTGGTCAAAAAGAAATGCTTTGAGAATTAACACAAAAAAGACACAAGCCATATTTTTCCGCACTCGACATACAGTTATTGAACCTACAAAAAACTTATACCTTGACAATGACATAATTAGTACTGTCAACGAGATTAAAGCTTTAGGTGTCATTTTTACAGAAACATTGTCATGGAATAAGCATGTACAGCATGTGTGCAACAAGTTAAATTCCTTCACTGCATTGATTAACAAAAACCGTCAAATACTACCTGAAAAAGCTAAATGTTTGATATACAATGGATTATTTTTATCAACGTTAAACTATAGTCACCTTGTATGGGGTAATACATCCTCTGACAATTTGAAAAAACTCAGTGTATGCCAAAAGCGAGCAATTCGTGCTATAGCCAACGTTCCGTATGCTACTCACACTGCTCCTTATTTTGAAGCATTTAACATACTTAAAGTTAAATTCACCTACGCATTTCGACTTTCCTGTGCATATCGTCTTGCCATAAGGACTAACAACGTAGACTTCATCTCTTCGTTTCGCCTAACAAGACGTCACTATGCATACGACACAAGAAGTCAGGACACCTGGCTCCTGCCATTATGTCGAACCAACTATGGAAATCAGTCGGTATCATTCCAACTAGCTACACTCTTAAATAAATACTCTAAATATGGCATATCTGCTGAGACGGCTTCAACACGCACCTTTCGCTCATTTTTATCGGGTGATGACAAAACTTTGTCGAGATGATCAGTTGCATATGCTTATCTGTTCGGCGCATGGAGTTTTCTTTGCTTTCATTATTTTTCTTTTCTTTCTTTTGTTCTTGTTGTGCTTTCATTGCCTCCATAGTACTCTATTGGCTTAAATTATACACTTATGTTGTATAGATTACAGTATTTTCAATTGCGATGTACCGCTCTTTCCTTTTACCCCCCTTTATTCTTCTGAGTCGCATCAATTGAGTCTCACTACGTATAATGTGTCATAAAGTATCAAATATTTCGATGTTTAACCTGGTTTTCACTAAATGTTGCCACTACCCGTCTTAATGCATTGAATTCAAATGCTTTTATTTCCAGCACATTTTTTTTCTTTTGCTTGACTAATCTTGCTGCTGGACTTTGTAGGGGGCCGGAGCCTTGTCAAGCCGCAGTACTGCGGCTTTTTTTCCGCTACCCCCATATTTCTCAAGGAGAAATAAAAAGATGATTGATATTTGATGGAGGCGAAAATGCTTGGGGCTTGTGCGCTTGGATTCAGCTGCACCTTAAGGATTACCAGATGGTCGAAAGTCCCGGAGTCTTCCACCACGGCGTCCTTCATAAACATAACGCAGTTTTCGGATGATAGACGGCATGCTGATGCAGATGTCCCGAAGTGCGTCCTTCTGCTTAATTTCTACAATGAGACGGATTTGCTCAGCCTTTTGGCGAACCGCTCAATTGTGTGATTGTCAAAATGTTTCCCGGAACCATCATATGAGATTGTGACGTTCTTCGAGAAGGCAGTGAATTATCTTTACCGAAAGAAAATCCTCGAGACACTGCAATTTACTGTTCAGTCATATCTTGAAGATTCGCCGCTTCTGGACTGTCCGGAAGGTGTGGACAAGAGTCGCGCCAGAGTGTCGGCGCACATCATCTCTGAAAAGTTTCTCCGGATTCTTCTTGTGAGCTACACAAAAAAGTTAACAGATCAGAATGACAAGCCTTCTGGCTATATTCACAAGCCCACGCGGAAACATTTCCGGCTGTGAACGATGTGACTACTTTAAACTAGCTAAGCATCACGACAGTATTTTACCAGCAGTGCTTTTTTTTTTCTTTTTCAGTTGTTCTTGTGCATTATATTATTTTAGTACCAAGGACAACATTCTGTATGATGCTGAACGGTTTCTGTGAAAGTTCTTTATTTTTCTTCGCCTGCGGCGTACGTTATTGCATAAAAAGATTTTTCTCCTCTCCTGCACGCTGAAGACCGCGTCTGGACACGTGAGAGCTTGGGAATTTATATGCATGCGGGGACTCAGCGTGGTGTGGTGCGAGTTTATTATTATTATTATTATTATTATGTTCCTTCTGCTGTGATTGCGACTCACGGCTACTTGTGGGGAGTGTGACTTTCCCCTTTTCGAGGTATTTATTTTAATAATAAAGCAAGAATTGCGACAGCTTGATAAAAATGACCATATTTTATCATTTTCAAGTACATTAATGGTTGGCATATGTGCATTTGACGTAAACGTTTCGGAAACCAATTTCTTTCAAAAAATGTTTCCTGTCATTTGTTCTGACGGTCGGTGACGAATCATGCGGCCGAGCCTTCTGAGCGCGACGCGCATCGGTAAGTGCTCTCACGAGCAGCAAAAGCGGGAGAATCAGTGGCTTGTGCCTCTCCCTCGGAAAAGCGGAAAGCACCAGAGTTGCCATATATATGCTTGCTACCGTATTGTCATCGCATTGGTACCATGCATAGCATATAGACGAGCTTCAGAAAGTGACACGGCAAGTCTGAGGCCGAGCATTCCCAGCGCGCGCTAGCCTCCGCAACGGCCGGGAGCTGGTTTAGAGCGGGTTGGCTCGGAGCGCCCCCGCCAAGTTGCGGCGATAGGTAGCAACAGCCCCCCGTGCGCAGGCCGTAAAAGAGAGAGCGAGCGCGCGCGTCCAGACCGGCCGTGGTCCGAGACGCACCCCGCGCGCCGACTTTCCCTCGCCTCTCCTCCTCGTCATCGCCTCTGGAATGCCGACCTTGAAGCCGGTTCGCGTTGAGATGCCTCCCACGCCCGAAAGGGTTTCCAGGGAGACGACGACGCATCATGCGCGGTACCCAGTGTTGCTGGCATGCCTACACTAGGAAGGGAGCGACTTCGTGGATGAAAAAAATTGTGTTTTAATAATTTCTATTGAGATTCTGCAGAAACCACTGCACGCTGGGACACTTCGAAAGGTACGCTTTCTGTTGAGCCAAAAAGCGGGAGAGCGATGAAGGACGGTAGACAGTCCCTTTAAGAAAGTTTCGTTTTCCTCGGAAAACCTATTTTCGGCGATTGTCGAAAGCGTTCAGTGAAACACTTTCTATACGTACGAATATTACTCGGCAGGTCTTTGTCAAAAGGACAGAGTCTTTGCCCAGTTTTCGTGAACGCGTAAGCATGCCCCAACCAAGTACGCATACTTCGACAAAACAGACGCCAGTGCCACAACGTGAATGTCGACATTACGTCGTTACAAAGCGACTGGTTTGCCGCCATAAATCCCTGGTGTGAGTGGTAAGCCCACGGTACTCACACTTGTCCATTTAGGCAAATACATCGATTGTTCTCGTAACAGCTTGCTGAATGCCCAAAAGTCGGGAACAGGCAATTGGCTCGTTGATTGCTTCGCACACATTGAAATTCACAATCCTCTGCATCTGCCAGATTTCTGTGATATTTACAGAATTATCACTTACTACGTTCGATACAGTCGAACTCGGCTAAGGCTCCGGCTGACGTGTCTCCAATGTAAATATATTGCAGGCATAGTACTATCAGCATCATCTAAGGGTGGCGTCATTGACGCAAGTTGAGGACATCATTGTTTAAGTCGCCGCCTGTGTGCTTCTCTTGTTACGCCACCCCTCCGCTCACCGGAAGGACGCTGGATTGATCCCGGCGGCGTCGGCGCTTGTTCACTGTTCGTATATTACGGCAGGGTTGCCATGAGTTCAACAAAAGTCTGCGCGTTCACGTCATAGGTAAACGGCCCCTCACGAGGCGACAAGGCAGAATTTCAGTTATGCACTGGGCTTTCTTAAGCCCTGAATAAGGAGCGTTCTACCGCAACAAGAATTTTTTACATTGGGCCGTTATAGCGCAGATAAAATTGTTTCAGCATGCGCGACATCACAATTTTAGGAGGCAAGGGTCCCAAGAGGCACGACACTTTCGGGGTGAAACAACAAGAATAAAAAGAAGAGAAGGCGACGCACGCAGTACTGTTCCTACAGCTGGTAGTCCCCGCCGAGAAGAGAGCTGCCTGAGCGTCGCCTCCTGATAGGGCAGTTTGGGTTGGCGACAAGTTCCTATTAGGGTTGCCGACAAGCTTTCTGGACGAGTTTCACGTGTCGAGGTTTTGTGTGAAGCAGAGGCGTTTTGTGGTGACACACCACGCTGTGGCGGAGCGGAGCATCGCCCTCCCCTCTTAAAAGGCAACTCCGGTGATTTTAGATGCGGAGCATCTCTTGCTCGCGGGTATGTCACGCGTCCGGCGTCCGCACTCACACTACGCATGCGCGACTCTCCTCTTCCTTCCCTCTCTCCAACAGCTGCTGCAATAAATAAAGCGGGTAGAGAGCGCGCGCGCGCTCAGCTTCAGTAGTATCTCCTCCTTCTCCGATGAAAGAAGTTGGTGGTGTTGTGTGATGGAAGCAACAGTTCCGTCATCGAGTGGGTTGACGAAAGTACGCATCAGCATCAACCCACACTCTGACAACGGTCATGCGATGCGTGGTAACGAACCAAGTTAACAACGTAATAACACGCAAGGTTCACCACAAGGGTCACCGCAAAGGTAACACCTAAAACACTGCAAAAATCTAAACACCGCCGTTGAATGCACCGTTGAAACTCCCTGCGATGCTCCGCATCACCCCTTCGGGGAGGTGGTGCAATTTTTCATTGCCCACCCATCTCAGTGAAATTCTCAATGTATGTTCTCATCAGTGCTGTAATAATTTATGCCAGGTTGGTCAGGTGCGGATCACTACGTTTTCCTGAAAATGAACTTTTAAAATTTCTAAGCGAATTGTTATGCGGCCCAACTTGTGTTTGCCATCATTACCTTCAACACGGGTGGTTACAAGAAAAACGGTGGTATACACTCTAAAAACTGCAGACGGTTTCGCAGGAGTGAAACAACCCAGCTACTCTTGAGGGCATCGTTCTACTCTAGCAAAACGTCGGATGGAGTGAAATATCCATACCTCTTTATTTTTTTTTATTTATTTAGTCAATACTGCCGACTTCTATGCGAAGTCGTAGGCAGGAGTGGGTAACAGATACACTTGAAAATACATTTTCCAGGGCAAGAAAACAACAGAAGCTTAAAACACAAAAAAAAATGTCGGGGGGAAATATAGAAGAAAAAAAAAACAGGGATTTACAAACATTGAAGTCAATGCAGCGCTTCAGAATGAGCAAGTTTTGTTGATAAAAAAAGCGAGAAAAACACATATATCGACACAATCGACGAAGCGTGATACAATCGAGCTAGCACTGAACATAGGAAAAGTAATACAACTCAGACACACACGGTAGAGATTAAATGCTGTGACAATGAAATAAAAAGAAAGAAAGAAAAAAAAGTTCAAAGGATAGCTGGCAGATTTGCTATCGCATTCATGAATGAAGCGACAGTTGTGGATGAAACAGCTTCATCGGGCAGGGCGTTCCAACTACGTGCTGCTCGGGGAAAAAAAGATTTTTGGAAAGCAGTGGTTTTGCATGAAAATTCTTGGACTTTCTTGCTGTGGTGTGACCGGGTTATACGTGATTTCGACGGTAGAATATATTTAGTTTTATCGATTCCTAGGTTACTGTGATAGATCTGATAAAACAGTTTCAGTCTTTCACGGGAGCGCCTGCGTTCTAAGGGTTCCAAGTCCGAACTTTCAAGGAGGGTCGAGGGGGATGTGTTTCTACTGTAAGCGCTGTAAATAAACCTTATGGATTTTCTTTGTACACGTTCCAGTTTTTAATGTTTGCTGAAGTATGAGGTTCCCACACAGGAGACGCGTATTCCAGTATGGGTCTCACGTAAATTTTGTACGCCAACATTTTAATTTCTTTGGTAGACTTTCCAATGGTTCTACGCAGTGTTGTACGGAACGTCGTTCCAAGGAACGACGTTCCTGGAACGAGTTCCTTTTGGGAGGAACGAAGGAACGCCATCGTTCCATTTAGGATTGGTGGAACTGTAACGGGAACGCGTTACATTTATGAAGGAACGGCAAAGGGAACGGCGTTCCTTCTATACACGTTCCACTCCACGACGATCGCACGTACGCAGCATATCATTCAGGGCGGATATAGGCAGGGCTGCAACAAGCCCTCCCTAGAGGCCCCGTTTTCCTGCCGTCGCTATCGCCCCTGCATAGAAAATAACGCACGAAAATGCCGTTCTATTGCGGTTTCGATGATTTGACCAGGGTGACGCTTTCCCTTCACTGCGGCCGCACGACGTCAGGGTATCCCGCTACTCCTTGGTGGTGCCCGCTTACTGTGGCCGCGGGACAAGTAGTTTCCGGCAGTCAACCAGCCCTGCATGAATGTACGGCAACGCGGGAGGAACTGCATGCAACAGCGAACTTCCTTTCGTCCCATGCGATCCCGACGCCAGAGCTCCCTCCGAACCATGGCCGTAACCGCAGTTCAGAGAACGCGGTTACGGCCACGGTTTTCCATACTTGTAACGCAGTCTGTGCGTCAATCAATCTCTTCAAGGTATTTTAGTTGAACTGAACGGGCCGCCCCTTAATTTAGTGTCAACAGCCCTGTGCGCTCGCCAAAAGCAGAAACGAAAGGCATTTCGGAAGGATATATACACGTGCTAACGCGAACGTTTGCTGAACATGCGTACGTGCGTGCTTGCAGTGCTGAGCGAAGTTAACATTGCTCTAACCCGGACCTGGTTAATTATGTTTGGTGATGCCCAGTTTGGTTTTAATAAAAACTATAGTTTCATTGCTATCATTAGTATGCGACCAAAAGGTTAGCTACACAAGAATAACCAAACATTTTAACGCACCGTACCCCGTCCCCTTTACTATTCAGCCTCATTTGCTGTATACCATTGTTCTGCCAATTATGCTTGTGTGCTGTGGGTCATTTTCGGTTGGCGTCCCGCCAAATTATGCCTGTGAGGTTATTTAATTTCTTATTTATTTTCTGCACCACGACAACATTTCACCCTTCCCTTAATGTCGGTGTGCCTACGAAGTGAACAGGCAAATTATGTTTATTCCTAATGCCACGAAGAAAACAGTCCCGCGTTATTTAATTCGGCGGTAAACGTACAAGATAGCAATATAAAAATTCCTCACACGACATACATTCAACGCAGCTATAATTAACAACAGAACTACAATATATCACGAATACTTTTAAAGTGATGAGAACTATGTAAAAGCAATATATCCAGAACTGCCAATTAGTTTATTAAAATGCTACAAGGGCTTCCAAAATTTTGAGCATTTAGGATCGGGAATGCTGACGACATCGGGGAATCTTGTTCCAGTATTTGTGGCGCAATGCCTTTATATACTATCCTAAATCAAAAGGTTTATTACTAGCTTTTAGTGTCAGATGCACCGCGGTTACATGCATTGGTGCATGCGAGTAACTACCTATTTGCACATTGGAAGCGCAGTGGAAGCGCGTTGGAACTGAAGTGGAAAGTGCCATATGTGCCGCAGTTGCAACAGACTATCACCAAAGTTGCAGTTGTTGTCCGAAGTATCTTCAGTGCTCCTTGAAAATATTTGCCTGGGAGCGTTTCTCTATTTCTTTTTTTTTTCATATAGTATGCCGCCGGTGACGTTGAAACTCGTGGAACATACACAGGTCCATGCGAGATTTAATATGCTCACTTTATTTTGCCTCGGGATTAATTTTCAATTTTACAAATCAAATGTAACGTTAATGTAACGGCACGTTACAATTTTCGAAATGTAACTGGAACGCGTTCCTTTTCTATTAAAGGAACTTGTAACGGGAACTCGTTACAAAATTGTGAAGGAACGAGGAACGAGTTTTCGTTCCTGTTTTGGAGGAACGTGTACAACACTGGTTCTGCGTAAGTACCCAAGTGCCTTCATTGCCTTTTTTTGTGTGTACTCTATGTGCTCGTTCCACTTTAGGTCGGAGGTAATTATAACCCCTAAGTATTTGTAGCTGTTAACTAGAGATATACAATTATTGTTGATGCAATAGGTGAAAGGAAAGGGACTTTTTTTGCGGGTAACTCTCATTGCGACGGTCTTTTTTGGGTTAATGTTCATCTGCCAAGTCAAACACCAAGAGTGTATCTTATCCAGGGATTTGTTTAGGGTTATTTGGTCGTTGGGGTCATTGATGACGTGATACAGGATGCAGTCGTCTGCAAAAAGCCTTATTTTAACGGGTATGTCACAGACTATATCATTGATAAATACTAAAAACAGAAGCGGGCCAAGGATGGAGCCTTGTGGTATACCGGATTGAACTGAAGTGGGGGTGGAGCTTGAGCCATCTACAGAAACACTTTGGTATCTATGGGAAAGGTATGCCCGAATCCATGTTAGTAAAGAATCGTTTTTCAGGATCGATTTTAATTTTATAAGCAAATTGTGATGGGAGACTCGGTCGAATGCTTTTTCGAAATCAAGGAATATAATGTCAATTTGACTATGGCTATCTAGAGCATTAGCGAGGTCGTGAACTGTCTCAAGTAGTTGTGTGGTAGTTGATAGTCCTTTGCGAAAACCGTGTTGCCGGGGGTCAATTATGTTGTTTCTGTCAAGGAAGGCCGAGATGTGTTTAAATACTATGTGTTCAAGCAGTTTTGCACATGTACATAACAAAGAAATAGGCCTGTATGATGACACAAGTGACTTGTTTTCAGATTTAGGTATAGGAATGATTTTTGCGTATTTCCATTCACTCGGGACTTCGCCACTAGACAATGATTTGGAGAATATAAGTGTGAGATATTTGGAGCACCATTCCGCATAACGAACAAGAAATTCATTGGGTATAGCATCAGTTCCGGGTGATTTTTTTGTATCAATGCTCAGCACCAACGACAACACACCTTCTTCAGAAACGCTGATATTGTCTAAGGGACCTATGTCGTCTAATGATGGAAAAGGAGGGGCGATTCCGTTATCGTTTGTGAACACCGAACTGAAGTAGTCATTCAACGCCTCTGCGATTTCTGCACTGTCGACTACGTTTGTATCGTTTATGGAAAGACTGAACGAAGTTTTATTTTTTGGCGCGATATGACGCCAGAATTTCCCAGGCGATGAAAGAAGAAAGTTTGTTAAGGACACTTTCTGATAGTGGTTTTTGGCTTCTGAGATTACGTTTTTGAGTTGCACGCGCAGTGTTAGCATTTTATCTGTGCTGTTCTTTGAGGGGCGTCGTTTGTGCTGTTTTCTAGCTTTGTTCAGCTTACGACTTAGCCGGATAATATTTTTTGTCGTCCAGGGGTTAGAATTTCGTAGTACTTTATCTTTGCATGGAACGAAGTTTTGTATGCACTTGAACACTAACTCTTTAAAAAAGCGCCATAGGTTATCTACTGAATGTTCAGCAGATTCATAAAGAGAAGTAAACTCTGAAAAGCTGTTGTCCATAGCATCCAAAATGTCAACGTCACTGGCCCGAGAAAAAACGAGAATCTTCCTTTTTTGGACCGTGTGTCTTGTCGCAAAATCTATTTTCATAATTAGGGACACCATTTTATGGTCAGATATGCCTTCAAGTACCTGAACCTGTGGGTTGCGACGCATAATTCCGCTGTTAACAAGAAAGAGGTCCAGGACTGACTTGCTGTTACGTTGAATTCGAGTAGGCTCCTTCACCAGTTGCGTTAAATTGTGAAACAAAACAAGGTCAGCAAGTGGCTCGGAAGCTCTACAAAGTGGATCCGGGAAATCTTGAGCCCAGTTTATCAGAGGCATATTGAAGTCGCCGGCTAGTAGCAAATTGCATGCGTGATTTCTATATTGACACAAAAATTCATTTATTTGATCAAAAAACGTGTTGCCAGCGTTCGGAGGGCGATAGAATCCTCCAATAATTAAATTAAATTCTTCGAGGAATATTTTTATAATTACACATTCAATTCCAGGAAGATCCTGTAGTCTTAGGACGTTTAATGATTCCAAGAAGATGATAGCTACTCCACCGCCTCGGGAATCGCGGTCGTATCTATGGATTTTATAGTGGGGAAATGTAATTTCAGCATCAGTGATGTCTTTGTGCAACCAGGTTTCAGTTATAATTATTACATGAGGTTTATGTGCTATTATAATGCTTTCCAAGTCATCCATTTTATTCAATACGCTGCGCGCATTAAGATTCAAGCACCTAAACAGTTTTTAGCTGCCCATGAGGTCATTTGGACCGTCGTGTTCTATCACCATCCTTACCAACCCGCACCCTTAGCTTCTTAGTATCATCCCACGTGTACATATTGCCATTGATCTTGATCTTGTCGTAAAAAAGCTGCACTTTGCTTCCAGATGCTCTTTCATCAGCGGAACTTTGCCATAATTGCTTTCTAACATGCCTTGTTGAAGCAGAAAAGTCTTCCGAGATAGTAATGTTTCTTTTGCCCTTTAGCTTCGAACAATTTTTTAGCACGTTCAGCTTATCACGGTGATCCAAGAACCTCATGATTACTGGGCGCGGTTTATCTGTTTGTTTACGCCCCATTCTGTGCAGCCGTTCAAGTGAGGAAACCTGTACACCCAGTGTTTCCTTAAATATTTCTTCAACAATTTTTCCCGTAAGTGACTCGGGCGTCTCATTTTCATTCTCAGTAATACCGAATATTATGAGATTATTTCGCCTACTTCGGTCTTCAAGATCAACAAGTTTTCTTTCTAATGTCTGAATGCTATCCTCTGTCTTGTCAATTCTTGCTCCAAATTCTAAGCACTTTGCCACGGATTCCTCTACATTCTTCAGTTTTATTTCTATGCCGTCTAGTCTTTTCATCATAGTTTTCTGACCCGCAAGAATTTCCGTGAGTAGTTCCCGGTCACTAGGACCAGGATTTGGCTCCACATCGCCAGATAGTAATAGCAGCGACAGTACAAATTTTTCTGCACATGATATAAAAGCACTCAGGTAGTGTGGGCACGTCAGCTGGACAAAGAACGGATCGCTAGTTTTGACCGTAGAATACTTTGAACTAACCTGCGTGAAAAACAGGATCGGGTTCATAGCGTCCGCCGGGAGCCAGCTGACGCGCCCAAATAAATAAATAAATAAAAAATAAATAAATTCCCCCCTAACTCAAATAGGAGGGGATACAAGTGCGCAAAGATAGTGAACTTACTGCGACGAGGTTCGGGCCATTTAACTGAGTTATAGGAAGAAAACAGGATTCCCCAGTTAGGAATTTGTGAATGACAAATGCATTAAAGTAGATTTATAGAACGTGCGCTGACCATGCTTTTTTTTTTTTTTTTGGCATGAGAGAGTAAAATGCAATTTCACTCCTCCTCCACCCACGTGATCCTCGCGTTCGCAGCCGCAAACATGGCGGCTGGGGTGGGAGCGGACGATTGAAGAAGACAACAGCCGCTTTGTGAAGTGTTTTTCGATAGAACTATAGCAGCGACCTTCCTACGAATTCCACGTACAAGCTTTCGCGTACAAACGCGTGCAGTGTACGTTTAATGAACGGTGCCTTCCTCGACTACGAGCCTCAACCGACGGGAGTCATAGCGAGCTGCCTCTCCTGTGTTTTTCCCCGATCGAACGGCCGTGCCCGTGCTATGTGAAACCCGCCAGCATACACGCCTCGGATTCTTCGCTTACGTGTGCGAAACGAAGAGGAATACACTTTCAGCGACACAGTAAGCTGTTGTGATCGTCGACGGCTGGTCTCCGACGACTCACTGGATATAACTCATACATGTAAAGAAAAAGGCTTCGCTACGACTTCGGCATCGAGCCGTATGACGGCCATGAGCGCGTCGACGGTGAAAATACCGTGACTGTGATCCGTCTCGTTCGCAAGTCTGGTAAGTACAGCATAATACCCTAAACACTTCTGATCGCAGAGACTATATTTCATCTGTGTGCAGAATAACGAACAACGAGGAGTGCATATTTTGTGATCGCCATAGGTTGTTCGCTGTACAGACGTGCTCGACGGACTCGTAAGGGAACGCCGTCGGAATGAAGCGGGTGGTAGCGGAGCACCCGGGTGCCGCTTTTCTTCGCTGGCGTTGATGAAATTCAGCCGCTATTATATTCGTACTCGCTTCCTCAGGTGCATTTTACATCGCGAACCAGCAGTGCGAACTCGCGTTTGCCCGTAAAGCGGAATGCCAGCTCATGATAGGAATGCGTTAATCTAAAAGACATTTTATGTGTTCCGCGAGTTTAGATTAACAGATCTGTGTGGCGAGCGGCTACCTATGAGCCAACGCTAAATATACACCTGTCCTGTGCATACATTTTGTTTAATTACGCAGAACAGTACCTTACCACTGGCGCTACATAGCAGGCCAAGTATAGCGGTTATATATACGGGACTTCAGTGTAAGACGGTGTATCGCGAGTGTGTTGTGGTCTTTGTGCTTTGCTGTGGTTGTGTTATTGGCGTGTATGTGTGTTCGTGTCATGTTAGCCTGTATGTTCTATGTTCGGTGTGATGTAATTAAATGCCTGCTAATTGTAGCATGGTCGAAAAACGCACTGTTTGTTTTTTCTTTTTTTTGTCTCTGCTACTCCCTCTGGGAGTACTAGCACTCCGCTTGGTGTGGTAGTAGAGCTCTCTTCAAAAGAGTCTTCGAATCCCCTTCGGAGGCGTCCTACTACTCTCTCTTAGCGAGAGTACCGGTACCCTGCAATGGGGTTGATCTACTCTGAAAAACGGAGTTAAATTTGGGACACGAAAGTACTCCCCCAAAGTGAGTGCCCAGCACTCCCTTTGTTTTTAGAGTGTAGTTCACCGCATAAATCGGTGGCTGTCAATTTAAGAAATATTGGAAAAACCCAATATACCCGTCGGATAGCTAAACCGTTTTTCTTTTCAGCGTAGGCTGTTATGAGATCCCAACAAGGGCCGTTTTTGCGCCGTAGTTGTCCGCCGCCGCCGCCACCGGTGTCCGTAACCGCTATCGCGCAAATTTTAGAAAAGGTAACCAGCGCCGAGGAGGATTCAAACCACGTCCTCTGCGTAGATTCGAATCCACACCCTCTGCGTGGCAGTCGAGCATTCTACCACTGAGCCACGCCTCTGCTTGGAAAATCTGCTAAAAGACCTGAACAGGTATGGAATCACATTAACAAATCTAATGTTATGTGGCAGAATAATAATACGCCACTACACGTCGGGGAAAGTGGATTGCATAACAAGTTCGAGGAATCATTTGAAAGAACGCAGGGCTGCATGGTTTGTAGCTCTGAACCCATTACCGAGGCATCATGAGCATCATTATTATGAAACAATCCGTAATTATTCCGTAGTGGGTGCTTCCCTACTTGGCGAAATGATAAGTTCCCTACTTGGCGAAATGATAGTTATGTAGCAGGGGATACCTACCACCTCTACTTGCACTAGTTTCCTCAAGCGTTTAAAATGGCCTTTAAGAAGATCGATCCTCCCGCTAACGCTGTCACTGTCCTGCGGTTCCGCACAGGCCTGGCTCTTTTTTCTCACGACAGCACCATATTTATGATGGCTGCGAGGCTGCGACGTCTTCACATATGCTGCACGTAGCATCTACCTGTCTTTGTTTCGCTTTGAACACATTGTTCACTGGGTTATTTAAGATTATTCATTATTGAACAAGCTTAACCCCCAACTGCCTGCTGGAAGACTAACAGTGCCATTGGAAAATGGTGACATTAGAATATGGTGAACAAACCACCTGATTTACCCTCTAACGCGGGATGCTAGCGGGAAGAAAGTAACGACAGTCAGTGAGAAATTTGAGCGCTCTGAGAGGCACGTAAGGATGCGTTTCGTGGCAGACACTAGGATGAGTGCACAATGTACGCAATGCGCTTGTCGCCTCAAAATCACCAGACCTGGTGAGGGGCCCCTTAATTTTCTCGCGCAAGCTGCGCCACAAGGGTGCTGAGCAAATTCATTGAGTCCTAAATGATGCCGGAAGATCGAAAAGTTACTTTACTGCTGTGCAGATGGACGTGAATTAAGGAATCCTGATACATACTTGCAGAGCGAGCGCCAAAAAAGGCAGCAATGGAGAAAACAAAAGAAAAATCATAAGGACGGCGTTCGGTGGAACGCACAGCCATTGCTGCATTTCATGGCTGCATGCAAGCCGTGTCATGCTCAGAAGTGCCACTAGAGCAGCCAGATCGGCGAGCGCCACTTGAAGAACAGTCGAGGCTCGAAAGATATCCATGGGAACTAAAGTGCTGAGATATTCTTTCTCTAAAACAAGAAAGACTTTAATGGGAACAAGCTGAGCGAGCAATTTCTTTTCTAATACACGGCACGCTGCTTTTGTACGAGGAGCAAGAGGAACACATGACTGATACAGACATGTGGGAAGGTAACGGCCCGCTAAATGCATTTGTATAGACTTATAGCACTGCTTGCTGCTTTTAAAGATCTTACAAGTCCACAGTCCACACACCTATTAGCTTTGCATTATCGAGTAAGCACTTCTTTTAAACAGGGACGGTATCCGTGGAAGGGCTGCAAAGAGCAGCCTGGCGTTATATATCTATGTTCAAGCAATACACGCAATATCTAGGTTCTAGATATTGCATGTATTTTGTGACTGGGCTGCATGAAAATGTCGCCTTGCGCATGAGGTACTGTAGGAAATAAATTGACCAAGTAATATCAATTGACGTATAAGCTGCACGCTTTCCCCGCAAAATTTTTTTTTTGTGCCGAATGTGTGGCATGCTTTCACAGAGTTTCTACTAAAATACTAGAGGGAAAACTGGCGCTAGTGTCTATGGCACTTTCAAACAAGGCAGTTGAGCCAGCATGGGAATGATGGGTATGACATGGATTTGCCTAGTCTTCGTTCTTCTGGCTTCATATCGCTTTGCGACTTCAAAAAAATATGTCGTTTAGGACGAAATATTGCACTAAAACGGAAGCTTTTGGAATAATTATGTGCGTGCGCAGGAACTAGTTGCTTTTTCGCGGTTAGAAAAATATTGAGCGCTCAGAAACTTCGCAATATTGTGCGATGTGGCGTTGTTGCCTCGGCTGCTTGTGCCCAGATTTAGCAGTCTATGAATGTTTAAGTTACAGATATAGTTGTGTTCGAACTTAAAATAAAGGTTTTGCTCTTGTAATAAGTGACGTGATAACGTTTTCAAGCACGTAAAAATGTAGGTGCGTCTTCTAAATATAATAAACGGGCTTTCGCTCGCTTCTTCTAGTGCAGGGCAAGTGCTCCACTGTATTTTTACAAAATATATGCATGGGTCACGCCTTTGCGCGAGGCCGTAGCAGGAGCGCAGTATCGCCCATCGCTTGGTGGTTAGCTTTGTGAAAAAACGTGACGTTAAATGAACAACCCTGCCGTTAAACCCCATCGTAAACTGCGCGTTAAACTCCATCGGAAACTTCGCAGGCGCGTCTGCCTATGGTCCACTGGGCGTCTACTACGCGCGATAACTGTGCGCCTGCTTAGCGCGTTTGGTCGGCGATGAATTAATTAGACAGCGGAATTGAAATGCCGTAGTACAAGATATACGAACAGCCTTCTGACAAAAGATGAATGTCAGGCGTGAAAGCCGCCCTACGGTAACAGATTCTATCGCATCTGATACAAAATAAAAGAAAAAAAAACAGCAAAACCTGATCGATAAGGTTCGCGAGACGCAGCGCGAATATTTCTAAAGTTGGGTAAAGTACCGCTGCAAATAATATGTGTAGCCATCCATCAACAAACACAACAACGAAACACTGCACGGCACCTCATCATTGCAAACGAATTTGGTACATGCGACAGTCTGATGATCTCTAGCAATAAAGCGTACACTACTGCCGCTGCCTTCGTCGCGTAATGAAAAAGTGTAGTAACGTCACTCGCGTCGCTGAAGTTAAATAACAGGAATAAACAAATCCATCTAAACGTTTGGAGCTACATGCACGAAGACTAGACAAATCCATGTCATAACCATCATTCCCATGGCAGCTTCACGATCGCAGCGCCAGTTTTCCCTCTAGTATTTCAGTAGGAAACTCTGTGGCTGCTTTCGCATGTATCTTACTGTGCGATAGTTGTATTACGCATTGAGGCAAACGCTTTAAGTTGCTGATGCGCTGTGATATGAAGCGGTTTGGTTGATGGCCCTGTTGTGTAAAAACAATTGCGATATGCCGAGCCAAGAAAAAACAAACAAACAAAACAAACGAAGCATAGATTACGAGAGGGCATGAAAGTTGAAAATCAGCAAGGAACGAACTTAAGCAGGCAACAATCATGAGTTTTCTGCACATGTGGTGAAAAAAAAAAACTGTGTTTGACACCGTTACTGAGTGAATCAAATGATCAGACGCAATACCCATAATAACTCCGTGTCCTTGTGTTTTTTTTTCTTTCTGGCATCACTCGCAACTAGCAAGCTGCGTATATCAAGCTTCGTTTGCCAAAGTGTCATTCGGAACGAGCAGCTTATCTGTAGTGGGCGATATTTGTCGCACAATGTTTCAGGCGGATTTACTTCGAAGGACAATGAGCTCAATTACGCATCATTACTTACCGCAGCCCCATTATTCTCATACGCTTTGTCAAGAAACACTCACGTGCTTTTTGCTTATAAAGTTAGTACAACCATTGCTGTATAGTCACTTACCTGAAGTAACATGTGGAACTGTGTATTCACCGAGCTTAGAAATGCTGACATATTCCCACTTTTCCCAGTCAATTGCGCCTTTCGCGATGTACTCAACTATAGGAAGGAAGCAAGAGAAAGGATTAGGAGACGCTGCACAAACTATGCCCTGGGCCAGCGAGTCTCACGAATTAACGAATAGGTTCTCGCTCTCTCTCTCAATATATATATATATATATATATATATATATATATATATTAGCGAAAGCTAACGAACCCTACAGTGGGGCACGCTCTCCAGTATCATCTATAGTGGGTCAGGCCCCAACGCGCATTGCTCGTGCTCGCCGCTCGCTCTCGGGGCTCGTGCTTTCAGCCGTTCACCAAGCTACCAGTCGGGCCTTACGCCAGCCTTGAGTAATAGGCCTTTACAATTGGTGGAGAGTGCTGGGTACCCTCACAACAACTTCGATCTCTTTCTATATCCCCTGGAACTTCGCTCCCGCACAGTGACGGCTTTTCTTTCCTTTCTATCTCTTTCACTCTCTTTCCCCAACCCCCACAGACGCTTTTAGCCGTGCTCCCTATATGGGCTGCAGAAATTAGCGTCCTTTCCTAACCGAACCACAATCATCATCATCATCATCATCATCATCCGTCTACCATGCCTCAGGACGCCGCCCAGCAAACGCCTCCGCCCGCACCGACCGCATGTCCCAGTGTCCTTCGTGTCCGAGAACCACCTGTCTTCGCAGGCGCGGATGGGATCGACGTGGAGGACTGGCTGACAATTTACGAACGCGTGAGCGTGCCCCACTATACATATAAATATATGAAGATGAGACGGTCGAGACAAACGTGTGTTCATGGACAGTATACTTCGTTTCATACATAAGATGCAATGCCGTGCAGACTACATAAGAAGTTTGATCGGCAATGTGCGTTGTTCCCCACGTCAAACTGGCATCCTTTGCGCTGTTAGTGCGATGGCGAGGTCTACACAACAAAAAAAAATTGTTCTTCCTCTATCATACGAAACGATATAGCGCGAAAGTAAAACCTGTCTTCGGTGACTTGTGGAATGCATACGCGGTAATCTGGTGAATCGAAGGGCGGAAGATGGGTTGGGTACTCTGGACATGTGAACCGGTTGCACTTTGACATCACCGGTACCTCAAAAGCAAATAGGTCCTCGACGGTTATACACAAGCGAAAGTTCTCGATAGACTCATAACACTTCGGAGGCACTGCACTAGCCAAAGCCCTGCGCAAAGCTTGCATGGGTTAGAAACGTCCGCAAATGGTGAAACCTTGCAAGAAGAACCGAACGGATTGTCAGCAAATCGTTTTTGGAGTACACGGTGCGCTTCAGCGAAACGCGTATAATTTGCTCGTTGGTGGTCGTCTTTTAGTTCCTCGAGTGGAGTGTGTCGCAGCAGAACTGGCCAGAGAAGACATATTTTGTGGTAGTTGTAGTTACGCTTTGCCTGAGCAACACGCCGGCAGGACGCCGCCCTTCCGCGTTCGACCGAGGCTGTGAGATGCTTAGACTACTGAAGTGCGAGCAGTCGGCGCGCATTAGCACGACAATCTGCCGCTGCTTCGCTTCATCGTTCCTAGATATAAGTACCACTCTCTGGGGACCAAGGGTGCAGGGAGGCGATGTTAATTAAGGAGCAATTTTGCCTGGTGAACACTTTTTCTTTATATGGACTGCAGTGGCACTCAAATTTTAAAGTGGTATAGTGAAGCTATAGAGCCCAGTTTCTCGCTGTGTCGGTGGTGTGACAGGTAAAGCTTCCAGCTCCTACCGACGCTACACGAGTGCTTGTTGGTTTGAATCATCGCTGATGTTACTTTTGTATTGCCAGATGTACGTATGTCCATGTTTTCACGCGTCCACTTTTGTGACGGAAATAGGTCAGTGATTTTTTGGTGAACCTCGGTAAAAAAAAATTACTTGTTAAAACAAAAAAAAAGCGGAAACATCGAGAGTATATATTTGCAGACGTATAACCGAGTTGTTCACGTCTAAGAAACGAAAGGTAGGTTGTTATTAGTCGCAAAAAGTAGAAAAAATCACGTCGTGGGTGAGAAAAAGAGGCGGTGTATTTCTTGGTGCGAACACCCTCTACGGTAAGAAGTCCTGCTATCATTCACATACCATTCACAACGCAGGAACGGAGTGCGTATACACGGATGTACGTGCTGCACACACGCTCCTTGTGGTTGTGGCTGGCGCCGCGGTGCCTAAAAAACTGCGTGATTTCTGAAGTGCCGCGAGGTCGCGAGCCACATTCTGAGTCTCATTGAATATACGTACTTTTCTATGAAAATAATTCAGACTAATGAGTGCGCCAGGCTTCCACCATTCGTAATGACGCCATTTGCGAGTATAACTAAGGCATTCCCGTGTACTTCAGGTTCAGAAGACTAAAAAAATAGCGCTTCATTGTGGAAGCATGATGAATATATTGCTCGAGCTGCTGGGCCACATCCGAATGCTCCCACTCAGAGTGCTCCCACTGGCACCTGAGTGCTTGTCCGAAATGGTGTAACGGCTTTCATAACTAGACATGTCCCAAGTAATGGACAGCAGCAATTGAATGCTAAAAAAGCAACAACATGCATAGTAAAGACAACCAAATATCTTACGTTTTTAGACACATCCAAAAGAGTGTCTTGTGCATAAACTCGTTACAAGCTTACACCACATGTACATCCCTTTTTTCTAATGTTTTCCTCGTCTATCACATCTTTTGTGACTTGAAATGCTTTGATCCCTGTGCTTCTGAGGGGCTGTGGTTGCTTCAATCTGTGGCGCCCACTAATCTTGCAACCTACGATCCTCAATGTGTACTTCTATACTTTACTTGTTCTTTTCGATGACGTCACACACGTCGATTTCCTAACATTGCTAATATTCCGTGTAAAACATGCACGTGCCCGTTATTTCGTTGTCTTCTCTCTCTGTGCTTTATTCTTGTGCTCTCACAGTCTTTCTTTATATCTGATGAAAACACATAAATACAAGTCCTGTGGTGTTGTGGACAGTCGGTCACTGTCG
Source organism: Hyalomma asiaticum (assembly GCA_013339685.2). Lineage (NCBI taxonomy): Eukaryota > Metazoa > Arthropoda > Arachnida > Ixodida > Ixodidae > Hyalomma > Hyalomma asiaticum. The sequence goes on from CM023484.1 coordinate 91,231,484, forward strand.
TTTTGCCTTACTGTCATTTTAGGCAGTGTAATTTTAGCAATGAGTACTGAAGTTGGACCCGTGAGTCAGACAAGTTGCTCTCAGGTGATGAACTATTAAGCAAGAACTTGTGACAAGGAAACATTCATGGAAAAATAATAAGCGTGTCTCACGTTCGGTTTCGAATCTGCGAATTTTGCCGGCAAATCCGTAGACATCCTTGCGCCTCATTCCATACATTAGAAAGTACAGTGAGTAGTCGCTCAGGATTGTCGACAGCCAATTCAGACTCCTTTTCTGTAGCCAGACGTCTTGTTCCTTGCTGTAGTCCATCTGTAAAAAAGTGAGGAAATATATATGTCAGAACTTGTTGTGGTCTTTACTTGCAAATGCAAAAGCTGATAGCTTTAGTGCTTACCGCGCTTTTACTGAACCCACATCAGTGGTATAACGCAGTGGCGCTGTTTGAACTCGTATGTTCGAAAACATTGCAAAACTGAAGGCTTGCCACTTCTACAATAAATATCATTCCATCTTCGTGCCATGACATTTATCGCACTTCCAAGCAGGTCACTTAAACTAATGTGTTGCGCCTATAGACCCATTATGGGCGATTTATTTATTTATTTATTTATTTATTTATTTATTTATTTATTATTATTTATTTATTTATTTATTTAGAGTACCTTGCGGCCCTTAGAGGCATGGCGTAAGGGGGTAGTAGAGGAAAATGCTTGTTTAAAATGCGAACATTAATTTAGAAACAAAAGGAACGGATATAAATACATAAGAAATGAGAAGAGAAGTTACAGTAACATATTCGGGAGCATAGTGAACACTACGCTGGGAGATATACAACAAGGCAAGAAAATATAGACTTTGGATCACGACAGCTCATTCCTACAATAAACTGGTGCAATGAAATACGAATCATACATTAACAGAACGACCGCAGCATAAGTTGGCTATCATGAAGAAATATTTAACGTAAAATTTCACGCAAACAACATTGAAGCGCAGGAAAAGAACAATGTAATAGCTACGGTATCGAGCAGTATTTTAGCGAATTTGTGGTTAGTAGCTGCTGGAAGCTTAATTGCTTACTCTCGGAAGGTGTTCGGATGGTTGTCCCAAATGCAGATGGCTCATGGGAGAATAGTGCAGCCTCATGAATTGCTCTTCTTGTAAATGCACATGAAGTTAAACTGATATAAGTTGGCAACACAGCAGGGAAACAATCATGAACACTGCAATTTTACACGATTACTTCTAGTATATCGTTTATTAAAAGCTGCTAGGGTTTCGCGTCCCCGAAAAACACAATAAGCTTTGAGAGAGGCAGTAGGGGAAGGCTCCGGCAATTTCGACCACATGGCAATGTAGTTCTTCGAAGGCTGGGACGAGGACATCCAGGCTTACTGTGATCCTTTCGAGCATAGCTTCCGAGTTACCTACGTGAGAGCTGCGTTGAATGTATGTTTTTTTTTTTGTAACATGAGTAGGGCAGAACGCACATAAAACACTGAATAACCATGTTACCTAGCAAGTGTAAAAAGACGAGGAGTATCAAAAGCTCGTGTCATCTCTAGACGCTCACTACCAGTCGAAAATCACTTTCGCGGCACGGTTCAAGTTAGCTTCAGAGGACGACCCGACCCCTCCCCCCCCCTTACAAAAAGGGGTCATGACAGGATTTTCATTAAATTTAAACTGTCGGTCGCTTTATGCAAATCCGGCGTATTCCCGGGCGAAGCTTTGCGGAACGGCTTTCTCGCTTCATCAGGAGAATCGGTTACCCAAGCAGAACACATAGCCGGCCCGCGGAGATATAAAGACAATAGGGCCGAACCCATCGAGAGAAAAGAAAAGTAATAACACTGTACAAATACCTGACTAATGCGAAAAATTTGAATCTAGGACTCTTGGTAGAACGGCGGGAGAAATTGGGCAAGCTAGGAAGGCTAAGTACAATAGTCTTTCGGTCGTGATCAGGACAACGTATCCTACACTTCTCTTTAGCTTACCGTGTTTGTCACAGACTAGACATATAGCCATGTGTTCTCGAACGTCGTTACCAGCCATACGAGTACAAGACAGTAGAGAGGACACGTAAACGCACTGAGATGGCAACCCACAGGTCGATTAAATAGATCTTGCTATTAGAACATCATATAGCTATACTGTACGTTTGAAAGTGGGGGCAGGAACGTAAAAATACATATTGAGCCAAACCAGTCTCTTTATACCGCACTAGAGAGGGCTCACCAGAAATATGTATCCTAAAATCGTGTCGGCCCCTGTTGAAAACGTATGACGCTGCTGCTCTGTGGTACTATAAGAAAACGCAATGTAGTCGTAGTTACTCATGTTCCCAGAGTTATTTGGTCACTTGTGGGGGTATGAAAGGCAAAGGCAGAACCCTGTTGCCGGGCCGAGATTGGTTGGGCGCCTAAATGTTATCTACACTATGTGACTGTGTTTTGTGTCAGCTGCGACAGAGCGGCGGCACTGAAAAAAAATTGCTTACCTGTGTAGACCTGTACTGCGACTAACTGGTGGCGATCCCGTACAGTTATCTTCGAAGAAAATTTTGTAGGCTCTGCTTCACGCATTGTAAGACGCAGAACACAGTGATTCTACGCTGTCTGTTTAATGGCAGATGGCGAGGTGACGGTCATAACGTGATAATATCTGCGCTACGCGCTGCAGCAATTGCATGTTATACGAAGAGAGTGAATTACACTAACCATGAATAGAAGGTTACAAATTTTATGATTGAAGCACCACACCGGCTATACAGCGCCAATATTGCGGACACCGTTCAAAATTTGACACGCACTATAGAAATTCAGACCGCATACATAAATCTAGTTCCGCAAATGCAGCGCTGTTCTCCAGCGTTACAGAGAACCCTGTCATAATTTCAGATTATTCCGTAAGCGTTTCGATACCAAGAGATCCTTACCTGTCTATCACTAGCACATTATTCCATCATTGTTTTGGGAGGCACATGTGGGTGCTGTTTCCTTTGGTGCTGTACATGTAGGTCCCGTAAATTGCAGTACACGCTGATCAAGGAAAGAACTACGCGGTTACCTGTTAGGGCAGGTACACTACTTCATTGCTTCATAACGTGAGATTACAGACAAAGGAGATATTTTCCGTACCAGCATCACTCTCTTCCCTGACGTAAATTTGGTCTTGTCGAATCTGATGGAGATCAGAGCCTCCACTCCAAGGTCAAGAGAGCCGCGCACCATAACTTCAACCGGATTTACGCTCAACAGCCTTGTCGTGTTGATGAAGTCCAGGTCCATCGAGATCATCCACTTCACGAGCTCTATCGTCTGTAACAGTACAGAGCGAGATATTAATTTAAACAGCCTCCTTCCTCGTGTGTCTTTGCTTTCACAGAAACTCATGCCAACACAAACTGTAAGGTCAATTGGAGACGCTATTGTCCAGTAGAAGATTTCTCGACGCTAATGACCATGATAATTGGCAGAAGATACGCACGTTTAGCATGGAGTAAGGAATGTTACAGGGAGGTAGTGCCGCAAAGCTAAGAAACAGCAACTCATGCGGGCTGTGATCCATGGGTGTCATATTAGGACGACGTAAGCACAAGCCACAGCAAGAGCCGGCGCTCATCTGCCACTCCAGGTAGTGTTATTACGGAGAGAAAAGAGGTAAATTTGCAGGACATACAGAGAAATTTCACCGGCTGGAGAGATTGTTCTTATCGCCGGCAGTTGAAAGCCGTCTTCTCATTTCCAACTGTATTTTTCTCTTCCTAACGTCGTTTCATTCGCGCGCAGCTGTAACGCAAATTCTACGAGAGTAGGGAGGTAAGTGCCGGCAATAGAGTAAGGTCAGCACCTTCGTAATGATAACGCGGTCGTTGATTCAGCCGAGGGTCGGCTGCTCCACATCGGACAGCACGGCGTGTATTTTGTGACGGGGCTAGTTCCTTGAGGGCCTGCTACACCGTGTAAGACGCTCTGCTCCTCGAATATGCGCTTAAAAGAAACTTCCTAGGGGCCGAAGTTGAAAAAAAAAATACCGACAAGAAGCTGCTGCTATGGCAACAAGAAGAATTGCAGGTAAACGTGGAAGAAAATAAAGCAGCGCCCCCATCGTGACGGTCTCCGTAGACATAGCGTATGCATCATGATAGGATGAATCTCGTGGAGACAATCGATGAGGCCGTTCGTTTTCAGTGATATAAGACATCAAAGGTTTGTGAGGGAATGATTATCGCTGATCTGCAGCAAATTAGGGTGAAAGGGACCAGCCGCGGTTGTTAATAAGCGGCAAGTCGACTCGTAATAAAGCATGATCCCCGGCGCGTTGTGAGTGGCGGGAAGGGGTCATGACGCTGCCGCTAGAATGCATTTTAGAATGTTTGTTGCATTGCGCAGCGAAATGTATGGCCTGCTGCTAATACTACCGACCTATTTCCTTCAAAAATACCTGGAAATACTTGGGCAAAGGTATTCTGATATTTCAATTTATACGAGCAGTACGTAAGCAGGCCCATCAGTTCCTCTGCCTTTAGCACCTTTTCCTGTTTTAGCATCAGCACGTGTACACGAAGCACCGTGTTGGTTGAACTAACAACTAAGCGAGGTAAGAGCGACGAAGTGTAAGCTGCAGCGTCGTAGCGTTCATTAGCCAAGCGCGTCCTCTTAGTTGAGCTGGCACATGGATAGACCAAAAAGGCTGGAAACAATGTGGCGCAGGAGAGCTGTTTGACTGAGTAGCTGAACAAGCAGTAAAATGTTAATATTTGAGGCAGTCACAGCCATCGAACCACATCGTTGAAAACCACATAAACGAAGATGTTCGCTTTCTGCATTTTCTACTGCACGCACCTTCAGGCGACATAGAACTGAGACAAAGCTCGAGTAGTGTAAGTCATGAAGGTGTTTCCGTTGCATTCCGCCCTCGATTGTTTGGGTAGGGACGATATGAACGCATTGTCTGGCGGATAGTTCCAGGTCATTGTTGCGTGGACAAGGATTGAGTCTTGCGGTGGAGCACGCAAAACGACAGGAAACGCACTGAATGCTCCTTTAACAGACGAGCAAGTCTCTTGAAAGTATTTCTGCCCCTCAAAATGTTTCCGCACACTTTTCATTAAGAAATAATGTGTACCGCGGATAGGCGCATGTCTGCCATGAATCGAAGCTTGAAGAGCCTGGCGATAAGACAAAGAAAACGCATGAGATACATTGTTATCTTTTATGAGGAACAGAAAGACAGCAATGTAAGTGTCTAAAGAAATAACAACGAGAAATGCGAAAAAAAATGATAGTAGATGGGTGTACTGTCCTGCGTGAGGTGAACGGACAATCTGCCAATACTTGAACCGAAGACTATTACGTGACTTCATCCCTACATACAAGGGCTGGAGCCCAACATCTCGCTAGGGGACAAAACCCAGCTGTTTAGAAACCAGTAAATTTACAAGAGTCGAACAAAAGGGCTTGCGTGGCTTAAGATGTACTAACATGAATAAGGTGCGCGATCATAAGCACAACGATGAATTTACCTGTGTTAATGTGAAGTAACGTGGAGGGATTTACGTATTTCAATGGACCGGGGTAATTGTAGATCTATGGAAGTGGCCTTTGCCTTGTAGTTGGGGTAGACAGGATGATAATGATGATGAAAGAGGACAACTAAAGTGCATGAAGGCGGTTCAAACAATTGTTAACGTAGTATAAGTTGGATTATGGCAGAATAACGTGGATTGCTGCTGGTTACTGCCGATTGAGCAGCATTAAAATCGATTGAATTTGCTTTCTTTGACGTGTATGTACTTTTTTATTTCTAAACCCCCCTACAACGATTGCCTCTAGAGGCGCTGTAGGTACATGCATGCATAAATAAATAAATAAATAAATAAATAAATAAATAAATAAATAAATAAATAAAGGTAGATTACTTGTCGAATAAAGTGAATTAAAGGGCGTAACTTAGGTTCATGTATTGATTAGGCTGCAGTACGCAGACTACAGCGTGCAATGAAAGGAAATAAAGAAAAATTAACATGACACAACAAGGTCTGAAGTTGGATTAGTTTAGAATAACTGGATTAACCTGGGTGGAGGCGGATTGCTGTAGAATAAGGTGGATTGCACCGTTGAAGGAATGAATTATGGCGTGGAAGCACTGGCGCAGGGCTTTCGCCTTCGTATGTCTTGGTCGATGGGTAAGGACATCTAGTTATTTCTCTTATTGACGGACGCTTGAATGGAATTTGGCCTAATTGCTAGATGAGCAAACAAGTATTTTCAACTTATTGTTTGAACTCGCTTGATTTCTCATTGCATGAAGCTATTCCAAAATTCTGCAGGGCTTAGCCACAGTGACCTGTATCGGTGCTGGGGCGTCACCTGCCCCAGTTTCTGGTAGACGAGGCAACAGATGCATTAATCAGATGCATTAAATCCTCCAAATCCGTAGAGTGATAACGCAATAGCGCGGAAAATTTTCTTTCTTGCTGTACAAAACACCATTTCAATCGCATATGCGGAGTTTACAGCGAACATCTGTTCTCTATCACATGATACTTTCAGCACCATACCAGTAACAACTCATTAGTACCTGTAATGTTGCCCGCGGTTTCCTTCTAAAAAACACTTTCACCGATTAGCGAATGCTCCTCGTTACCTCGGGAAGATACGACGATGCGAAGGACACGCAGGCCTTGTACATCGCAGCCGCTTTCTGCCACGCAAGTTGATTAGTTGTCGGTATTTCCGAAGAGACGATGCCTGCACGAGTGGCAACTGCAATGGTATTTGCAACCTGTCGCAAAGAAGAAAAGAGCGTAAGATAGGAGGTTGGCCAGAAGTTTTCATTCTCGCTCAACTATGCAGCCCGGTTCGGGAGTGTCTGCGATTATTTCTCAATAACGGAGGTCATGCATTCACTACCGCAGTGACTAAACAAAGTGCTGAGTAGGTGTGGTCTAACGTTGATTTTCAAGTGCCCAAAATTCATTCGTATAAGTGAGGCTGTTAACGAAAGAACGACCAATTAAAGACGTAGAAATGGCAGACTTGTTTTATAAAGTGCACCATGAAATGCACAAAATAGCGCGATGTATAAATTGCTTTCAGCTCTGGCAGCGTCCAGGTAACTCGAACGGGCAATTTTGTTTATACCACAATAATGCAGTGTGCTTAGCCAAAAACGTGTGCACCGTCTCCTTTTTCCAGTTACACTGTAGATTTCGCAAATTATCAGCGAAACTTTGATAAGCGAGCCGTTTTATAAAGAGAACGCCCGAAGATCATATGGATCATATAACCTAGCTGAATGTTACACTGTCATCGACACTCGAATCAAATGCTTGAGACAGCCTTCGAATCCTTTGTGTAACAAAAGACGTGAATGCCTAAGCATCACTCGCGCACGGGAGCAATAGCTGGCGCTTAACTACCTGAGCATGCGCTGGAATGTTTAGCGTCTGTCTTCTTTTCCACAACAGCGCGTCTTGTCGGTGCATTGAGCGTTCTCGTTCTCGTTTTGCTGTCTTGCCTTTTTTTCTGTGTTGGCAAGTCTAAGCATCTTTCATGACCATCTAGCCGATCATTCTTCTGCGCAAGAAACACGAATGTGTAGACTTACTACCGTTTATATATTGGTTCTTGCGGTCGTGACGTTAAATAATTAATGCCTCAGTGGTTTCTTTGGTTCGCGCTGTACGTACCCTGCTCCCTATTGAAATACAAGCGACCATTTCCAACCTTGAACGTCACTTAAACCACAGCGTCTTGTAGATATGCGCACGTTCTGACTATTAGAAACTTGAAACACCAGTCTGGGTACTTCAATTCGTCAATTCAGTCCAGCCGACCGAATGCCGTTGCTGAAGGTACATGTCCGTTATGATTAATTGGGCAAAGGCAACGATCTCGAACACATGCAACTATAGAAGCCGACACATCAACAGCGCCTTAAACAAATGGAAAACGCAGAGTCCTGCGAGATGTAAACTTCATGCTGGATGCTCAGACCCATCTCAGTATGTGAATGCGCAAGACTAGTTGAACTTCCCCCTTACAGGAGTTACGACAGGCCCTCCATGATAGCTTCGCGGCTACGTGTTCGCTTGTGGCACCTCCACAGGTTTTGTAGCTTCGTGGTCGCAGCGGCGCGAGCGTCCTGCTTCTAGTGCTGCTCTTGTGCGGCAGCGCCTTCCTTGAGCATCGTCAGTGGGCGCCCGCTGCACAGAGCTCAAGAGCACTGCAACAGGTGTCATGGCTCGCCCGCTTAGTCCCATGACGCTCTTCTTCTTCCTCTACCTTACAACGCAAACTTGAAGCATCCACATATAGGGCTTTCGATAGAGAAGTTGAGAACAATAACCTCACAGTAGAGTAGGCGTGGGCATCGGCTCGTGTACCACCAGGACGAGCCAAGGCGCATAACGTTGGTTGAGGGAGCCCCGTCGTCCCCAGATGGATGTGGCGGGTGCCAGAATCTGGCTGCTGTTACATAACCGTACAACCTGCCATAGAGTCAAACACCTTTACAACGATGTGTTCGGAAGCTTGTAAACTATACGTTATATGGACCACCGTGCTTTAGAGGTCACCTACCGTGACAATCCGAGCAAGGCTGGGAAGTAGTTATCTTTTGTTATACCAGTCATTTTTTGAAGAGGTCTTCGATGTACAGGCGTTTGAGAGTAGCACTGACATGAAATCAATATCAAGGGTAAGGGCAGTTATTTAATTACGTGAGCAAAGTTACATCACGGATATATTAAAAAGCACCCCTTGTTTTTTTATTTGAATTGTATTATTGTGTACATAAGTTATGGTTTGTCATTTTTTATTGAAAGTTTGTAGGCTTTTTGCCTGTGTGTGTGGAGGAGGGGTGAGTTGGTGGCTAAACTTCTGGGTTCGCTTATGGGATATCAGCGTTTTAGTTACTTCAGTAAACCTGCTAACACGGCATATGATTTTCCTGGAAGTCCGCCAGTGGAATAAGTAAACACTTTTTTTTCGCTTGGTGCTGTATTTCTCAACGATGCAAACAATGAGTTTCAACTCTCCCTACGGCGATATTTAGGGCATAATATAATAAATCCTTACTAAATTAAGAAGAAAGCTAATGCCTAATCTATGTTTTCATTCGAACTGGTCCTTTATTTAGACGAAGCCTTTGAAAACGCAAATTCTCCGCAGTGACAAAAATAACTGTGAGATATCGATCGCCTCCTTTACCGTTCCTTTAATTGCGGACACTGATTTGAGCGCTTTATTGTGCGATTGTCTGCTATGTCGCAAGTCGCCGTTTGCTACGAGGCAAAATATCATGATAAGGTAATCGATTTTTCTGACAGAATAAACTGCGGTTAGTGGTTATAGTAACGTAAATACAACATAACACGAAGTAACGGAAGCAAAACAGGCCTTTGCAGCAATTCTCACGTACGTGATTAAATGTGTTCTCTCCTCTGAATGAGCCGCAGACGTACTTGTAGAAGTCATCGCAGGGGTCGACGTTGAAATCGATATGTGACCGCATCCGCGTCGCCAATGAGCGGCAAACAGGATCGCTGCATTCATTTTCGCTTGCGCCAGAGGATGGAAAGACATGACCGTGTTCGGGCACGGTAGTCGTTGAGATGTTCCTAGCCAGCAGTGGGAACTTTCCGCGTGGCCGTACTATCATAGTCACTGAAGGTTTCGTATAGTGGAGGGAAGGCATCGTGTCCACCTGGCGGTCGACCCAGTACAAAAGACAGCAAAAGAAGGATATGTGGTATTAAGGCATCTATATTAATTTCAATACAGACAAGTATGGTTGGAAAAAAAACGAAATGAAAGGAGACAGAATTTACATGCTAACTTACACAGCAAGCAATGCCGTGCTTCACAAACTGAAGGTATCCATGTTTTAAAATCACCACTTAAACAGGAAGGAGAATGTGAATTGGCAGGGGTTCTGCGCCTGAACGTATCGAAGTAGGTTCTCGAAAAACAAGTTGCTTCATGCGCGCCAATAATATGCAGATGTTACGAAGTCTCATGGCAAACAAAAGAACAATATTGCCTAATGTGAATATCAGCGTGTTGCTGCTTACTGTTGCAGTGTCCTTTGGGGACCGCTCTAAGGCCATGTATGCCAACAAAAGCACCAAGCCTAGCCCCACAGCGGGCAGAAGGGTAACGAACAGCATGGGCCAACGGGGTTCCTGTCGTTCCACAGCGAACTTCTCAGCAAGTCGTGCCTCGTAGAGTCGGGGACCGTCCCAGTTCTTGGTAAAAAGCTGCAGAGACGATACGTGCTTACGCATATCTGAAAAATATTGATGCTACCAAAAACACGGAATGACGGTCGCAAGTCGAAGTTACTTGCCAGCGCGCTAGGAAACTAAGAAGAACAGGTTCGAGGGTGGTAATCACCAATAGTTTCCGGGCTTTTGGTATAAGTTAATACGTTCAGTTCGCGATTACCAAAATTCACTTCTCGGAACTTTTCTTCGGCGCACAATGCAAGAAGGATTGCAGGTATATTCCAAAACCATGTGTCCCTGCACCTCCCGCAGAAGCTGGATTTCCTGTGAACGCTACGCTTCCTCAGCCAGTGACTTGTAAAGCCAACGACCTTACCATGGTGAAAAGATGGGGACTTTCTTCCAACGTCGATGATGACCTTGTACGCTGAAAACTGGGGTACTTTCTTAATTCGAATTCAAGAAGCGTATCCAGTTATGAGTTCGGCACAAGCGCTGGTCTTCTTGTTCTTCTTCTTTTGCCCCTGCTCTTTTGTAGAGGGGCAGATATCCATTGCCGGGGATTCGCCAAACGAGCAATGGACTTGCAAAGCGAACCGAACACTGATGGTGATGATGATGCTCCTTCACATTTGCCATATACACACTTGGGGGGATCAGCCAAGACTCAGGCAGATCTGAGGTTAATTTACTAACTTATGCTACCTGAAAGGTTTATTCGTCCTTTGATGCGAACGCTCTTAAGCGGTTATTCCAAACGACACACTGGCTCCTACCCCTATAGAAAATGCGCCTTTAGAGCCCGCGGTAAAAATAAAGCGGGAAGTTAAGAAATATGAATTGTCGCGAAAAAGGTAGATATCTTCAAAGGTATAAGGAAGTTATTTATTCTAGAATGAATGAATTGTGGTCATTTTAACAGCTTCTAGCACATATAAAGTAACAATAATACTTTAAGAAGAATCTCCTGTCCGCAGAAACGCAAGCCTATTGGTCCTCCAGAGTTAATATTCTGTAATTGTATCATTTCGTATGACCAAAAAAAACCAAGCTCATCTCGAGGGACGATCTGCCTATGTCTGTAATCGCGTGCTTGCACAGTTAAAGCCCTCCTATAATTAAATCTCCCCCAACGCCAAGTGTGACAGGTACCAATCTTCTTGAGCTCCTGAGTCGTGGACAGCCTAGATGCCGACGCAACATTGACGACGTGGGTCCACAGACCACGGGGGCGACGCCGAACGAGTCCGTTTCTGCGTCGAAAAGGTTTACACTCAGTATTATCACCATGCCTCTCGTATTATGCACTATTATGGCCGGGGCTTCATGCTGCCGGTCCCAACGACTAGGCAGCATACCTAGCAAACTGGAATACGTGCATGATATGCGAAACAACCTGTTCTCTCCGTAGCACTATCGCCAACATCAGCGTCGAGAAATGAGGGCACTGCAGGCTAGAATGGAACCAGTGGTTTTATTTCAGATATTCAAATGACTGGTTGCATGTGTTGCTGATTTGATTTTCTCTAAATCAGCGAACTTGAAAGTTTCGAAAATTTAGTTTATTGTTTTTGAGCGTAGGAAGAGGCCTTATATTACTAACATCCCATCTTTTCTTTGAATACCAGTATTTGGTCTTGTGGAAGCACTTTTCGCAGAGCATTTGTACTGGACTCCTCACATAGCGAAAGCACACACTAGCATTTCCAGGTGTAACATAATATTGTCTTTCTGATATCCGACATCTGCTTCTGGCCAGGTTGAAGCGTCAGCTGTAATATCCACACATACATTATTATCCATACTACTCCTTATTTATCTGGGGCACTACAGAAAAAAAGCTAATAGATGTAGGGTGGTAGGCGTTCTGGAGACAAGTTGTCAGGCATACAGAAAAGATAGGACGACATGATCACACAGTATAGCACTTGTCACCCTCAAGCTGGCTGCACATCTACAAGGCGAAATGAAGAAATCTGAATGTACTATTGTTACGTACTTATGTAACTGCAAGAATATAACCAATATACTGCTTGTTGCTTATAATCGGTTATATTGCATGCATTATAACCAATTGCAACCAATATAAAGTTATAGGCCTCGGCCGTCTATTACATAATATTCACCTTGCGTAGGACTTCGAACCTTCAAGCGGATTATTGAACTAAACGGTACAGTTAAGGGCACATTCACTCTAACGCTCGCCGCATATGGTCGCTTTCGCTTGAAATGTGTTGTAGATCTTCGTCAATTCGTTCAGCTCCAGAAAAATTTCGTCCACGTGCTCGTTACATTCGCTGAACACTGCCATATATGATGAACACAGGCTATGCGCAATTTCCGGAGCGCTCCACTACGGCCTTTCCTCTCTATCTGTTTCACTCCCTTTCCCCTGCCCCTACGGACGCTTAGCCGTGCTCCCTACATGGGCTGCAGAAATTAGCGTCCCTTCCTAACCGAACCACAATGATGATGATGATGATGATGATCATCATCATCATTCTGTTTGTGCCGCGGTAGTGGGTTGTTCGCAGAAAGTGTTTATTAGTCTTGTCTATGCCACGCTGCTTACAGTGACAATTGTTAGCTATCACCTTTTCCTCACTGCTCTCTGCCACTAATCTTCCTTCCCTCCCTTACTTGTTTACAGGGCAAATATATTTATGTTCTCCAAACTGTCTGTTTGACTGTATTTCGTTTAATAAAGTTCAATTAAGAACACCTAATGTATCGGGTGGACTTACTCCTTTGTTGCTTATTTGTTGGATAACTTCACATTAAACTGCGGTATGATTAATGGCTTTTGCACCTTTGCCACATATTTCACCTAAATTCTTCTATATCTTCGTGTTCTCAAGCACGACGATCTGGGAGGCGCACAATAATTCTATTTGTCTGAGCTAATATACGCTTTCCCTAGGATCTCAAAACGGCAAGCCGCAGTACCATCTTGAGAAGTGCCTCTAGTGGCGGTAAGTGGCGACACTGCGGTCGCAGCGTAGCGCGTACTTCGAGCCCGGCTGCTGGATTACCGGGGCCCACAGGAGGAGGAGGGAGGGAAGGAGAAAACAGAAAAGGCAGGGAGGTTAACCAGAAAGGTGTCCGGTCGGCTGCCCTACACTGGGGGAATGGGACCGGGGCCCACAGGCACAGGATAAGCAGGAGCCCTAGCTGTAGGTGAGTGGCGCCGCCGCGTACATACCGAGCTGAAACATAGCCGTCTTGCCCCCACATTCTTTCAGTTTTCTTTTTCCTATTCGCGTGGCGAAAAGTTGGAAGTTGGGCTCAGGTAACAGCCCACCCTCCCCCCTTCCCTTTGATTGTAATAAAAGAACTCTTGGACTCTTTCCTGGACAATGTACCTCGAGCGCTCGTTTCTTTTTTATTTAGTGCCACTAACCAGCTTGTCTTGTCTGCATTCCGGGCATGACATTCAAGAGCATGCGGTTATCAGGCCCGTTTAGCAGAAGCTGCCATTTCTTCCACGAGCCTATTCCGTGTTCCCATGCGAAATTCAGTGAGATTCTAGTTTCCGGCCGTAAAGTACTGTGCCGTAGCGGCGTCGGCGCTCATGCATATCGAGCGGCCTAGGCAAAGAGTGTGTGTGTGGGCAAGGATGCGCAAAACGGAGATATGGATCCCGAATTGCGGTAGCCATTTTACGGGGAAGAGGGGTAGCGCAGGGCGACAAGGGAATCATTGTACTCAAGTTTGAGGGCTCTCGGAAGCCTTGGGCCAATCCATACCACCCGCAGAAAGAGCGCAATACCAATTTAAGCACTTTTGTCCGCATAACCGTTATGTAGAAGCTTTTGTCCACACTAGCGTCTATTATCTTCACCCGAGCTTGCTCAGGTCGCCCTCCCGAACTCCTTTTCTTCGCCATAAAATTGTGACGTTGTCAGGAATTCATTTGCTCACACTTTCAAGTGTCCATCAGAGATTGATTTGCCGAGGATTCATTCACAAACAAATCTGGAAGATTCCAAACATTCTTGGAACCTTTATCATGCGAAGCTATCATAGGGTAAGTTGTCTCCGCCGATTTGCCCAGCAATTATACAACTCTTTTGAGTATGATCAATCTCTGTGGAAGTTGAGTAGTTGTGTGTGCAACGTGGGCCTACCAGGCACATCGACGTCACTGTGAGAAAAGAGAGGTAGCTTACTGTGAGACGTAACGTCGGTACTCACGTTACTGCGAAGAACCGGAGGAACCGAAGGACCGGAGAAACACAAATGCTAACTCCGGACAACGAATTTTTAGTAAGCGTGAGTGTGCAAGACCAATAATAGAAACAGACCGCATCCTTTCGCAGGTGGCCACTGTATAGGCAAAACTTCAGTGTGATTGCCTGTCAAAGAAACTAACTTTTTACGCAAGACCAAAAAGGTTATCGCATTTGCAGGGCAAAAGTCTTATTATTACTTGTTTTTCTGATTAGATTGTAGCATGTCAAAAAATAGCCATATCACATCTCTAAACGTGCATTTCGGCTTTTCGGACCTTCATTTCTCATTTAGCCCTGTTTAGTGGCGCTGGCCATTGGAATCTGGAGACCATTTCGTTGACTCTGGCAGATAGGCGCATTCATTCACTTGTGGCTCGTGCCCGAATAAGCATGGCGATATGAGTCATATTTCCTTCTTTCTCTTTGATTTGCACGTGTTATTCATTGCCGCTTAACCTACACCCCTGCCTGCTATTACCCCTAACTATGATACCTGCACCCCCTTACGCTCGCTAGGCTCTCTGCGGCGACTAAACTGCGTTCGCCTGTGTCTGTGTGCTTCTTGGTGCGTTCTACGAATATGTTCGATGTGCATTTATTATTTCTCGATTGACATAGACTAATATTCCCAGTAGTGGCGCATACCCCCATAATACGGACGGAGCACTACAGGTATGGGCCACACGCAATTGGAGTATGGTTCATCGTGACGCACATGAGACGTATATTGCGTGTGTTTAGGTTATTCTCGACCAATGCAGAGTAGCGGTAGCTCAACTCCTTATGGAGAGCGTGAGGCTACGGTAGATCACGTACGGACTTCGCGGTGTGTGAGTATGGACAGCGACACGCCACGCTTTCTGAAAGCGCGCGGCGAGCTGTACAAACCAAAGAAGACGAAGCGCCGCCCCGGTGGCTGCCCGCTCTGAGGGACAATCAGCTCGTCGCCGCGGTGCTGCTGTGTCACGCTGCTCGGCTGCCACCCCAAAAACGCGGGTTGCATCCCAGCCGCAGTGTTCCCATCTTCGATGGAGGCGCGCAAATGCCAGAAGCCTGTGTGCTATGCGTTGTCAGTGCACGCTAAATCCCAGGTGTTCAAAATATTCGCAGCCATCCAATACGGCGTTCCTCGTCTCTATCTCTTCCATTCCCTTTCCCCCCACCTCACGGACGCTTAGACGTGCTCCAGGCATAGGCTGCAGAAATTACTGCCCCTTCCTTAACCGAGCCACAGTCATCATCATCGTCGATCAGCTAGAAGAAAAAGAGCGCACGCTCCGCCCCGTAGTATGAACAAGTGGCAAGGATTGCAAACTAACAGGGACTCTCGCTTCCTGAAGTCCTGGTTTCTCGCGGCTTGTGAAAGGTTTTCACCTGTGCTGCTAATGGACCAGTTTGCAAAAAGTTTTTTGGCAGACTACTTGCTATTGGGCACTTCTAAACTTACAGTGTATAAACACACTACTCGCGTCGCCTCGTGAGGCGCCCTTCGTGTAGTAGAAGGGAACGTGAAAGTCGAAACGTTTTCTTTGGTGTCAGCATAATAGACGCAGATCGTTCCTTCAAGTTCTTCCAGCACTACCTGAAGGAAGTTTTCTGCGATACGTTTTGCTGACTCCCAGGCTTCCTAGAAACACATGCACGCATCATTACCATTGAAATACAGCCAAAATTAAAGCAATTAGTGATAGTTGCTGGCAGAGCCTTAGGCGTCTTCTTAAGCTTTTCTGGCTTACCACGCATCATATCCTAGGAAATGTCGCGCGTCTGGAGTTGTAAAAAGATGCTTTACTAATGTCGCACAAATTATTTAATTTTCAGAGCAGTTTAGGGGCTCGCCTGCGGCGTATCTTTGCTGCCGTCATGGTGGGCCCATCCTCGAGACAGTGCACCAAGACAGTGAACATGTGGGGCTGTGTGAACAGCTATTCTAAAGCGACTCTACTAATGCGCCCAGGCTGTCAGCGTGTAACGTCGTCATCGTGTCTACGGTAAAGCAAGCCCATTAGCAGCGACTGACGTTTCCTGTGGGAGAGAGAGAGTGTGTGTGTAAATGTTTACGAAAGACAGAACGAAGGATCATCCTCGTAGGTTGGAGCCTATAGTTCAGGGCCCCATTAGTTCGCGCCATTCCGGGTGCCCGCTGGATCAGCCGACGCAGCTCCTGCGGTGCTCAGCTGGTCAGCGCAGTCTCCCAGGAGGGATGTGAGGGTGAAGGAATAGGCGAATAGCCCGGTGGACATGGACATTCCCACGTGCAATGACATACTCTGGCAGACACCGGCGCAGCATTGCATGCTTCACTCCTTCCCACTTTTCAGGTTATTGCAGCTGTATCGTTTGCATTTTTTGGTGCGGAAATAGAGAAGGAAAATGCAATCTAATTACAGAGATACGCACTTCGGTTTCTAACTGTATAACTGCAGCCGTTTCAGTTTGCTCTTCCTCATAGCCTCCATCGCAGGACATGAGCGTAGCATAACTGGCAGCTGCGCGTTGTCAAGTAAACACGTCGCACTGGTGAACGTGGCTGGGATCGTAAAGCGAGTAATGACTGCTTGAAGGAAGTGAAATACGGCATCCACGGCCATCCCGCTTCCGATGTAGGGCTTGTCACCTGTCAGGGCTGTTTCGTGCGCGCAGACAAAAACAGCCGTATACATTTTTTTTTCGCTTGCGTGCATCATTAAGGACATAAAGCCCGTCACACACAGGCATGCTAAAGTACTTTAGCGAAGCGTACATCTACCGGAAAGGCGTTCATGCCCAGTGACACACGACAAAGGAAGATCTCCTTCCCGGCAAAGTTCCTTTGCAGAAAGGTAGATCGGCAATGTACTTTTCAAGCGTAGAGGGCGTGCTCTCGCCGGCAGCGTACAGGACCCGTAAACGGGAGAGAACTTTTCACGAAATTACAACTCCCCGCAAGTAATATCTTTCCTAGCGTATGAGCTTTAACTTTTAGTGTAATGAGATTTGCCGGGCCGCAAAGATTTATTTTTACCGCACTCTCAAACGCTCACATCGCCGCCATGCGGGATTCCGGCAGTGATATTTGATCCTTCGTCGTAGCAGGGATTGCGCGTGAAGCGAACATTCAACATTATAAGCCATCAGCAATAAAAACGATATCTTTGCGTTCTGCAACCGCTAAAGGTAATTAAATGCGGAACTATCCTGCTGCTTTTAACAAGCAGCGCCATTTTCTTGCGGCATTCGTCTCAGGAACCACCTAAAGAAGTTCACGTGCTGCCGTGTGTCATCGGCGCATATACTTTCTGCAGAGGACCCTTGAAAGTAGAAAAAAGGGGTTCACGACAAACTTTTGCCCGTCTGTCAGGGGTATAAAACCAGCTGCATTCTTGATATAATGTGTCTTTAATGAGAACTTTGCGAAAGTCCATAAATATTTTCTCTTCTTCAAGAGCGTTATGCTGTTGCACACTTTGAGTAAGCAGCATTTGTGCATCGACCGCTCGAGCATGTACCCCAATAGCAAGGGTTGCCATAGCGAAGGTCTTTCCTTTCTGGTGTGATCTGTAAAATACAGAAAAAGTGCAAAATACAAAGAAATACAAATCTGCATAGAGGATAACAAGTAGAAAAAAACAACGTAATGGGGTGTATATTTAATCTTGGGACAAGCTGCATTTCTTTATTTATGATGTTGTGCTTCACAGACAAGAGCTTTTCACAGATTATGTAGGTGCCCTTTATTTTCACCAACTAACATCAATAAGCGTAGCCATCATAACAATAGGTATGATGTTTGGATGCGATGTAAAGCTTCCGTGGGCGAGCCATGAGAAAGTATAACCTCCTTCAAGGATTAGTAACCCTGTGCTGAATCATCTATCAGCATAGGACAGAAAGGCATAGCAAATGTTGCGTTATGTGACATTATTGAAGGAGGTTTTTTGAAGGCAAAAAAGAAAGATGGCCTCGTATATGTGGAAGGAAAAAGGACGTCTTGAGCGATCTCCGCGAGCCCCAGAACAACAGCGAACGAACAGCGACGGGTGTCGACGAGGGCAGCAGCTTGAGCTCCGAGGAGGCCAAATGCAGCTTGAGTGTGTAGGCGGAACAAATGGTCGGCAATCATCGCAAGTTTAAATGGTGCGACAGAACACGGACAGAAAAGATCACACACACACACAAGAAAAACACTGACCCAACTTTCAACTGGCAATATTTATTTTTTCATATGCACGTGACGTACATGTATGTAAACATACCCAAGCTAAAGAATAAAAATAAAACAAAACGAGCCAGAAGACGATACACAGCACCGCGAAAACGCGCATGTTTGTCACCGTAGTGCCCACCTGTACCAACGAGAACTAAAGTGACGAATATAGCAAAATGCATTTCCTTGTTGGAAAGCGGAAAATGTGTCGCGCTAAGCCACTTACCTCTCATTTTTTCTTTGCTATTTCACAAGCTTCGGTGATTTTCCTTGTCAATATAGAATAATTCCTTCAATAAACATGGGGACACAGCCACAATTTTTCACTGCGAATAGTAAGATGTCCAGAGATTGCCGTTGTGGCTTTGTACTAGTGCTCCCTCAGCCTCTTGTTTACGCGTTGGGAAGTTTCACCAGTTTGGCCAGTTTGGCGCGCACACGACAATGTGACCGAATAAATTCCATCTTCTACAAACTCCACGAAATTCTCGCTAGTGTTATCCTGTCTTAGACGAGCAGTACTCTTCTTTTGTCGGCATTGACCCTCCTGCTAAATCCCTGCAGAAGCACTGGTGGTGATAAAACAACCTTGATGGCGGACTTGCTCGCAATCCTTTTCATATTGCGCGACATGCTGTGAATGTATGGGAATAACCGCAACCTTTCTCTCTTTAAGTGGCACTGTCACGTTCCTTCACTGCGGGCGATTTCTTTCCGTACGACGCGCATATCAAGGTTTGAAACTTACACCGTGTCGACTAAATAGGATACCAGCACTAGATAAAAGAGACACATTATCTCAATGCGCTTTGAAAGAAATAACATTATCCGGAAATGATATCCAACGCTAACAAGCAACGAGCGCTATAGAAAAGCATATCCCGAAATACAAAAGGTCACCTACCGCCGTAAGCCAAACATTAGGGACATGTTAGCATGTGCCAAGCAAACCATGAGCGTAATTCTCGCTTAATAACTTGCTCCCTTCACAGATTTCAGATTTACAAACATATTAAAAATGATCTTGAAGTTAAAAGCAGTGGAAGTGACTATATCCATCATATAAAATGCAGTTTTACTTCGACTAGTTCGAATGTTATTTACATGTTTAAATGTTCACTACGTGACACACTACATTGGCGAAACTCGTCAACCAACTATTGTTAGGTTAAGTGTGCACTGCCAATATCATGCCGAAAGCACTGGTACAGCATTTTAATATGGCAGGTCATAACTTTGACGAGCCCGAACTTTATAACTTCAGGCAAGCTTCTGCTCGCTGAGGGACATAAATTACAGAAAATCGTATCTCATCGACAACTTAACAACGCCCTCCAGTCTGCAGACGTCAACGTTTCGAAGGCAGGCCTGGAGTCCATTACGTATGGTGGAAGCTTAAGAACCGCGACGGTGAAACGTTATTAGACTGTAAAAGCTCAGCATGCTTTTTTCCGAAAGTTTCCTTTTAAGTGGTTATCCTCTAGTTCGAGGAAAACCACGGCTTTAGACATACTAGTCACTTTGTCAGCAACACGCCAACCATTTGTTCTTTCCTAGTTATACGTCAACGAACAACGCTAACCAGCCTCCCCCCCCCCCCCCCTCCCCTCCCTTCCTCTGATCCTTTTTAAATGCGAAGCATTTCAGGCTCTCATAAATTGCGTGGTGTACCTGGTGTATCAAACTTATCCTCATCGTTAGTACAGATCCCCAGGAGCGCACGGGCACTTCTATGAAATGTACAATGTGCGGCGTTCGCCTGCGCGTTTCTTTGTTCTCTTGCGCACACAATTTCAGCCTAGTACTGCACTAGAAAAACTACGGCTTGTGGGCCCTCATGTTCACGCCAAAGACGAAGAAGTCAAAGACATTTTGCGTCGATTTGTCCGGTGCACAGCGTCTCGAAAAACTATACGCTCGTGCATCGCACCACTCAGCATGCGTCCTGTCATGGAGCGAAGCTATATTTCTAGGCACTACAGCGAAGCTATAGTGCCTACAAACAGTGCCGGCTATAGCGCCGGTATGGAGGGACAGAGTCAGTCACACAAATGTTTCGTTCTTCAAACTTGCATCTGTTAGAAACGCGCAGGCGGAAAAAGCGTCTGAAGCTATTATTTCAAATAACAAATGGCCAATTAAATGTTAACAAGGAAGTATACTTACTGCCACGAGGTAAACAGAGCTCAAGAACTAACCACAACACAACAATCCAAGCGTACATCACTTCTTTCCTTCTTTCCGGACGTAATTGAAATACGGAATGAATGGCCGATGTGTGTTGTCGAACAGAATGATTTGTCGAAATTTGAACAGACTTTGTAAGACTGTCTGTGCGAGTGTACCCCTTGACCTTAATGTAACCTGTATTTGTGGATTTGCGAATCATATTCTTTTTTGTTTTTAATACGTTACCCTCTCTGTAAGGACTCTCGCAAGAGAGTTGACAGTATTGTAAAATAAATAAATAAAAAATAAATAAACAAATAAATAAAACCCATAGCGTAGTTAGAGTACCTAGAATAGAATACATTCGCAAGTGTGCCGTTCACCAGCCCTTTTAAATGGAGGAGCGTGTGGGACGCCACCAGACAGCGCTCCATTGGGGGAAGGTGCTTTATGTACGCGTTTCTGTCTCTTTTCATTTACTTATTCTTTGTTTTTTTTTATCATTACTTCTTCCAGCTACCGAGCTAAATGTCCTTGCTTGCTACGAAGGGGAGAGCCTACACATCATTATCATCATGGTGCAGACGACTCGTGTAGTCTGCTTCACTGAGCGGTTTGACAGCGTTGCATAGATTTCAGTGGTACGTCTGTCTTCAACGTGTTGAATATTCATTCTCGATGTCGTCAAAGCGCGAGTGCGTGGCTTTTGAGTTCTTCTCCTAGCAATAAAAAGAACTCGGAATGAGGTGGTGCTGAAAGAATATCGAAGCTGAAGCGACAGTACAAAACAAAAGCGCGCTTTCTGTTTTGTAGAAGTCGTTACTGCTCCAGCAGCGAGTGTGTACCGTTATTCAACGCGCCATCTAGTGCCCTGCGGCTCGCAGAATAGAAAGATTTATTCAAAGTTTGAATCTACACATGTGGAGCCCTCTTGTTCCACAAGGCACACAGACCTGCGGCAAATGTGCAAAGCTTGCACTGTCTCCTAGTTCACAGCCAGTTGTGGCAATAGAGGACTTGTCTTCCTAAGAGCTTTTAAAGGGGTCCTGAACCACCCTCCGGGCTTGGTGAAAAAACATATTCTACGGCTTGCCTACGCTGCAATGAACATCTCAGCCAAATGCTGTAGTCATCCGCGAAGCGTAGCGTTCACAAGAGGAGCACAAAGCTTCCACTTCTTCAGGAGCCCTCAACTCAAAAAGCGGCTTCTCCTCACGCTCTTTGAATATGCTCTATTTCGTCATAGAGCATTTACAAGGAGCGTCGCTGCTATTGGCCGATGGCAGACACGCCCGCCTCGGCTCTGTGCGGGCCCTTCGCAGCCTTTTTTAAAACCGTAAGCGCGTGCGTGCCGTGCGTGCCGTGCGTGCCGTGCGCTCGCTTTTCCTTGCGTTGTGAGCACCTCTATAGGCAAAATAGTTGCTGGAAATATGTAATAATATATTTGTTAATGCGCAAGCCTCATAGATGCCACTGGAAGGCGTCCGTAAACTACCTCGGCGTGGACGCGAACGGTGCGGTGCAAAAGTCACCATAAATATAGTTTTCCAAGAAGCCAACAAATGCATGCTTGCAGCCCGTAATACATCACAAATTAATCCCAAACTTTAATTCATCAGTGATTGTAGATGGGTTTATTCCCTATGGTACTCCAATGCGCCACCTTCTAGTACTCGTACTCATTAACATGGCTGGAGTCGAACCCAAAATATTTCTTCTACAAGGTAGATTAAAGGACGAGGTCTGATTACGGTGTGCTTGAGTGGATTAGAGCTCATTAAGGTGCATTAGGGTGGATTAAGACAGACGGAGGTGCATTAAGGTGGACTATGGCATATTATAGAGCGGATTACGCTAGACTTAATTAGGGTGAATTAAGGATTACAGCAGGTTAGGGTTGACTAAGGTAAATTAGTTTCGAATGAAATCATTACATCTGTAATGTTTGGCTTAATTTGGCGTAACTTAATAATCTGAGCTTATTGAGACTTGACTTAGTCTTAACTTAATTAGCCAGGGCCTAATTAGCGTTACACTAATTAGACTCAATCTAATTAACTTATACCTAATGATACATTGTTTAATACGCTGGTATTCATTACTCATGATATATTTATGCATGCGGTAATTAGTCATATCTTAATTATACATGGCCTAATTAGTACAGGCCTAGTTACGCTGTTCTTTGACATACTATCTTAATTAGATATCGCTTGATGAATACTACCTGAAATAGGCCTGATTTAATCAGTGTTAGCCTAATTAGTCCTGAAATGTTTAGTCTCAACTTAATGAGGCTTGACCTTGAAGTCTTAGCATATTTTACCTTTGATTAATAAGTGCTAGCTTAGGTTTGACTTAACTAGTCATAACCTAGCTATGCGTTATTTAATTAGTACTAATTAAATAAACAAGGTCTAATTAGAAGCTTGCTTACACTAGATTTGTTCATATCAGCTAAATTAGGCTTCGCATAATTATATTTACCTTAATTAGACATGATTTATTAGTATCGTGGCTTAATTATAAATCACTAGTATCCGCTTAATTAGGTGTGACTTACTTGACATAGCTCAATTCAGGTTGAATTAGTTCAGTTTGGCTTGGTTTGGCTTAGTTGGATTAGTCCTGTATGAACTAGGCCTCAATTAATTATTCCTAATTAGGCTCTCTTGAATAAGACTTAGCCTTACCTAACTAGTCCTAGGAATCTTAATTAGGCTCCATTGAATGAGACTTAGCCTTACCTAACTCGTCCTACGGAGCTTTGTCTTTAGTACAGCGTGGTAGTGTTATGCTAGCATTACATAAATTAGCGGAGTTTTCGGCAGATTTGCCAGTTTCACCAATAGCTTAAACAGCTTCACTGTTAAAATTGAACTAGTGTATTCACACATTAAATTAATCCATCCATCTTACCGCATGTCAACGCACCTTATTCCACATTAACCTGTCGGCAAGGGTCCGAGTTGTGAAGGTCTTCCTTCCGAGTCATAGTAGTCACGTTCGAGCCCGGCAGCATGATTATCCCGTCTACAATCACTAATCAACAATTAACTAACTTGGGGTTATGCAGGACAAGGTGGAGCAGCGTTGGCAGTTGCGCTGTTTGTCCTGACGCCGCGTTATGCGCAATATCGACGACACGCAGCGCACTGACAAAGTAAACGCTCACACCTGCGAGCCTAAACGTATGTGATGAACGAAAACAAAGCTTCGGAGGATCGAAAAAAAAAAAGAATGCGGTGATCGCGAGGGCAGGCGACCGAGCCCAGGCGCGAAGCGAGCAGGCGGCCACAAGCGCGCTGCGAAGAAACAGCCCCTAAACAGCCCTCGGTAGTCGCGCGCTTTTCGTCAGCGACTGACACGTCGCTGAAGTCTGATGACGTAAAGCGGTGGGCGGGGCACCTCCTTCGACACCGCCCTAAGGAGCTCTGTACCCTCTATTCCGCAGAGTTGAAACAGGACTGGAAAGGGAAGTTTTCCGGTCGCAATATCTTCGCTCCTAACAAACCGTTTTTAAAAATTCTTTCGGCTGTGAATTTCTGAGAGGCATTCAATACACACCCAGCCGTTTTCAAAACCAAGCCCGAGCGGTGGTTCAGGACCCCTTTAAGCTCTTGCAGAGGAAATGGAAGATGCATCTACTCTTTCTTTTGTCTATGAAAGGTAGCTACACGGATCAGATCAGCTGCAGGCGCTGACTTTCACTCAATTGGAGTGCTCCGAAACACGAAAGAGCAGCTCTGTTGTTTATGAGTTGTCGATGAATTCGCCCTCGCGCTGTCAATCGCTAGCCTTCTGGTTAGCTCTGTTGGCAGAGCGAGCGCCCCGGATAGGCGGTGGTCCCGGGTTCGAAACCCGGACCAGGACGAATTTTTCGGCAACTAGGAAGCGCTCATTTATGAGGAATCCGTATGGATTTCCTTGTAGCCTTGTGCTACAAAACAGGTGGATGCCAATTTTCCCGTTCATAAACGTTACGCCACCTTGCGGGTTTCCGCAGAATTCATTTGACTTATATTCACGCCCTTGGGCTTCGAGTTGTCGATGAATTCTCCCTCGCGCTGTCAATCGCCAGCCTCCTGGTTAGCTCAGTTGGCAGAGCGAGCGCCCCAGATAGGCGTTGGTCCCGGGTTCGAAACCCGGACCAGGACGAATTTTTCGGCAACTAGGAAGCGTTCATTTATGAGGAATCCGTATGGATTTCCTTGTAGCCTTGTGCTACAAAGCAGGTGGATGCCAATTTTCCCTTTCATAAACATTACTCCACCTTGCGGGTTTCCGCAGAACTCATTTGAGCTCTGTTGTTGTTGTTGTTATGTGGGGTTTAACGTCCCAAAACCAGCTCTGATTATGAGAGACGCCGTAGTGGAGGGCTCAGGAAATTTCGACCACCTGGGGTTCTTTAACGTGCACTGACATCGCACAGAACACGGGCCTCAACATTTCGCCTCCATCGAAATGCAGCCACCGCGGCCCGGATTCGGTCCCGCGACCCTCGGTTCAGCAGCCGAGTACCATAGCCACTAGACCACCGTGGCGGGGCAATGAGCAGCTTTGGCATCTGTTGTTAAGTTCTATGTACTGCTGAGGCTTCGTTTTCTTTTTCTCAAAAGCATAAAAAAAGAGAGCGAAGCGGCAGCGGCTAAGGCGCAATACACTTAGCCATTGCACTAGATTTTTCTAGATCTTTTATGTATGAATGCATTTATTCATGTATGCATATATTCGAGCTGTCTTGAGCGTTGGTGTTATTGTTTCTGCGTCTCAATAAAATTTTCCTCGCCTTTAAATAAAAGCTGTGTGTGTTCTTATTTTGTTCATATGCCTTGCACCTACCATATGAAAAAAAAATGTCACTAGTCGAAGAAAATTATAAGCACACGGGACAGTATATAAAGGCTAGCTTACCAGGCCAATATAACATTCGCATTTATTTTATTTCAGAGAACCTAACGTTACTTTGTCAAGAATAGTCGCATTCCATTCATCATTAGAATGCAATTACGATTTCTGACTTTGAAAGTCAGACGAAGGTCTGGCTTTGAAAGCCTAACTTAGCGTCGCACTCTGCTCAGCTAGGCTTCGAATTTTTAAAGATAGCAACTATATCTACGTACGTATACTATAGTCGAAGAAAACCCGAAAGCAAAAAAGTTCGACAATCACTACGCATGTTCTTATGAGATGAGAACGCGCAAACGTTTATTTTGGCTAGATTGTTGTTGCGGAGGGGCTGCAAACTGGTGTTGCGGAGTTGCGTTTTAAAGAATGAGGCAACGTGGGGGGCCGTATTGTGCTTATTTACATGATTTGACGCCATCGAAGTGGTGCCGACACTTCACATGTCCTCTTCTATTTCGTCGTCCAGGCAGTATATGCAAATATGCCCAGGGCAGGTCTCGGGCATATCGAAGTAGTGCGACCGCCGCGGCGTTGTGGGCGGCGTCATTAGACAATGACCACTGTCGTCACCCTCTTATCGTTCCTGTGACAGCTACTTAGGCCGGGGTTCACACACACTACCATGGACTTGTGATCCGAGGTGGAGACATACATCACACCTCGCACAGTGTATGGGTCGTTGGTGAATGCGAGATCGATGCACGTATATCTCGACGTCGTGATGGCCCCAGCGGGTGTCTTCAATTCGAGATTGAACTCGGCACGCACGACGGCGAGGAACGATGGGCTAGGTGGCGCGTTCGCGCGCCGACTGTTGCTACGGCGACGCCAGGCAGATGGGCGCGCGCTTTCACCAACCCAGCAAAGAAACGCGGCGACGCGGCCGTATGCCGCTGCAGATAGCTCCAGCGGTGCGTTTCGCGTGCCGGCTGCTGTGGCGGCGAGTGTTGGCGCCGGCGTCACTTCCGGTGGGAGAAGTCACGTGCATTCCGGGAATGGCTTTTGCGGACGGCAGCTGGGCGCGTGCTCTCGCCAACCTAGCCAAGAAACTCTTTCGCGTTAAAAGCGCGGTGGCCCGATTGGTCATGCTGGGACACACGGCGTGCTTCGAAGAGTGCGCCGGCCAGCGACACCCACTCGCACTGCAGCGCTCCTAGCAGCGCCCGTCGGCATTCATTGCATTCGGTGTCACTCAGAAGGCCACGGACAGAACAATGGGCAGTATATTCTAGGCACCATAGTGTATTATAGCAAGGGTTGGGACGGTGTCAAGCCGAGGTGACGCGTGCCACGTCTAGAACTGTCTGTGGGCCAACGCGAACGTCTTTGCGTTGAGCACTGTGCGAAACTATGAGAAGCATTGCTTGCGATGGGCTTCCCGAAGCCTCGGAGCGTGACCAAATGTAGATGTGACGGAGGCGAACCCAGACCAGCCAAATGCCAATCATCTTCGCTGCTTCGCTATCCTTCCTCCAAGAATGCAAGCTTCACTATTAAATGCGAAGCATTTCTTAGCGAACTTCGGCGAGTTTCAGCGTATCTATCTATCTATCTATCTATCTATCTATCTATCTATCTATCTATCTATCTATCTATCTATCTATCTATCTATCTATCTAGCCGCCTACGATTTTGTGCTCTCCCGGCCGTTTCGCTAATCGGATGTTTACGAAAATTGGTATGCCACATCGTGACTACATGACGAACATAAATGACAGGTCATAACATGAAAATCATGATATGCATGTCATGAGCGGCATGATTTACATGCCACGGTCTTGGTGCTCTCCTGGCCGTTTCGCTAATGGGATGTATGCGAAAATTGGTATGGCACAACATGACTGCTTGGTGAACATAAATGGCAGGTCATAACATGAAAATAATGATATGCATGTCGTGACTGGCATGATTTACATGCCACGGTCTTAGTGCTCTCCTGGCCGTTTCGCTAATGGGATGTATGCGAAAAATGTTATGGCACAAATACACTGGCTGACGAACATAAATGGCAGGTCATAACATGAAAATCATGACATGCGTGTCATGAGCGGCATGATTTACATGTCACAGTCTTGGTGCTCTCCTGGTCGTCTCGTTAATGGGATGTATACAAAAATTGGTAGGCCACAATATGACTGCATGGCGAACATAAATGACAGGTCATAACATGAAAATCATGACATGCACCTCATGAGTGACATGATTTGCATGCCACGCGTTTCGTTAATGGGACGTATACTCAAATTGGCATGCCACAACATGACTGCATCACAAACATAAATGACAGGTCATAACACGAAAATCATGATATGCATGCCATGAGTAACATGATGTACATGCAGCGGTCTTGGCGCTCTCCTGGCCATTTGGTTAATGGGATGTATACGAAAATTGGTATGCCACAACATGACTGCATGGCGAACATGACTGACAGGTTACAACATGAAAATCATGATATGCATGTCATGGTCGACATGATTTACATGCCACGCGTTTCGTTAACGGGATGTATACGAAAATTGGCATGCCACAAGATGACTGCATCACGAACGTAAATGACAGGTCATAACGTGAAAATCATGACATGCATGTCATGACCGACATGATTTACATGCCATGGTCTTGGTGCTCTCTTGGCCGTTTCGTTAGTGGGATGTGTAGGATAATTGGTATGCAACAATATGACTGCATGACGAACATAAATGACAGGTCATAACATGAAAAGCATCACATGCATGTCCTGGGCGGCATGATTAACATGCCAGGCGTTTCGTTAATGGGATGTATACCAAAATTGCTATGGCTCAACACGACGGCATGAAGAACGTAAATGACAGGTGATAGCATTAGAATCATGACACGCGGGTCATGACCGGCATGATTTACATGCCATGGTCCTGGCGCTATACTGCCGTTTCGTTAATGGGATGTATGGGCTCCGTCTACTGACCAGAGGGCGCTACGTAGCTCTCGTCGGACGGCTCAGTATCGCTGACATTGGCCGCTTGGTCGCACGTATGAGACGCACGCGCACAGCGGAAACCGAGGCGACAGCGACGCGCGCGTTTCTTCGCTGCTTTCCGGGCGTGCTGCGAACCATACGAACGCTCGCGGCGTTGCCCTGTGGAACAGTTTGCCGCAGGTTTGGAGCGCGCGACCCAAAGGAAATAAAACGAAAGAAGGTGGGACGGGCGGTCGCTGCTACTATAGAGTTGGAGACGCGCATCGCGTTCGCGTATTTCCCTATCACAGTCTGCCCAATTTTGCTTCTTCTCTCCGCAGGCAGTGCATTCTGGCGCTGATGTCGCATATGGAAAACTCGACTGCGCGGAGCCTATACGAAAATTGATTTGGCACAACATGACTGCACGACGATCATAAATGACAGGTCATAACATTAAAATCGTGACATGCATGTCATTAGCGGCATGATCTACATGCCACTCGTTTCCTTAAAGGGATGTATAGCAAAATTGATATGGCACAACACGACTGCATGACGAACCTAAATGACAAGTCATAACGTTAGAATCATGACATGCGTGTATGAGCGGCATGGTTTTCATGCCACAGTCTTGGTGCTCTTGCGGCCGTTTCGTTAACTTCATATGTACCAAACTCGGTATAGCGAGACAACAATGCAAATCCATTTTACGTTCCTTATGCGTGCTTCGCATTTCCTTGATTCCCACTGCACGTGGGATCTGCCAATTTTTTTTCAAGCTCTGCCCCGCCACGGTGGTCTAGTGGTGCGCTCGGCTGCTGATCCAAAGGTCGCGGGCTCGAGTCCCGGCTGCGGCGGCTGCATTTCGATGGAGGCGAAATGTTGAGGCCCGCCTGCAGTGTGTCAGTGCACGTTAATGAACCCCAGGTGGTCAAAATTTCCGGAGACCTCCACTCGGCGTCTCTCTTAATCAGAGCTGGTTTTGGGACGTTAAACCCCATAAAACAAACACATATATTTCAAGCACTACAGCACAGTGACATTTAACGACGGTGATGTCGTGTACTGTACTAGAGAAACTAACTCTCACATTGTACTCTATGTGCTTCCCCTCTCATCTTTTGTTTCTGCCTTTTTGTCTCTCCCAACTCCTTCCCCCTTTTGCAGTGTAGCATACCGCTCGTCCTGCACTAATTAGCCTTTCCTTGTTTTTATCTTTTCCATTTCCCTCGTTCCTGACGACGGTGGAGCAAAGAGAAGGAGAGGAAGAAAACGCAGGAACGTGCTGAGCAAAATGAGGAGCACAGAACTCAGCAGTGACACCAAAAAGCGCTACTTGCGCGAAGGTCTACGCAGTGGTTCAGATATGGCGCCTGGGTGGCGTGCTGCCTTTGATCCGCCAGTGACATTAACGATGAGCTGTGACTCTAGCTATGATACACGAACGAAATGCAAAGAACTCCCACGCTTTCGCAGAGGACAAAGCACAGCGGTGGCGTAACCTAGATTTTGATGTACACTCTCTTGTTCATTGTTTTCAGCCTTACTTTAGTCTTAATTTTCTACCATTTCCACTTTCAATGTTTTATTTGCCTGCTACTTCTGTTTTCTTTTTCGGTGCCCTCAGCTTCGTGTTTGTTCGTTGCCGTCACATTCCACCTCCTCCTCGCGAGTTCCTTCTTCTTCGCCCCTTTCTTTTTCTCTCACCGGCGTCGTCTGTTACCTCGTCCTCATAGAGGAAACCGCAACCAACTGCTGGCAACATATGTCGTGAAAGACCAGTCCTACAAATAAGGGTCATGGCTGTGAACACCGAGTACTCAGCCGCGTGGTCAAAGCCAATGCCGGTTGGCACTACCTCTCTTACAGATCATAGCCGCGACTGGGAATGCAAGAAACCACACCAACTGAGGAGACTCTGTGACGGTTGTTGTAGCACCACTCCAACTGAGCTGTCTTCAAATCCGAATTGGCATGGAGCCTTTATTTTTAGGGGCGAAGCTCCTTAGGGCGTGGGTCTGTACATCCCATGGTGTTCGTTGTTGGTGATGTACGTAGCCACGTCTACTTTTATAAAAAAAAAAATCCGAAAGTTGTGTCCTCTGCCTGGATTCGAACCCAGGCTCTCGGCGTGGCAGTCGAGCGTTCTACCACTGAGCTACGCCTGTTTTTTTTTTTCTTTAATACCGGTCTTTGGTACAATGCTTGTATCAACAAAGGCATACAAAAAAGCAAATTTTCAGGGTGTCACACATAGAAGTCCATCATCGAGTGCTGGCTTGGCCGCATTAAAATTCCGGCAAAGCAGTGAGCGGCTCTACTCTCGAAAGCCACTCAGGGGTTTCCGCATACGCCTTCTGAGTTTCAACGAACCAATACATACTTTCGCGGAAATAAGCACGTGCAGGCCGCGCGTCCTTATCGCAGTGGTAACCTGCCATTCTTGCTCGCCATATACAGTGGAGGCCCATGAGCATGATCAAGTCATAGGGTACCCCGTCCTCGTTATCAATGCTTAAGAACCTTATTCCATACGGGTCTAGGGGGAAATCTTTCTTCATAGTCCTTTGTAAAACGTCCCAAAAGTAAACTCCCTCCCAGCAGTGTAAAAAAACATGGTCTATTGTTTCTGGCTGCTTGCAAATTAGACAGTGTGAACCCCACGGCAAAAATAAACCCTTCCCCTCCAAAAAACTTTTAACGGGCAATGTTCCCGAGTGGAGTTTAAAGAAGAAGGTTTTAGTTCCCGGCTGAACGTGCATTTTCTTAACTCTCTTTAGGACATCTGTGCCAGGACCTCCACTGTACAAGGACCTATACAGAGGCACAGGAAAAACAACATCACACAGCGCGAAATACAGTTCTTTTCTTTTCACAGTGCTCAAGTAGTCTCTTGAAAATCGTGCCATCTGAAATCTAACACTGAATACAATTTCTTTATAGTAACCGCTCAACCATCCACCACACTCTGCAGTTGACACAACGTAGTCGGGTAGTCGTCTGCCAAGCCTCAATTGACACACTGTACGCAAGAAAGGGTCTGTGACATCTCGCAGAAAAAAGAACCTGTTAACCATTTGCCGCAAAAAGAGGTGACTGAGACCAAGGCCCCCTTCTTTAACACGTCGGAACAAGTTCGTACGGCTACAGCGTTCCCATTCAGAAGCCCAGACAAAGACGGCAAAAATTCTGTGAAGCTTCTGCACATTTTTCCTCGAACAGTGCAACACTTGCATAACATACCAAAGCTTACTTATCAAAAAAAGGTTGCAAACAGTGGCTCTGGCAAAAATGGATAAGTGTGCCCCTTTCCACTTCCCCGCTTTCTCCCGTGTGTCTTCAATCTGCTTTTTCCAGTACGTCTCACTGTCGCGATAGGCATCGAGCGGGACACCTATATACTTGCCAGGTGTCGTCGCCCAAGGCACGTTTGCAAAATGGTCTGGCTTCGTTGGCCACAGGCCATGCCATAGCCCAAGGCACTTGGACCAGTTAACACCACTCCCCGTGACTTTGCTAAATCTCCGCACAGTTTCGACAGCCTCCGTTATACTGTGTTGATTCCTTGTGAAAATAGCCACATCATCTGCGTATGCTAATAGCTTCACTTCGACTTCTTGTAACCTAAAGCCATTTATGTTGTTGTTTTGCATTATTTTCATGCACAGGGTTTTGATATAAATACAAAATAAGAGAGGGCTAAGGGGGCATCCCTGACGCACCGAACGTTGCACGTTTATGGGGGCCCCCAAACTCTTATTAACAATCAATCTCGTCGTGCAGTTTCGGTACGCCAAGGCCACTCCCTCGCTAATAACAGAACCAACGTTAGCGTGGTTTAAAACAGCAAACAAAATTTCATGATCAACGCAATCAAAAGCTTTCTCGAGATCAATCTGCAAAATGGCAACCAAACTGTTTGAATGATCACAACATTCAAGTATGCTGCGCGCTGTGTGTATATTCATCAAAATAGTTCGGCCTTTAATCCCGCATGTTTGATGAGACCCAACGATTTCCTGAATCACGGTCTGTAACCTTCGCGCTAGTACTTTCATGAAGACTTTGTACTCCACGTTAGTTAGAGCTATTGGACGATAGGCTGTGACCGATCGTAACTTGGCTGCATCATCTGTTTTAGGTATAAGTACCGTGTGGGACGAGCTGTATGAGGGAGGCAATGTATTCAGTTTGTAAGCTTCGTTAATGATAACCGTCAAGACTGGGCTTATTTCCCTCTTAAACTCTTTGTAAAAGGCGGCTGTGAAGCCATCGGGACCTGGCGATTTGCCTGCATTTAACTTATCTATCGCCTTCTCAACTTCGGTTTGTGTTATTTCCTGTTCCAGTATCTCTTTTCTTTCGTCTTCCAGCCGAGGAATTACGCTCAAAAACTCATGCCTGAACGCGTTGACATCAACCTCGTGCGACGCGAAAAGCGCCTGGTAATGCTCTGTGAAAGCAGTTTTGATGTCCTCAATGCTTGTTGATAATGTACCTCCCCATTCGACGGCGTTAATATGATTCCTCTCGGCTCTGGCTTTTTCCAAGCATAGCGCTCGTTTCGACGGCATTTCACCTGCAGCGGTGTCTTCCGCTCTCGCCCTCACTAGTGCACCCCGATAACGCAGTTCGTCCAGTTGCCCTATTTTTTGCTTAACTTTTCTGATGTCGTCCATCCATTTTCCCGGGGCACGGCTCTCTTGCTTCAGCAGCTTATGAAGTAGTGCTTTTAAGTCAGATTCCTTTTGCTTTTCCTCAAAACGAATGCAGGTTGCCCTCTCTATTGCTTTTATTTTTAGAGTTTCCTTGCATAGTTCCCATTGCTGCCACATGTGAAGGGTTTCAGTGTGGTTTTGCTTTGCTAATTTCATCCCTGACTGCGCGATTATAAATTTCGTCCTGCAGCAGCCTGTTATTAAATTTCCACATTTCCCATGTAAAAGAACTGCCTCGCTTTTTAGTGCCTATGCAGCACTCGACTAAGCAATGGTCTGAAAAAGATACTGGCACTACCTCGTAACTCGTAACATGCGGTACTATACCTACGGACACATATATGCGATCAAGACGCGCATGGCTTGAGCCCTCAAATCTTGTGTACTTCACAGTACGCGCTCCCTCCAAACATTCAGCCACGTCAGCCAGATCCCAGTTGTCTACGATCCGTGACAAAACTTCGGTGCTGTTGTCACGAAACCCACTATTACTTGTTTTGTCGCGCGCCCTAAGGACACAGTTAAAGTCGCCGAGCACTACAAGCTGTCTGTCCCTGCACAGACGTTCTTCGATGTTATGAAAAAACATAGCTCTTTCATTGACCTTATTTGGTGCATACAAGCACAGAAAACGCAAATCTCTACTGTTCCACGATAAATCAAGAATGGTACATCGACCTGACACACATGAATAATGCTCATGCAATTCTAGTCCCGGTAACTTCTTTACAAAAATAACACAGCCACCGGATGTGCCCACAGCGTGGCTGACAACCGCAAAAAACCTAGACACGAAACGTTGCACCATGCTGCCGGTCTCTTCCTCACCGTCGACTTTGGTTTCCTGCACGGCCAATACATCTATGTCTCGTTCCGTTAAAAGCCGGTAAAGCTGGCCTAGCTTTCTTTTACCTGCCAGTCCTCTAACGTTCACGGTGGCGACTTTTAACGAAACGGTAGGCTCCATTTTCACAAAAGGAAAAAGGGACCAGCAGCATTGTGCTTACCTCTCGCGTCTGGCCCCCGGCTAGACGTCGCCATGGCCGGCAACGCCATCCGGGGCAAGAACATCCACTTGCCCTACGGCCTCTGCGTTCCTGACGCGTCTATCGGCCCCAACGTTCGGCCGAGGTCGAAGGGATAGCGCCTTCCTGAATAGAAATACGGTCTCTCAAAATCTTGCCCAAAATGCCAAAAAAGGTAAGACTATAGTATTGGTTTTTTTGTGAAATTTTGACTCGATCAGAAGTCGCACAAACTGCGTTTTACCGCATCGTAGAACATTCCTCTACTTATTGCGCGCCTTCCTGAATAAAAATACGGTCTCTCAAAATCTTGCCCAAAATGCCAAAAAAGGTAAGACTATAGTATTGGGCTTTTTGTGAAATTGTGACTCGATCAGAAGTCGCACAAACTGCGTTTTACCGCATCATAGAACATTCCTCTACTTATTGCGCGCCTTCCTGAATAAAAATACGGTCTCTCAAAATTTTGCCCAAAATGCCAAAAAAGGTAAGACTATAGTCTTGGGTTTTTTGTGAAATTTGACTCGATTCAGAAGTCGCTACTAAATGCGTTTGCCGCATCAGTAGAGCATTCCTCTACTTATTGCGCGCCTTCCTGAATAAAAATACGGTCTCTCAAAATTTGCCCAAAATGCCAAAAAAGGTAAGACTATAGTCTTGGGTTTTTTGTGAAATTTGACTCGATCAGAAGTCGCACAAAATGCGTTTTCCCGCATCGTAGAGCATTCCTCTACTTATTGCGCGCCTTCCTGAATAAAAATACGGTCTCTCAAAATTTGCCCAAAATGCCAAAAAAGGTAAGACTATAGTATTGGGTTTTTTGTGAAATTTGACTCGATCAGAAGTCGCACAAACTGCGTTTTACCGCATCGTAGATCATTCCTCTACTTATTGCGCGCCTTCCTGAATAAAAATACGGTCTCTCAAAATCTTGCCCAAAATGCCAAAAAAGGTAAGACTATAGTATTGGGTTTTTTGTGAAATTTTGACTCGATCAGAAGTCGCACAAAATGCGTTTTCCCGCATCGTAGAGCATTCCTCTACTTATTGCGCGCCTTCCTGAATAAAAATACGGTCTCTCAAAATTTGCCCAAAATGCCAAAAAAGGTAAGACTATAGTCTTGGGTTTTTTGTGAAATTTGACTCGATCAGAAGTCGCACAAAATGCGTTTTCCCGCATCGTAGAGCATTCCTCTACTTATTGCGCGCCTTCCTGAATAAAAATACGGTCTCTCAAAATTTGCCCAAAATGCCAAAAAAGGTAAGACTATAGTCTTGGGTTTTTTGTGAAATTTTGACTCGATCAGAAGTCGCACAAAATGCGTTTTCCCGCATCGTAGAGCATTCCTCTACTTATTGCGCGCCTTCCTGAATAAAAATACGGTCTCTCAAAATCTTGCCCAAAATGCCAAAAAAGGTAAGACTATAGTATTGGGTTTTTTGTGAAATTTTGACTCGATCAGAAGTCGCACAAAATGCGTTTTACCGC
Organism: Hyalomma asiaticum; assembly: GCA_013339685.2. Classification (NCBI taxonomy): domain Eukaryota; kingdom Metazoa; phylum Arthropoda; class Arachnida; order Ixodida; family Ixodidae; genus Hyalomma; species Hyalomma asiaticum. The sequence continues at coordinate 91,267,395 of CM023484.1, forward strand.
ATCGTAGAGCATTCCTCTACTTATTGCGCGCCTTCCTGAATAAAAATACGGTCTCTCAAAATTTTGCCCAAAATGCCAAAAAAGGTAAGACTATAGTCTTGGGTTTTTTGTGAAATTTTGACTCGATCAGAAGTCGCACAAAATGCGTTTTCCCGCATCGTAGAGCATTCCTCTACTTATTGCGCGCCTTCCTGAATAAAAATACGGTCTCTCAAAATCTTGCCCAAAATGCCAAAAAAGGTAAGACTATAGTCTTGGGTTTTTTGTGAAATTTTGACTCGATCAGAAGTCGCACAAAATGCGTTTTACCGCATCGTAGAGCATTCCTCTACTTATTGCGCGCCTTCCTGAATAAAAATACGGTCTCTCAAAATCTTGCCCAAAATGCCAAAAAAGGTAAGACTATAGTATTGGGTTTTTTGTGAAATTTTGACTCGATCAGAAGTCGCACAAAATGCGTTTTACCGCATCGTAGAGCATTCCTCTACTTATTGCGCGCCTTCCTGAATAAAAATACGGTCTCTCAAAATCTTGCCCAAAATGCCAAAAAAGGTAAGACTATAGTATTGGGTTTTTGTGAAATTTTGACTCGATCAGAAGTCGCACAAAATGCGTTTTACCGCATCGTAGATCATTCCTCTACTTATTGCGCGCCTTCCTGAATAAAAATACGGTCTCTCAAAATCTTGCCCAAAATGCCAAAAAAGGTAAGACTATAGTATTGGGTTTTTTGTGAAATTTTGACTCGATCAGAAGTCGCACAAAATGCGTTTTACCGCATCGTAGAGCATTCCTCTACTTATTGCGCGCCTTCCTGAATAAAAATACGGTCTCTCAAAATCTTGCCCAAAATGCCAAAAAAGGTAAGACTATAGTATTGGGTTTTTTGTGAAATTTTGACTCGATCAGAAGTCGCACAAAATGCGTTTGCCGCATCGTAGAGCATTCCTCTACTTATTGCGCGCCTTCCTGAATAAAAATACGGTCTCTCAAAATCTTGCCCAAAATGCCAAAAAAGGTAAGACTATAGTCTTGGGTTTTTTGTGAAATTTTGACTCGATCAGAAGTCGCACAAAATGCGTTTTACCGCATCGTAGAGCATTCCTCTACTTATTGCGCGCCTTCCTGAATAAAAATACGGTCTCTCAAAATCTTGCCCAAAATGCCAAAAAAGGTAAGACTATAGTATTGGGTTTTTTGTGAAATTTTGACTCGATCAGAAGTCGCACTAAATGCGTTTTCCCGCATCGTAGAGCATTCCTCTACTTATTGCGCGCCTTCCTGAATAAAAATACGGTCTCTCAAAATCTTGCCCAAAATGCCAAAAAAGGTAAGACTATAGTCTTGGGTTTTTTGTGAAATTTTGACTCGATCAGAAGTCGCACAAAATGCGTTTTCCCGCATCGTAGAGCATTCCTCTACTTATTGCGCGCCTTCCTGAATAAAAATACGGTCTCTCAAAATTTGCCCAAAATGCCAAAAAAGGTAAGACTATAGTCTTGGGTTTTTTGTGAAATTTTGACTCGATCAGAAGTCGCACAAAATGCGTTTCCCGCATCGTAGAGCATTCCTCTACTTATTGCGCGCCTTCCTGAATAAAAATACGGTCTCTCAAAATTTTGCCCAAAATGCCAAAAAAGGTAAGACTATAGTCTTGGGTTTTTTGTGAAATTTTGACTCGATCAGAAGTCGCACAAAATGCGTTTTCCCGCATCGTAGAGCATTCCTCTACTTATTGCGCGCCTTCCTGAATAAAAATACGGTCTCTCAAAATTTTGCCCAAAATGCCAAAAAAGGTAAGACTATAGTATTGGGTTTTTTGTGAAATTTTGACTCGATCAGAAGTCGCACAAAATGCGTTTTACCGCATCGTAGATCATTCCTCTACTTATTGCGCGCCTTCCTGAATAAAAATACGGTCTCTCAAAATCTTGCCCAAAATGCCAAAAAAGGTAAGACTATAGTCTGGGTTTTTTGTGAAATTTGACTCAGTTCAGAAGTCGCACAAATGCGTTTTACCGCATCGTAGATCATTCCTCTACTTATTGCGCGCCTTCCTGAATAAAAATACGGTCTCTCAAAATCTTGCCCAAAATGCCAAAAAAGGTAAGACTATAGTATTGGTTTTATCGTAATTTTGACTCGCTCAGAAGTCGCACAACTGCGTTTTACCGCATCGTAGATGCATTCATCTACTTATTGCGCCGCCTTCTGAATAAAAATGACGGTCTCTCAAAATCGTGCCCAAAATTGCAAAACAAGGTAAGACTATAGTCTGAGTTTTTTGTGAAATTTTGACTGACCGTTCAGAAGGCCCGCTCTAAATAGCGTTGGCCCGCATCATAGAGCCTTCCTCTACTAATTGCGCGCCTTCCTGAATAAAAAGACGGTCTCAAAAATCTTGCACAAATGCCAAAAAAAGGTAAGACTAT
>CM023484.1:91269926-91409925 GCA_013339685.2 Hyalomma asiaticum
GAAATTTTGACTCGATCAGAAGTCGCATAAAATGCGTTTTACCGCATCGTAGATCATTCCTCTACTTATTGCGCGCCTTCCTGAATAAAAATACCGTCTCTCAAAATCTTGCCCAAAATGCCAAAAAAGGTAAGACTATAGTCTTGGGTTTTTTGTGAAATTTTGACTCGTTCAGAAGTCGCTCTAAATACGTTTGGCCGCATCATAGAGCATTCCTCAACTTATAGCGCGCCTTCGTGAATAAAAATACGGTCTCTCAAAATCTTGCCCAAAATGCCAACAAAGGTAAGACTATAGTCTTGGGTTTTTTGTGAAATTTTGACTCGATCAGAAGTCGCACAAAATGCGTTTTCCCGCATCGTACAGCATTCCTCTACTTATTGCGCGCCTTCCTGAATAAAAATACGGGCTCTCAAAATTTTGCCCAAAATGCCAAAAAAGGTAAGACTATTGTCTTGGGTTTTTTGTGAAATTTTGACTCGATCAGAAGTCGCACAAAATGCGTTTTTCCGCATCGTAGATCATTCCTCTACTTATTGCGCGCCTTCCTGAATAAAAATACGGTCTCTCAAAATCTTGCCCAATATGCCAAAAAAGGTAAGACTACAGTATTGGTTTTTTTGTGAAAATTGGACTCGATCAGAAGTCGCACAAACTGCGTTTTACCGCATCGTATATCATTCCTCTACTTATTGCGCGATTTCCTGAATAAAAATACGGTCTCTCAAAATCTTGCCCAAAATGCCAAAAAAGGTAAGACTATAGTCTTGGGTTCTTTGTGAAATTTTGACTCGATCAGAAGTCGCACAAAATGCGTTTTCCCGTATCGTAGAGCATTCCTCTACTTATTGCGCGCCTTCCTGAATAAAAATACGGTCTCTCGAAATTTTGCCCAAAATGCCAAAAAAGGTAAGGCTATAGTCTTGGGCTTTTTGTGAAATTTTGACTCGATCAGAAGTCGCACAAAATGCGTTTTCCCGCACCATAGAGCATTCATCAACTTATAGCGCGCCTTCCTGAATAAAAATACGGTCTCTCAAAATCTTGCCCAAAATGCCTAAAAAGGTAAGACTATAGTCTTGGGCTTTTTGTGAAATTTTGACTCGATCAGAAGTCGCACAAAATGCGTTTTCCCGCATCATAGAGCATTCCTCAACTTATAGCGCGCCTTCCTGAATAAAAATACGGTCTCTCAAAATCTTGCCCAAAATGCCTAAAAAGGTAAGACTATAGGCTTGGGTTTTTTGTGAAATTTTGACTCGATCAGAAGTCGCACAAAATGCGTTTTCCCGCATCGTAGAGCATTCATCTACTTATTGCGCGCCTTCCTGAATAAAAATACGGCCTCTCAAAATTTTGGCCAAAATGCCAAAAAATCACAGCATATCCACGGGGTGAATGATGATGAGTGGGCGAAGCTCCGGAGGGAATCATCGGTAAACCGTGAATCTTTCGCGTAAATCGCCCAGTCGATCGTCATGTAAAGGCGTGAGAAACACTGTATTCGTACGCTGGGATCTCGCGTTTAAGGGGGATATGCTGTGCTAGAGCCAGGCCTGCGCGGAACTGCAGGACAGTGACAGCGTAAGCAGGAGGAGCTACTTTCTTAGAGGCCACTTTAAACGCTTGAGGAAACTAGTGCAAGTAGAAGTGGTAGGTATCTCCTGCGCCATAACTTATCGTTTTGCCAAGTAGGGAAGTACCCACTACGCCATAATTACCAGTGCCTCCGTAATGGGTTCAAAGCTACAAAGCACGCAGCTCTGTCTTCTTTCAAATGATGCCTCGACCTCGTTATACAATCCATTTTCGCGTCATGTAGCGGTGTATTACTATTTTTCACCGTAACATTACGTTTGTTAATGCGATTCCGCGGGAGACATTATACCTGTTTAGGTCTTTTAGCGATAATTTTTCAACCACAGGCGGAGCTTCCGGACGCGCTAGCGAACGGACGCAGGATGCTCGGCTCCGACGGAGCGGCGTTAGCGGCCCTTGCCGGCCGCGGAAACAGGATGGCTGTTGAAGACACCGATTACGAGATTGTGCTGCCTACTCTGCCTACCGGTCGTGTTGTTCATAACAAATTGTTTTTGCACGGCGACGTGCGTGAGCGGCACTATAGGGTCGAAGACTTCCGAGACGCCCTCGCCGCAGCTGGTGTGCTCCCTGACGTCGTCGCCTTGGGGGCGTACCAGATAAACCATGTCTGGGCGGTAACCCTCAACACCGGAGAAGCTGCAAAGAAACTGGCCGCGGTTAAGGAGCTGAAAGTCAAAGGCCGCCGGTGTATCGTGTTCGACCCCGAGGACCAGCAGGTGAAACTGCGCCTGCATTGGATGCTTCATGGCGTCCAAGACGAAGACATCCGGACCGCATTCGCCGTGTTCGGGAACGTCACCGAGGTGACGCGAGAGCGCTGGCGCGTCCAAGGCATGCGCGAAAAGGGTTCCACCACGAGAACCGTGCTCTTGAAGTTAAAGCCGGGATTTAAGGTGGATGACCTGCCCCACCAGGTCCGAGTTTCTGGTGAGTTGGCTCTTGTGGTCGTGCCTCGACGGGCGATGCAGTGCCTCCGTTGCCACGGAACGGGCCACGTCCGTCGAGACTGCAAAGTTCCCCGGTGTACCAAATGCAGACGCTACGGACACGCGGACGCGGACTGCGTCCGGACTTACGCGTCGGCAACGGGGCGGCCAAAACCCGACGACAGCGAGGAACTGATGGACGTCGCCGAGGCGGAGGAGGCTGCGAGGGGAACCGTCGAGGAGAGGAAGCGCGCAGGACCAGTGGATGCGTCGGCAGCACCCGGTGGCGAAGCTACTGAAAGGGGAGCGTGCGGTGGAGCAACAAGACGCGGACGAAGCGTCTGGGTCTAAGGACAGCCTGCCGGGTGCACATGCCTTGCCAGCGTCTTCAGTAGACGCGTGCCGCAAGCACGGTGTACCAGGGCACCAAAGAACGGTGGGCGACTCGGCTGCTTCAGTCGACACTACTGTGAAAGCGATGGGGGACAGGCCAGCGTCCGTACCCATCGCCGTCGAGACGCAGGGCCCGACAGAGCTGCAGCCAGATAAGGGCGTTGCCCTCACGTCCGCTGGAGTCGCCGTAGCTTCCAAGCGTCCCCACCCACCTTCCTGCGACGACGGTGCTCAAGTTAAGGTGTCTGAGACTGAGGAGCCCCCAGCAAAGACTCCCCAAGGACGGCGTTCATCCCTTCGACCTCGGCCGAACGTTGCGGCCGATAGACGCGTCAGGAACGCAGAGGCCGTAGGGCAAGTGGAAGTTCTTGCCCCGGATGGCGTTGCCGGCCATGGCGACGTCTAGCCGGGGGCCAGACGCGAGAGGTAAGCACAATGCTGCTGGTCCCTTTTTCCTTTTGTGAAAATGGAGCCTACCGTTTCGTTAAAAGTCGCCACCGTGAACGTTAGAGGACTGGCAGGTAAAAGAAAGCTAGGCCAGCTTTACCGGCTTTTAACGGAACGAGACATAGATGTATTGGCCGTGCAGGAAACCAAAGTCGACGGTGAGGAAGAGACCGGCAGCATGGTGCAACGTTTCGTGTCTAGGTTTTTTGCGGTTGTCAGCCACGCTGTGGGCACATCCGGTGGCTGTGTTATTTTTGTAAAGAAGTTACCGGGACTAGAATTGCATGAGCATTATTCATGTGTGTCAGGTCGATGTACCATTCTTGATTTATCGTGGAACAGTAGAGATTTGCGTTTTCTGTGCTTGTATGCACCAAATAAGGTCAATGAAAGAGCTATGTTTTTTCATAACATCGAAGAACGTCTGTGCAGGGACAGACAGCTTGTAGTGCTCGGCGACTTTAACTGTGTCCTTAGGGCGCGCGACAAAACAAGTAATAGTGGGTTTCGTGACAACAGCACCGAAGTTTTGTCACGGATCGTAGACAACTGGGATCTGGCTGACGTGGCTGAATGTTTGGAGGGAGCGCGTACTGTGAAGTACACAAGATTTGAGGGCTCAAGCCATGCGCGTCTTGATCGCATATATGTGTCCGTAGGTATAGTACCGCATGTTACGAGTTACGAGGTAGTGCCAGTATCTTTTTCAGACCATTGCTTAGTCGAGTGCTGCATAGGCACTAAAAAGCGAGGCAGTTCTTTTACATGGGAAATGTGGAAATTTAATAACAGGCTGCTGCAGGACGAAATTTATAATCGCGCAGTCAGGGATGAAATTAGCAAAGCAAAACCACACTGAAACCCTTCACATGTGGCAGCAATGGGAACTATGCAAGGAAACTCTAAAAATAAAAGCAATAGAGAGGGCAACCTGCATTCGTTTTGAGGAAAAGCAAAAGGAATCTGACTTAAAAGCACTACTTCATAAGCTGCTGAAGCAAGAGAGCCGTGCCCCGGGAAAATGGATGGACGACATCAGAAAAGTTAAGCAAAAAATAGGGCAACTGGACGAACTGCGTTATCGGGGTGCACTAGTGAGGGCGAGAGCGGAAGACACCGCTGCAGGTGAAATGCCGTCGAAACGAGCGCTATGCTTGGAAAAAGCCAGAGCCGAGAGGAATCATATTAACGCCGTCGAATGGGGAGGTAAATTATCAGCAAGCATTGAGGACATCAAAACTGCTTTCACAGAGCATTACCAGGCGCTTTTCGCGTCGCACGAGGTTGATGTCAACGCGTTCAGGCATGAGTTTTTGAGCGTAATTCCTCGGCTGGAAGACGAAAGAAAAGAGATACTGGAACAGGAAATAACACAAACCGAAGTTGAGAAGGCGATAGATAAGTTAAATGCAGGCAAATCGCCAGGTCCCGATGGCTTCACAGCCGCCTTTTACAAAGAGTTTAAGAGGGAAATAAGCCCAGTCTTGACGGTTATCATTAACGAAGCTTACAAACTGAATACATTGCCTCCCTCATACAGCTCGTCCCACACGGTACTTATACCTAAAACAGATGATGCAGCCAAGTTACGATCGGTCACAGCCTATCGTCCAATAGCTCTAACTAACGTGGAGTACAAAGTCTTCATGAAAGTACTAGCGCGAAGGTTACAGACCGTGATTCAGGAAATCGTTGGGTCTCATCAAACATGCGGGATTAAAGGCCGAACTATTTTGATGAATATACACACAGCGCGCAGCATACTTGAATGTTGTGATCATTCAAACAGTTTGGTTGCCATTTTGCAGATTGATCTCGAGAAAGCTTTTGATTGCGTTGATCATGAAATTTTGTTTGCTGTTTTAAACCACGCTAACGTTGGTTCTGTTATTAGCGAGGGAGTGGCCTTGGCGTACCGAAACTGCACGACGAGATTGATTGTTAATAAGAGTTTGGGGGCCCCGATAAACGTGCAACGTTCGGTGCGTCAGGGATGCCCCCTTAGCCCTCTCTTATTTTGTATTTATATCAAAACCCTGTGCATGAAAATAATGCAAAACAACAACATAAATGGCTTTAGGTTACAAGAAGTCGAAGTGAAGCTATTAGCATACGCAGATGATGTGGCTATTTTCACAAGGAATCAACACAGTATAACGGAGGCTGTCGAAACTGTGCGGAGATTTAGCAAAGTCACGGGGAGTGGTGTTAACTGGTCCAAGTGCCTTGGGCTATGGCATGGCCTGTGGCCAACGAAGCCAGACCATTTTGCAAACGTGCCTTGGGCGACGACACCTGGCAAGTATATAGGTGTCCCGCTCGATGCCTATCGCGACAGTGAGACGTACTGGAAAAAGCAGATTGAAGACACACGGGAGAAAGCGGGGAAGTGGAAAGGGGCACACTTATCCATTTTTGCCAGAGCCACTGTTTGCAACCTTTTTTTGATAAGTAAGCTTTGGTATGTTATGCAAGTGTTGCACTGTTCGAGGAAAAATGTGCAGAAGCTTCACAGAATTTTTGCCGTCTTTGTCTGGGCTTCTGAATGGGAACGCTGTAGCCGTACGAACTTGTTCCGACGTGTTAAAGAAGGGGGCCTTGGTCTCAGTCACCTCTTTTTGCGGCAAATGGTTAACAGGTTCTTTTTTCTGCGAGATGTCACAGACCCTTTCTTGCGTACAGTGTGTCAATTGAGGCTTGGCAGACGACTACCCGACTACGTTGTGTCAACTGCAGAGTGTGGTGGATGGTTGAGCGGTTACTATAAAGAAATTGTATTCAGTGTTAGATTTCAGATGGCACGATTTTCAAGAGACTACTTGAGCACTGTGAAAAGAAAAGAACTGTATTTCGCGCTGTCTGAGCTACGCCTGTGGTTGAAAAATTATCGCTAAAAGACCTAAACAGGTATAATGTCTCCCGCGGAATGGCATTAACAAACGTAATGTTACGTTGAAAAATAGTAATACACCGCTACACGACGCGAAAATGTATTGTATAACGAGGTCGAGGCATCATTTGAAAGAACACAGAGCTGCGTGCTTTGTAGCTTTGAACCCATTACGGAGGCACTGGTAATTATGGCGTAGTGGGTACTTCCCTACTTAGCAAAATGATAAGTTATGGCGCAGGAGATACCTACCACTTCTACTTGCACTAGTTTCCTCAAGCGTTTAAAGTGGCCTCTAAGAAAGTAGCTCCTCCTGCTTACGCTGTCACTGTCCTGCAGTTCCGCGCAGGCCTGGCTCTAGCACAGCATATCCCCCTTAAACGCGAGATCCCAGCGTACGAATACAGTGTTTCTCACGCCTTTACATGATGATCGACTGGGCGATTTACGCGAAAGATTCACGGTTTACCGATGATTCCCTCCGGAGCTTCGCCCACTCATCATCATTCACCCCGTGGATATGTTGTGATTTTTTTTTTCAGAATGAAACACAATGGTGGCGGCACCGTTGGGTGGCCGATTCCGGGCACTTGAACGAGCCCCTAACAGTTACCGTTAGACAGACAGACAGACAGACAGACAGACAGACAGACAGACAGACAGACAGACAGACAGACAGACAGACAGACTGTGGGGATCGCCGCCAAGGGACGCTGCGAGAGGACGACGACGGTGTAGAGGACGAGGATGAGGTGACTGGGCAGTGCGTGGCGCGCGCTGGTGCCAGCGTGCTAGGCTCGGCCGGAGCTCGGCGGGACGCTGGCGGACGCGGCTGGGCGTGACGGCCCTGAACTGGCTAGCCGGCCGGGACTGGCTGCCGCGGTCCGAGACGCGGCAATCTCCCACAATGGCGCCACAACGTGGGGCCCCGGCTGCGTTCCGGGAAGGACCGTGTGTTCGTGGGAGACGCCGCTTCGCCCGTTCCGTCGCACATAAACGACCACCGCCCCATCTACCTGGTGACCTCTACGAGCAATGGAGGGCAGCAGTCGAACAAAGGCAACTGACTACGTCGGCTCTCGAGTTCCGAAGACAAGGAGGCTGACGTCGCGATATGTCATCTCGGCCAAGGAAGGGAGCGCCGGCGACGCCAAGACGAAGAAGTCGCCGCAAAAGCGGGCTTCATCTGACGTGTCGGAAGATGACGACATGAAGGAAGATGACGACGTGAAAGACGGACCACAAAGACAAGAAAGAAAATGGGGAGTCCGAGGACAAGTACGAGGAGGACGCCGGTGAAGACGATGGCGGTGATGACGACGATGTTGACGCAGTTCCAGATGGTGAGGACTACGACAAGGGAGGGGACGACCCTGACACAGATGACGGTCTTGAGGACGATGATGAGGATGATGCGTAAAGTAGCTAGTAGTGGGAGCCTGCAAGGCAGATGACGGTCCGGAAAGCCTGGCTCGGCCGACATCACCGGGTTTTTACTTATAGACAGATAGAGAAGGAACTTTATTTAGATCCTGAGAAGTGCCCCCATGGAGGACCACGGGCCGCTCCCACGTGGGGACAGGGAGGCCCAGCCTCACCACCGCACTGTGGGCTCTCTCGACAGCTCGGAGTTGGATTAGGAAGAGAAGAAAATAGGCAGAAGTCTGCCCATGCGATTTCTGTGAATGGCTCGCGAATATTTATGTTATGCGCGTCCTCACACACTTTCCTTCCCATCATATGCTACTGGCCTAATTCCCTAAATCGCCATATAATATGTTCCCGCCCAGTCCGTCCTAAGGAAAATGGAATGCAGCTAGTTGAACTGTTTCGTATTTTGCTGCTGCTAAACATACCTGGTAGACCAGCTTCTCAGCGAGAACCGCGTAAACATTCAGACGTTCCTGTCGGCGCAGCTGTTGCAACGCTCCACCGAAGCGCTGTCCCTGCCTCTTTCACCTCCGAAGAAGAAAGTCACTGCTCTCCCCCCCCCTCCCCCCCTCTGAGGCAAACTCGGGCATGGCGTGCTGAAATTCACTTACTCACGCAATGTCACTTCTCTAACTGCGCTCCACCTCCGCAGTAATGCGCATCACAACAACTGCTCATTTACGCAGGTATCAGCTGCGTGAAACTTCCATATGCAATGATTTTTCCGTAAGTTATTTGCTTTTTTCGATTTTTTGTGCTTAACTTGTAAACGACGAGGCACTGCAGCACCTTTTCACATAGTGTGAGAATGGTGCGTGCATGTCGTGGAGGATCCTGCGAACGTGTCAGTCAAATATTTGTGCACTGCACGCGCCAGTCAAATCGCTATCTGGCTTCAAACACGGCTGGAAAACGTCCCAAGGAAGGTTGATTCTGCCGCTTGCAGTAAAAGTAACATTAGTGATTACATATTCACAGATATGTCCTCTGTAATGATTTGTTTGTTCATTTGGACTTAAAGAAATAAATAAAACGTATCTGTCTTCTTTTTTTTCAGAACAAGAAAAGAAGTTACGTGACGTAGTCGGTTCAGCTTGATTGTGACGTCATTTGTTGAAAGGATACCATGCAATTCCCATCTGTACTTGAAACCTAATTGCGAATTCCCTGGTGCGTGCAGTGAAGTAATATCTGCCTGATCTGTTCAGAAGAGTCTCAGCGACTGAATGGCAGGGTTTCCAGACTGCGTTCAAGTAAGAGTCGCGTGGCCCCTTTAAGGGAAGTTTTCGCGCTAGCGTGGGAAGATGTAAATTACGCAAAAGGGCAGCCTGTGCTTGAACCTAATAGTACATCATTCTGTCTATTTAACATTGTATTCAATAATGTCCAGCTTACCTGCGCCCCCTCGCCCCCCACCTTGGATTTCAGGCTCACATAAAAAGCCGATACGAGCCACAGGTGACATTAAGATCGTTATTCACGACATGCCAAGAGCTATCAATCATGTCTATCATAAACAACTGCTTATCCGTCAAATTGTTTCTATATACAAAGTGACCAATTTTTTCACGATTTCATTTCTTAACTCTTAGCTAAGGATTTTCAAGGTAATCTTAGGTCGTCAAACTAATACCCCTGTCGCACTGGACGTTTTAATGTCATTCGAACGCAATGACATTCGCATCGAATGACATTATTTCGCTGCTACACGGCGACATTTAACACCATTCGAATCGAATGACTTCTGAAATCGAATGAGTTCGTCGCACTGGGACCGAATGTGTAATCTCTAACCCGGAGACAACGTAAACCTGCGGCACTGAGCATTCCTAATTTGTGAAACGTCATATGAAAATGGTATTAATTTGGCGCATTGGCCGATATTCATCATTTTAAAAAGAAAACAGCCAGGCAGGCCGTAACAAACTGTGTTTACTCTCGAAATCAGCGGCGTCTGACCGGCTTCGCTATTTCACCACAGGGTGCAATCGCGAACGCCGTTTGCTTGAGTGCTGCGCTTGTACACAACGTCTTAATTTAGCGTCCGTGTTTCTCATTAACGCGCTTTCCTTATAAAAACAGTAAATTAATGGTTCGCCTGCTGCAAGTCTGCGCCCCTATTGAGAGCTGCCGCATCAGCTGCAAATTATTCTGTTGGTGTAATCCAGTGAAGCAAAGCCCTGCGTTTATTTTAAATGAAATAGGACGACCTTTCAGCAACGCCGCGTTTACGCTCTGCAGCTTTTATGTCCAGTTCTTTTGGAACTATTGTCACTGATATCGTAAACGAATGACATTACTTCTTCGTGTGTAGCACAACCACGGGTCGAATGACATTCGTTGCACCGAACGTCATTCGAATCGAATGATGTTAAACCGTTTAGTGTGACAGGGGTACAAGTCACTCAAATGTGGCCTTATAGCGCATGGAGGTAATGCCAATGGAAATAAAAGAAATGCGATGATTGCGCATTCTAAGAACTGCAAGCCAGTTTCAAGAGAAAATGCTGGTTTCGACGAGCAGAATAAACAGATATTCGAGCGTTCTTAATATTCCTTATCTGACTAACTTTCGACAGCCTGTGAGCCATTAGGCATGCATAAACGTAAGAACAACATAAATGGCACACGTCATCTTTCCATATCTCTCTGTCGGTGAATTCCATCTCGTGTGGCATATAGCCTCCCATGCAATATTGGTATGAGCCACATTCACACGTCTTTGCCAATTTTGGCATTTAGCATGAGAACGAAAGGCGAGCTTTTAAAAATATTTTTGCTAAACATCTTTATTTTGACGGGTTCCGACACCTTAACTTTGGTGGGATTGACAAGCACATCATGTTATTAATGCCGTCAATTATCACTGATTTGCACGGGTTCGGTCTCCTCCGAGCCCATTTTTTTCATATACCGAGGGAATAAGACAAGAATTTTGAATTTGCTTGAGATTTTTTTTTTCTCAGACTTTCACGCGAAGTTTTTAGTTTAAGTTCAAGTCGTGTAGGTCAAGCGCTCCGTCATAGCCTCACTCCGCTATCAACTAACCCCATAGAGCTTTCGTTTGACTTTTATTATCCAGCCGCTTCAAGCAATGCCTACGTAGACAGTGTGAAAAAATCGATTTGTAACTTGACGACCAGTAGGAGTATATCGAACGTGTATAACAGCCCTTAAACCCATGCTGACCTCTCACATTACGCGCCGTGTTGTCCTTAGCAATCGGATTCCTATCGTCCCCCGTTTCCTTTCCATCACCGCATTTCTCGCGTAGACTGGGGCTGAAGGGTAGCAAGAGGAGCGCCGCCTTGTTGCTTAGGTTGTGTCAGTGCTCGGCATGTAACTTTGGGCTCCAAGAATAGTCACATACTAGGACAACAGCTGTAATACGACTATGCTACTGCTACTTTTACTAGTACTACTGCTGTTACTAGTGCTACTACTACTACTACTACTACTACTACTACTACTACTACTACTAGTACTACTACTACAACCACAACAACAACTACTACTACTTCTTGTACTACTAGTAACGCTACTTCTGCATCATATGAAACGCATAACAAGGATCAGTGCTCTGCTTTTTACAATTTTTACCAAAATGGTTCCCTGTAACACACATTTGATAGCAGCGAAGCTGTTTAAGCTAGCCGCGATTTGTGCATCCGTATCACGAAGAGCCATCAGCGCCGTAGCTATGGCAACAAGCGACGCCACATCCCATGGAACACCTCTCATTTCTGTGCCTTGGAACCGTGACGTCATTAACAAGACGACGAAGCTGACGATGAAGATGAAAGAGAAGAACATGATGATGACGAAAAAAGAAGTTGTTGACGACGACGACGATGACGATGATTATGAATACCCGAACCAGCGAAGTACCCAACAGCATAGCTGCATCATTAGCCTTGTGCCACTATTCGAAGCTGCACTAATTTTTTTCTGCCTTAGCCCTGCACCGCTGAGTTACTGCCCGGTCTTCAAAACGTATTCTTCATTAATTCATACTTTAGATTTTATGAATAACTGTGTGGCATGCCCAATTGTCAATTAAGGAATTCGTGCGGACTCACCAGACATGGTTTTCCGTCTGGTGCGTGTTTCCCTTGACGATCCACACAGTCTTCCGACATATAACTAAACTGAAAAGAATTAAGAAGCGACGGAGAAATGGCTGTGCTTTAAAGGGCTGTTTACAGCTCGCTAAAAAGTGTTCGGCTTTGGTGAAAATTAGATCATTTCTTATAGCAACGGGTGTATTGTAACCCATGAAAAAGGAAGAATGTTTTGAAGTTGGCGATGAAATCCGTGAGATGACTGGGCTCTACTCTTGCTGTATTCACTCTCAAGTGCAATGAAAAACTACGGCATACCGGCGCAGCTTCACTTACCTATCCTAAAAATGTGTGGCTTACCATTGTACGTTGCACATAGCTGGTAGCGTTACCTTGATAGAAAGAGGAATTTCATTTTTAAGCTAATATTGCAAGGACCCATTAAGTAGTGTTGCTGGTGTTCCTACACGTCGAGGAGGGCTAACCAAGAAGATGAAGAAATTCAGTTTTAAGAACTTCTACTGATTTTAACTGAAAGAACAGCAAACTTGTACGCCTGCAAGGGTATATTTTATATTGCGATAAGAAAAAGCGAGACAGACGGTAGACAGTACGTTTAACAATTGCAGTTTTGGTGTTATGCAACCTGAACAATTAGGTTTACTTATATACTTTCGAAGCGTTCAACACTTGAAAGCAAGGAAGACGCTGTATCAGGTGCATGCTAGTCATGTGACTATTCTTCCCTTGAAAAAGAAAGTCATGCACATCCCACGCATTGTGGTAATTAGTGTCACGAGAAACATGACGTGAGGATACTGCTCCTTATCAGTTGCTTAGCCTTCAGCCATGCTTTGCGCATAGGATTAACGTCTTTCTCCGAACTGCATGAAATTCTTTGTGGCAATAATCAGAAAAGGCTTCCGCACCATGCTGACTGAATGGTATCTCCTGGTACGACGTAAGGACGGCACTCACTTTAGTGCACCGACGTTTGTTTTGTCGCAGACAAATTGTACGGTTCGCTTATGTGCATATCATAAGCGTCGTTCATTGTAGTGTTCCTACAGAATCCAGCGAAGTTGGACAAAACCGTGCACAGTAATAGAAAAACATGTTGCGTAAAATATTCAGCGCTACTTTTGGACGTGGACGTCCACGTCGAAATGTAGCGCTGAGCACTTCATGCAGCATGTTTGGCCGACTAGCCCTGCAAAGTATTTGAGTGTTAGCAAAACATGCGTACCGCTTAATACATTGGTATAAGAGTGGTTAGCAAACGCTAGAAGCTCACCTGACGTTACAAGAGCAAACAGTGATGCGTTAGGTTTACGATCCTATGTTTCTGGTGGAAGCAGCCACCGTAGCCTAGTGGTAGCGTCCTCGCTTGACACCTCGTGGGCCTGTGTTCGAGTCCATTTCTTAGGCCGCCTTCAGATATGACAGCGGCTCTTTGTCAATGCACCTCTCTTGCTCTTCAATGTATTTCAGTGATACGTAAGATGTCCACTTTAGTTGGCCCCCAGTCACATCTCGGATGTCATCTCGGTGCTCTCGGTAGAGCGCTCAGCTTCTATCGTCACATTCAGGCGACTATGGGTAGGAGTACAAGCGGGGGATACTTTTTATTGCATGTTTGCGTTCATTTTTGCAGACGTCCGCTTCCGTGATGGAAGTACGTTCGTCAGTGATTTGTTGGTGGACACCGGCATAAAACACATTCCCGTCAAAAATGAAGGGGGAGGGCGGTTGGGTGACACGTGTTAGCATGAATAGGAAGTTTAACATCGTATCGTGGCTTTTGTCGAACCGAATAATTGATCAGCACCTGAAAAAAAGCCATTTATGCAGAAACACTGTTGTGTTTCATAGGCGAAGCACTGTAGGCTCTGGCGGTCACGGTTGTTAATCCCCATACGTTATCTAATAGACTCAAGGGCTCCCTTGGAAACATTTATGCGTACAGGAGGAGCGTATTGAACGTGTAGATAAGATACGATTCCCTGCAGTTTCTTCCCTGTGCGAACGGAAGTTTCCTGATCTATGTAAATTTTGAGTTTCCAAAAATTATGACCTGCCATTGCCTTCGGGAGATTATTAGCGGTGTCCGCGCAGTGCTATTTAATATACCGTTATTTGGTTGATCAATTTCGACAATGTATTATTTGCGACAGAGTGAACATTCCAACAGGCAAATAGTCTTTGAACTAGCGCAAGTAAAAATAGACCTTCCGAAAGGACACAGTCACTTACCGTGCTTTTCGTTTAAGACAATGTTGAATACGTTTTCAAGTCTTACATCTGGAACGGAATCTAGTTATTACTCGGGCGATACGCTGATGGCTTATTTTCTCATGAACTGTCATGTGTTTAAGATTTCTATTACGGCGAGAGGGGACTCCTGGTATTCGGGAAACGCTTTTCATTGCTTGTTCGTATATTTCCTACGAACGATATTATTTATGCTTGGAAGTGCATTGGAGTACATTGTTATAAATTCTAGAGGCTGCTTGGTCTGCGAATCATGACAGACCATCGCGTCTAGAAGTTCAATACAGTCCATCATGTAGACATCAACATTTCAATGTGAGTCCTTGAGTCTATTAGATATGCCAAGAACTTCACGACCGTGACGTCAAGAATTGAGGGTACTTCGCCTATACGAGCTAACGACGTTTCTTCCAAAAGTCTTTTCCCAGAGGCTGATTGACCAACTAAAGCCACGGTGTTAGACACATATTCACGCAAACACATCTCGCCCAACTCACCTTCGCCCCCCTCCCATTTATTTTTCTTTCTTTTTTTTCTCTTCCGAAAGTTGCACCTTCCCCTCCTGCCCTACTATGGACGGGGGACACTGTGCAAAGCATATAGGAACGAACTCTCGAGAGGGCCGTAGCAGCCTTGACTTCACTTATCAAAGCGTTGCCTCCAGGGACATTCCCTTTTCTTCATAGTACTAAAGATCTGTTCATCGAGTCAAGCCTCAATTTTCCCTTGCGCTTCTGTTGCAGTTTATATTTCGTTGTTGTGCAAATTATGTACTACACTTTCCGATGGTCATTCCTAATGCACCTTTAGCTTTACCCTGGTGAAAAACAGGACGCGTCGGCCATTACCCTTTCTGCGCTGTTATTGCTACCATTGAGCTTTTCCCTTACGAATTCATCATTGTGTCCTCTTGAATCTTAGAAAACGGAACGGATTCAGCTTTTGCCTATCATACTACGCTGTAAAGGCAAAAAAATTATTCCGATAAGTGAAGAAGTCCTAACTACTGTTACGTAAAACCTACTTGTTTCTGCTTTTACCTTAGTAGCATCTTCTTGCAAGGCTAGTTGGTAAGCCTTCGCTTAAGAAATTTGCGGCCGCAAAAACCTACAAACCCAGGCGCGCACACCCGCCTACACACATGGCAAACCTAACGACACCATAGACAGCGTTGTGCGCTTTCTGTTTTTTTTTCCGCGCTCGTCAGTATATCTTCAGCAATAGCGCTTTTGCGGACAACTGTGTGGATGTTCATGTCGTAAGCAAGAACATCTTACAGCACGCGGTTACTTGCGGACAACTGTGTGGATGTTCATGTCGTAAGCTAGAACATCTTACCGCACGCGGTTACGTGCATCACTCACCTTTCTCAGTGTTGTCTTCTTCTCCGCCTCAAGCATAATTCTCAAACAGCACCTATATATCGCGCCGATATGTGAAGGAGTGTACGTATGACCGGAATCAAGCCACACAGAGGAGCTCTCATAATTCTGAGCTGCAAGTAACCGACATCCCTTGACGATTGTGGCCGAATAACAGAAAAGTTGTTACAAGCAATATCCCCATCACATACCTATCCCGATTGGGAGGAATTTAAACGTCAAACCTTCACGCACCCAAGGCATACGCATTTTCACTGTTACTTCCTTGTGGGGTGGTGGCAGTTTCACCTTTCCAGAACCTTGGTCTCCAGGTGTCTCTTCTTGTTTCGGGGTCTCCGCTGCAGAGAAAGCTAGTTGTGAGAGGTCTAAAGGGGGCAGCCTTTACTAAATATTTTAAAAGAGTTTTGCTATGTCTAAAAATCTTCAGCCCGCGCTTTTGTGTGTGCGTTTGCGTGTGTGGTGGAGTGGGCTCAAAATTTCAAGTGCCTTGTAACTCTGAATCAGGATATTCATACTCTGGACCTTATTCATAGCGACAGGAGTGAGAGCATGACTTGCAAAACTCCATCACATCAGTAACCTATAGGCACCTTGAAAATGCGACTCTGCACTGACGGAAGCGCCATCGCGGTGGCGGGCGCGTTCTCGTTGAAACAGCAAGCAGCAGTCGCGCTTGCTTGCCCTTGATCACTGCTGCAGGTAAGCAGCCTTAGCTTCCCTCTACAATATATCAACAAAAAAAAAATTCTCGCGCATGTGCTTGCTTCGCTGCGAATGACGTCAGAAGACGCTTTCGTTGACGTGGATAGCTGTCAGGCATGCCAACACCATGGAACGCGGGTACTCTCATCCACTCTTCCTTCTTTAACTCGCGGAAGGCAACAAGTTCTTTTTCTTCAAGGTGTATTAGATGCAGCCCTTTCAGTTTCTCTGAGAAAATGGTTGCAAAGTCTCTGGCTGTACGAATTGCACTTTCAGGGTTTGTCCTCAAGTTGTTGAGCATTGCCTGATGCTTGAAGGGACCTCCGACTCCATCGCACGCGTTTTTCCCGTGTCCAGTTGCTGAGAATAACCATTGGGTACTGGGACAACAGCTCTTTCCGAACTATCTTTTTTTTTAATGACTGGCGGTTGCATCACTCACATATGTCACCCTTGGAGTAAACCGCAGGTTGTCTTCCATCTGAGATAGGTGCGCGCGTCCGGTTACCAATTGTTTTGCTTTTGTTTCCTTGGCGTTCTATATCTTGCTTTGGCCTGGAGTGCCACGTTCTTGCGTTATACTGACCACAAGTGGCGGTGCACTGTTCTCTGGCGGCGGCGGCAGCTGTCGACCGCGTGCGTGAAGCGAGCGCTCATAGCTACCTGATAGTGTTTTGATCTTGCTTCCATCTCCGCCTTGTTATTAGGGCCTAACTGTGGTGCGAAAAAAGACAGAATGGGTAGCGAATCTTTAATGCACACGCGTTGAAGTTATCCAAGAAATGTTTCGAACACTTTTGGTTTCAGGAGGCGAAAAGGATCTCACTGTGCCTCTCTTACAGAGAGCATCTGGGGGCGCGCGCACCTGCTCGGTAGCCCCGCACTCATGGCCGCTCGGGTGACCAAATCATGTCTAAATTGACGTCATCGGTGCCACTGACACCTTTTTTCGGTGCTGCTGGCCTCTTAAGGGCCAGAAATTCAATCCTGTTTTCATTCTATACACTCAGCGGGCAAGAAGCCGGATCAACAACAATTGCCTATCATTGCGTAAGGGTCTAATTTGACGGCCTGTAACTCCTAGTGGAACAAAATTATGCAACATGTTTTTGGTGATTGTGAAAGCCAACGTGAAGGAGAATAATGTGACAAAGTTTAAAATATCAAAAATGGTTTTTTTTTAATTGTCTTCAGAAATTTCCACCGTTCGGTATTTTTTTGAAGTTCGCCCGCCCGTATCTATTTATTGAAAAGTTATATAAATATAAGCTTTTGCAGTTTGACAAAAGAGTATGCTTAGAACGTAATGATGAATTTTCGCTGCTCTGCCACAAGCCTTTTTTGAGATATAAGCCCGCAAAGTGGACAGAAAAATGCTTCATAGGCTGATTTTGAGGATTTTTATAAAAATAAGTACACTCCCTATAAAAAGCAAAAATAATTTATCACAAGTAAGAACATGGGTGTATCTACTTTAAAAAGTTTCAGCCACCTAACCTTAGTATAGCTTGTGTAATTATTAACCAAAGTTGGCCAAAACAGAAGAGCAGGTAAGCGCGGCACTCCACCTCTTCGTCATTATTGACTCCCGGCGCTTCGACAAAATTTTTTCTAGCAAAACCAACTGCGGATCTCTTCTTTCCACACATCGGGCAGCAATATATAAAATTTTGAAATAAATTTAAGAGGGTGACCAGCCATGCTTTGTTCGATCTTACGTGGAATCACCCTGTATTATTTGCGACAGAGTGAACATTCCAACAGGCAAATAGTCTTTGAACTAGCGCAAGTAAAAATAGACCTTCCGAAAGGACACAGTCACTTACCGTGCTTTTCGTGTAAGACAATGTTGAATACGTTTTCAAGTCTTACATCTGGAACGGAATCTAGTGTATTACTCGGGGCGATACGCCTGATGGCTTATTTTCCTTCATGAACTGTCATGTGTTAGGTATACGATCCTATGTTTCTGGTGGAAGCAGCCACCGTAGCCTAGTGGTAGCGTCCTTGCTTGACACCTCGTGGGCTTGTGTTCGAGCCCATTTCTTAGGCCGCCTTCAGTTATGACAGCGGCTCTTTGTCCATGCACCTCTCTTGCTCTTCAATGTATTTCAGTGATACGTAAGATGCCCACTTTAGTTGGCCCCCAGTCACATCTCCGATGTCATCTCGGTGCTTTCGGTAGAGCGCTCAGCTCCTATCGTCACATTCAGGCGACTATGGGTAGGAGTACAAGCGGGGGATACTTTTCATTGCAAGTTTGCGTTCATTTTTCCAGAAGTCCGCTTCCGTGATGGAAGTACGTTCGTCAGTGATTTGTTGGCGGACACCGGCATAAAACACTTTCCCGTCAAAAATGAAGGGGGAGGGGGGGTTGGGTGACACGTGTTAGCATGAATAGGAAGTTTAACAGCGTATCGTGGCTTTTGTCGAACCGAATAATTGATCAGCACCTGAAAAAAAGCCATTTATGCAGAAACACTGTCGTGTTTCATAGGCGAAGCACTGTAACCTCTGGCGGTCACGGTTGTTAATCCCCATACGTTATCTAATAGACTCAAGGGCTCCCTTGGAAACGTTTATGCGTACAGGAGGAGCGTATTGAGCGTGTAGATAAGATACGATTCCCTGCAGTTTCTTCCCTGTGCGAGCGGAAGTTTCCTGATCTATGTAAATTTTGAGTTTCAAAAAATTATGACCTGCCATTGCCTACGGGAGATTATTAGCGGTGTCCGCGCAGTGCTGTTTAATCTACCGTTATTTGGTTGATCAATTTCGACAATGTATTATTTGCGACAGAGTGAACATTCCAACAGGCAAATAATATTTGAACTAGCGCAAGTAAAAATAGACCTTCCAAAAGGACACAGTCACTTACCGTGCTTTTCTTCTAAGACAATTTTGAATACGTTTGCAAGTCTTACATCTGGAACGCAATCTAGTTATTACTCGGGCGATACGCTGATGGCTTATTTTCTCATGAACTGCCATGTGCTTAAGATTTCTATTACGGCGAGAGGGGACTCCTGGTATTCGGGAAACGTTTTTCATTGCTTCTTCGTATATTTTCTACGAACGATATTATTTATGCTTGGAAGTGCATTGGAGTAATTTGTTATAAATTCTAGAGGCTGCTTGGTCTGCGAAACATGACAGACCATCGCGTCTAGAAGTTCAATACAGTCCATCATGTAGACATCAACATTTCAATGTGAGTCCTTGAGTTTATTAGATATGCCAAGAACTTAACGACCGTGACGTCAAAAATTTAGGGTACTTCGCCTATACGAGCTAACGATGTTTCTTCCAAAAGTCTTTTGCCAGAGGCTGATTGACCAACTAAAGCCACGGTGTTAGACACATATTTACGCAAACACATTTCGCCCAACTCACTTCCGCCCCCCTCCCCTTTATTTTTCTTTCTTTTTTTCTCTTCCGAAAGTTGCACCTTCCCCTCCTGCCCTACTATGGACAGGGGACACTGTGCAAAGCATATAGGAACGAACTCTTGAGAGGGCCGTAGCAGCCTTGACTTCACTTATCAAAGCGTTGCCTCCAGGGACATTCCCTTTTCTTCATAGTACTAAAGATCTGTTCATCGAGTCAAGCCTCAATTTTCCTTTGCGCTTCTGTTGCAGTTTATATTTCGTTATTGTGCAAATTATGTACTACACTTTCTGATGGTCATTCCTAATGCACCTTTAGCTTTAACCTAGTGAAAAACAGGACGCGTCGGCCATTACCCTTTCGGCGCTGTTATTGCTACCATTGAGCTTTTCCCTTACGAATTCATCATTATGTCCTCTTGAAGTCTTAGAAAACGGAACGGATTCAGCTTTTCCTTATCATACTACGCTGTAAAGGAAAAAAAATAATTCCGATAAGTAAAGAAGTGCTAAGTACTGTTACGCATAACCTACTTGTTTCTGCTTTTACCTTAGTAGGCCTTCTTGCAAGGCTAGTTGGTAAGCCTTCGCTTCAGAAATTTACGGCCGCAGAAACCTACAAACCCAGGCACGCACACCCACTATAGACATGGCAAACCTAACGACACCATAGACAGCGTTGTGCGCTTTCTGTTTTTTTTTCCGCGCTCGTCAGTATATCTTGTAGGGGTTAACTTCTACTAATAACTACTGCTAGCAGCGGCATCGCCGCTAGCAACCCCCTGCCGTGGGTTCGAGCACTCAACGAGCAGAGAATGAGGGAGTCGCGCTCGCGCGCTAGCTATCTCAGCCATGCCATCGCCGCGCTGCCGCGCGCTTCGGCCCGCGGCCCGACTCGAGGCAGGGCAGCGCGAACCCTCGCACGCGGCTAAAGAGGAGAACATTAGGCGCATCTCTCCGAGCATGGTAATTTAATAAACATTAAAATAGTAACAAATAATACAGGGCCGAATCTAAAGATCGAATTACATATAAAGAATAACGATAAACAACACGCGAACACACACGAACACAAACAAAGGACAGTAACGATTAACAACACGCAAACACAGAATAACACACAAAGATAACCATGCAAGGAAGGAGAGCCTAACCCCGGCTAGCGCACCCGCGACCGCGAGCCCTCGGAAAAGGAAAATAGAAGAAGAACATACAGACAGGAGCGTCGGTCGCAGGTCGCCGCCGTGGTCGCTGGGGCTCGCAGAAGCACGCCATCCGACCGATGGCCTGGTCGGCCGGAGGGTCCCAAAAGTACGTGCGCACTTCTCCAAGTCCCAGCGTGTTCTCGCGAGGCATCTCCAAAACCAGAAAGCGCCAGAACGCGCAAACATTCTGGTAATTGCTCCTGCCCAATGGCAGCCTATGTTAAAACCACATCGGCGAAGCGGGCGGGCCGCCGCCCCGTTCAGCTGGGAAAGGGGGGTGCGAGGCATTTCGTGCAAAAACATGGCGTCGAGCGGGACGCGGCCCCACATCCCTCCCTCTTTAAAAGCCCCCCTAAAAAAACGATACCGACGGTGCCAATACGTGATAATATCCGCGAGCCCCAAACCAAAACAAAAACAAGGAAACAAACGCGACAATACAACCGCGGCAAATCTCTCAAGTGTCCGATGAAGCAGCGCGCGCCACGGAATCTTCACACGAACCCTGGACGCCGGCCGCGGCAGGTCTCACGTGCCGTCGACCCTGTCGACTTCCTGGCCGCCCCAAGTGCCGCGACCACGGCTCCGTCCGCAGCCTCGCCGTCGACGCCGCCCCGCTCCGGACATGCAGACTTCAACCGCCAACTCAGCGCGGCAGACAAACATAACAGACAACAAAAAAAGAACAAAAACAGTCGCGCAGCGCAATAACCAAAAATCAAGTTAACTACGAACAATAAAATAACGCAAGGCTACAATTCTCAGGTAGCGAAAACCAAAAACCCAAAAAGAAAGAAACGGTACGTAAACAGAAAGGAACACTTAGCATAAAAACTAGAACAGCGAAGAGAAACTAGAGAGGGGGTAAAGAGAGAAAAAGAGAAAGACGTCTCTGTCAGGTTATCTCTCCGTCTGGAATCAGTCGGGCAGTAACCAATGTAAACGTGGTCTTCACTAGTGCGACGCCGCATGACCTTACACTAGCGGATGATCCTTCCACGAACGCACACTGCCCATCCGTGACACCAAACGAAACGGGAGATCCACAACGTGTTGCCTACGGAATGAACAGACGCGGAAGGGACGGCGACAGCTGAGCATTCACACTGCACCGTGCCAAATCGCAGAGCACAGTAACTTCAACTAAAGCCTTCCGCTCTGACGACTGGCTAGAACTATCGCAGGGGCGCGCAATCGCTCTCCTCTGCTGTCGGGGGGGGGGGGGGGGGGTGCCACTGCCGACGCGCGTAAACACGCAGCGCTAACCGCAAAGGTGGCATGATACTGTGGCCAAGCTCGTACAGACCGCGCAGAGTGAACCCCTTTCTCTCCAGGGCCACGGCTACACAAGCCGCTTCGGGCCCAAAACCCGCGCTCGTCGCAATACCAGACAACGATGCTACGCGCGCGCGCCATGTGCAGTACCAACACATTCAGGCGCCTCGCCTCCCGGAGGCGAAAAACAAAACCGCGAAAGAAACTATTTACATTATGTACACATGGGCCACTCTGCCGTCAACTACGTCGCTCTTCTGGCCAAACGAAAAAAAAGCAAAAGAACAACCAAACAAGAAAAAACCAGATACCTGAGGAGAGCCCGGTGAGGATGGACCCCCTCTTTCATCCTTTCCCCCCGACCGGCCGGCTGATTATCGCCACAATGGCCTCCTTCTCTCCCGCTGCGGGGACGCTGGAACGCTCTCCCCTTCTGCGTGCGCGAAGAAAGACAGGTGCCCAAAGGGCTATTCATGGAAGAAGGGTCTTCCTTCTACTTCTTTGTTCGCCTCAGCGGCCTTTCCGCCATCTTTGCCTCCCTCGGTGCAAGTCGGCCATGTGCAACCGAACAGCGCTGTCAACTTTTAAAGAAAAGAGACTTTCGGCGACCCGGGCAAGAAATAGCGCGTCAACTATTCTTTTACTGGTTCTGAATTTACTGAAGAAAGACGCGCACGACGCGAAGTCTAAAGAAAACCGTTGGACTCACCGACTTGAACGTCGCACGGGAGACACGATGGTCAATCTCCCGGCCATGGCATGATGGAAGCCCTGGTCAATCCAACGAGTTTCCGCCACAAAGAACAAACTGCTGCACCTCGGTGGCAACTTGCATCACGCCTTTCCTCGCCCACGCTTCGCCTCACACAACTTCGAAGCGGGTTACCAATCCGTTTGAGAAGTGACATTTGCCTCTCCTCACACCACGATACATCGACAGAGAAAAAGAAAGGGCAGCAAAAGAGAGAGATACGCGCGGCACACGGCAGAGACGGCCAACCTCAACCAAAGCGCATTTTACGCTGGGAACCGAACGCAACTTCCCCACTCTGCCGACACCTGCTCGTCGTCCGAGCGACCAAGGGCAAGGCCCCTGGCCCCACTTAGTTGGGCGCCAAAATGTAGGGGTTACTTCTACTAATTACTACTGCTAGCAGCGGCATCGCCGCTAGCAACCCCCTGCAGTGGGTTCGAGCACTCAACGAGCAGAGAATGAGGTCGTCGCGTTCGCGCGCTCGCCATCTCAGCCATGGCTCGCCGCGCTGCCGCGCGCTTCGGCCCGCGGCCCGACTCGAGGCAGGGCAGCGCGAACCGTCGCAGGCGGCGAAGGAGGGGAACATTAGGCGCATCTCTCCGAGCATGGTAATTTAATAAACATTAAAATAGTAACAAATAATACAGGGCCGAATCTAAAGATCGAATTACATATAAAGAATAACGATAAACAACACGCGAACACACACGAACACAAACAAAGGACAGTAACGATTAACAACACGCGAACACAGAATAACACACAAAGATAACCATGCAAGGAAGGAGAGCCTAACCCCGGCTGGCGCACGCGCGACCGCGAGCCCTCGGAAAAGGAAAATAGAAGAAGAACATACAGACAGGAGCGTCGGTCGCAGGTCGCCGCTGTGGTCGCTGGGGCTCGCAGAAGCACGCAATCCGACCGATGGCCTGGTCGGCCGGAGGGTCCCAAAAGTACGTGCGCACTTCTCCAAGTCCCAGCGTGTTCTCGCGAGGCACCTCCAAAACCAGAAGCGCCAGAACGCGCAAACATTCTGGGAATTGCTCACTGCCCAATGGCAGCCTATGTTAAAACAACATGGGCGAAGCGGGCGGGCCGCCGCCCCGTTCAGCTGGGAAAGGGGGGTGCGAGGCATTTCGTGCAAAAACATGGCGTCGAGCGGGACGCGGCCCCACAATCTTCAGCAATAGCGCTTTTGCGGACAACTGTGTGGATGTTCATGTCATAAGCTAGAACATCTTACAGCACGCGGTTACTTGCGGACAACTGTGTGGATGTTCATGTCGTAAGCTAGAACATCTACAGCACGCGGTTACGTGCATCACTCACCTTTCTCAGTGTTGTCTTCTCTCCGCTCAAGCATAATTCTCAAACAGCACCTCTATAGCGCGTCGATATGTGAAGGATGTTGCAGTTTATATTTCGTTGTTGTGCAAATTATGTACTACACTTTCCGATGGTCATTCCTAATGCACCTTTAGCTTTACCCTGGTGAAAAACAGGACGCGTCGGCCATTACCCTTTCTGCGCTGTTATTGCTACCATTGAGCTTTTCCCTTACGAATTCATCATTGTGTCCTCTTGAATCTTAGAAAACGGAACGGATTCAGCTTTTGCCTATCATACTACGCTGTAAAGGCAAAAAAATTATTCCGATAAGTGAAGAAGTGCTAACTACTGTTACGTACAACCTACTTGTTTCTGCTTTTACCTTAGTACATCTTCTTGCAAGGCTAGTTGGTAAGCCTTCGCTTAAGAAATTTGCGGCCGCAAAAACCTACAAACCCAGGCGCGCACACCCGCCTACACACATGGCAAACCTAACGACACCATAGACAGCGTTGTGCGCTTTCTGTTTTTTTTTTCGCGCTCGTCAGTATATCTTCAGCAATAGCGCTTTTGCGGACAACTGTGTGGATGTTCATGTCGTAAGCAAGAACATCTTACAACACGCGGTTACTTGCGGACAACTGTGTGGATGTTCATGTCGTAAGCTAGAACATCTTACCGCACGCGGTTACGTGCATCACTCACCTTTCTCAGTGTTGTCTTCTTCTCCGCCTCAAGCATAATTCTCAAACAGCACCTATATATCGCGCCGATATGTGAAGGAGTGTACGTATGACCGGAATCAAGCCACACAGAGGAGCTCTCATAATTCTGAGCTGCAAGTAACCGACATCCCTTGACGATTGTGGCCGAATAACAGAAAAGTTGTTACAAGCAATATCCCCATCACATCCCTATCCCGATTGGGAGGAATTTAAACGTCAAACCTTCACGCACCCAAGGCATACGCATTTTCACTGTTACTTCCTTGTGGGGTGGTGGCAGTTTCACCTTTCCAGAACCTTGGTCTCCAGGTGTCTCTTCTTGTTTCGGGGTCTCCGCTGCAGAGAAAGCTAGTTGTGAGAGGTCTAAAGGGGGCAGCCTTTACTCAATATTTTAAAAGAGTTTTGCTATGTCTAAAAATCTTCAGCCCGCGCTTTTGTGTGTGCGTTTGCGTGTGTGGTGGAGTGGGCTCAAAATTTCAAGTGCCTTGTAACTCTGAATCAGGATATTTCATACTCTGGACCTTATTCATAGCGACAGGAGTGAGAGCATGACTTGCAAAACTCCATCACATCAGTAACCTATAGGCACCTTGAAAATGCGACTCTGCACTGACGGAAGCGCCATCGCGGTGGCGGGCGCGTTCTCGTTGGAACAGCAAGCAGCAGTCGCGCTTGCTTGCCCTTGATCACTGCTGCAGGTAAGCAGCCTTAGCTTCCCTCTACAATATATCAACAAAAAAAAATTCTCGCGCATGTGCTTGCTTCGCTGCGAATGACGTCAGAAGACGCTTCTGACGCTCCTGATTCGTAATACCCTCTCTTCTCCTTACTCCCGCTCTTCACGCTCTTCCCCACACTACCACTGCGCCCCCCCCCCCCCCCACCCAAGGATGCAATGGAAGTTTCACACTACTGTGCACTACACAGTAGTGCACATTAGTGTGACACCCTCTACAGCAGAATGTCACATTATTCAGTTGTCGTAACAGATGTTTCCGCGACCGGCGAGTCAACTTGCGTCCTGGCGCTTTACGTGTATGACGACATCGCCGATGAGCAACCATTCTCAGACTGGCTTCACCCTCTTCGGGTGCGTTTACCTTTAAGGGTGACATATTTCACCGTTACAACATCCACCCAGACAGACAGGAACTACTGCTGGTCGTTCCCAATCATATGCGCCAAACTGCACTCGCGCAGTTGCACGATGTTCCTACCACTGCCATCTAGGCGTCTCAAGAACCTATGACCGTGTTCGCCGTCGTTTCTTTTCGCACGGTGTTTACCGTTCTTTTTTTCCCGTTACGTCCCTTCTGCAAATCATGTCAGCATCACAAAAAACCAGCGGCTCCAGCAAATGGCCACATTGAGCCCGTTGAAATACGATTCGAGCCATTCCTTTGAGTTGGTCTTGATATCCTTGGTCACTTTCTTCCATCGCTGAGTGGTAACAAGTAGATAGCCGTTTCTACTGACTACACCACCCGCTATGTGATCACAAGGGCTTTCCCTAGCAGTTGTGCAATGGACGTGGCTGATTTCCTCCTCGAAGATGTTATACTCCATCACGGACCTCCTTTGCAATTGCTTACAGACCGAGGCCGCTATTTTCTCTCGCGGGTTGCAAAGAGCACTTGGGGCTCCTGTACTACGAAGCACACATTTAAAACGGCTTATCATCCCTATCAACGGTCTCACGTAGCGGCTCAATATAACTATCACAGATGTGTTTGGCATGTACGTTTCTGCTGATCACCGTGATTAGGATGCCACTCTGCGTTTTGTTACATTCGCTTAAAATACTTCCTGTCTTTACTGTTCTGGTTCCTCACCATTTTGGCTCTTGTACGGAGGAGACCCAATGCAACCTTTTGACACAGTCCTCCCTGACATTTTTGACACAACGTCGGAATATGCCCATGACGCCATCTCTAGAGCTGCAGAGGCACGTAAACTCTTCCTCCTGCAGCTGAAACTTCGAAGGAAAAGCAACGCCGCATCTATGACGATGGCTACTGCGATGGGCACTTTAGCCCTGGTGTCATCTGAATGTGCACCTTCTTTTGTGAAGAACCTAAATAACGCATCGTCCTAAATTATATAGTTCAATTTATCATTCTTTATGCTTGTATGCATAGTTTATTTTATATGCATGTGCTTCTTAGTACTGTTTTTGGTTACCAGTTGTCAATCAGTCTTACATGTTTATTATAGACGCCTGTATAGGAGTCCTTATTTCTCTATATGTACATTTGTATTCTTTATTTTTCCGCCCCTGTTATAGGCCAATTAGGCTGAAAGTATAATAAAATGAAATGAAAAAAAAATAAATGTTATTGTACTTCTTTGGAAACCAGCACGGCAAATTGGTGTTTGTGAGAGGTTGATGTCGTCGTCTTCAGGCCCGTACCGCATCTTACGCCAAGTGACCGACGTGACCTACGACATAAAACCTCTCGACGATCCCAGGGCTCGGTTATCCTGTGATATCGTGCACGTCGCCCGCCTCAAGCGCTATCACTCGGCCGTACCGAGCGCTCGGTGGGCGCCTTCGCCGCCGCTGGTCATGCAAGGAAGTTCTGTAGTGGGGAAAGAAGCAGCCATAACTGACGAAGACAACGCTCGCTGATAGTCTAACTCCATCTTGCATGCCCACCTTCGGCAGGTTGTACGTAGCTTGTAAACATATCGCTAAACGTCTTTTCTCCCGTAACAGTATATTACGCTGCCCTAAATAGGCTTGAAATTTCCTTTGCCCTGTGTCATGTTGACGTGTCTGACGCAGCAACAAGTGCTCGTTTTGAGATTGGTCTTTGTTGCCCGTTTGAACTGGCAGGGCGGTTGAATCGTTTGACAGCCAGCGAGCCAGCCATATTGAGAGACAACGTTTTTCGCGTTAGGTACTGCAAGAAACACTATTGCCTTTAAAAGAGAGGTAATGCTTTGCGTCGTAACGGTTCGCTACAGAATTAACAACTGTTGCGATGCGGGAGACCACGGTCTCTATTTAGAGGTGTTCGACGAGAAAGAAATGCATCAGCTTATGGACCACATTGGCGATGATGAGTAGTGGCGAATCCCTATATAATGAGACACTGTCAAGTTATGGGCCATGATACTGGTGTCACTTACGACAGCTTCTTTTTCAGATCAGGTAATGTACTGAACTCGTAATGTGCCAAGCTTAGCGCTCATATCAGAGATGTTTTGTTGAACATTTAAGCCATACTTCCGCAGATCAGTCAGATAAACATTCGGATTCGCAGCGCAAGAGAAAGTTGTTGAGAAAACGTGGAGCCTGATGCTAATACAATCGCTCACCTCGTTTCGTCGTGAAACTCTGTCGTAACACTTGTTTGGCTTTGAGCAAAGAAAAATTTGAGCAAAGAAAAATGTTATAAAGCAGTCACAGTGGGGAGCAGTAGCAAAGAGTGGGAGGCGAATTTGCACTGCAGGTAACCCCACTTGTGCAAAAATCACGATAAAAAAGAAAGACGTTTATTTTAGCACATAATATCCACCTTTTGTGAAAATCTTATACATTGTGTGGGATTCAAGGAGAACAGCTAGCACAATTCAGTAAGCGTGGAGTATCTCTCACTGGCACTAACTTGCTTATATGACTGTGCTCCAGAAGGAACTTTGCGGAAAATATTTTCGCTACAATACATGAAATTTTAGATTCGTGATCACTCCTCTGTTTTTCAGGGTTTCGACGTTTTATTTTGTGTGTCCTGTCCTTGAGCTCACATGCAACAAATAGTGACCATCCGCCAAATAGCTTGTCCGACAGTTTATTGAGAAAAAAAGCTTTTCGGAGGACAGTCTAATTAAAGTAATCATGGTTGACCCTGTGTAAACAATTCTCCCGTTATCACGTAGGAATATACTTTCCATTCTTAAGGTACATAGGTGGGCGAGTTGGAACTCATTGAAATTTGGAAAAACCAGCGCCAGAACAACGAAGACGGGCAAACGATGCTTACTTGACGAGCACTGCCTAACTGAAATTTTATTGAAAGAAAGTATTTAGAAAATCTGGTTGATCTCTCTGTCGTAAGCATCGGTATAACACGAAAGTGAAACCTATCTTCTCGAAGTTCTAGAATTCATAAGCGGCAATCTGGTGAGTCGAGGGTTGGGAGGCGGCTTGGGTACTGCGAACACGTGAACACGTTACATGTAGACATCCGAGACCCCTCGACATGGCACAGGGATCCTTGACAGTTGTACACAAGGGAAAGTTCTCGAACGGCCCACGTTGTTCCGGAAACACTGAATTGCACGCGCCAGAGTCCTGCGCAAATCTTCGATAAGCAAAGAGCGTGCGCAAACAGTAGCACCTTGCAAACGAAACCGAACGGGTTTCAGCGGATCGTTTTGTGAACACACAACCCACTGCCGCGAAACGCCAATCATTTGCTTGTCGACGGCGGCCCTTGCTTTCCTGAAGCAGTACACGTCGCAAGTCAACACACATGGCCACGGAAGGTAAATTTTGTAGCGGTCGCGTTTGTACTTCGCCCGATGAACACACCGTCGTTGCGCCGCCACGCCTCTAACGTCCGCGGCTGTCGAGGCGCGAAGACAACCGAAGCGCTGACTGCCGGGGTGAATCAGCACGGCAGTCTACTTTGCTTTATCCGTGTTCCTAGATACCAGTACCACCGCAGTGAAGCTCAGCGCACCAAGAGTGCATTATAACGAAGACGTTGTGAATTTAAGAGTAATTTTGCTTGTTAAACACTGTAGTCACTGTACTAAACACGTTTACTTTGACCGGACGTCAAATAAATGGAATTTTTAAAGCGCTGTAGCGAACATATATATGCCCTACATGAAAGGTGTTATGGTGATGTATCGTTAGAGCTTCCAGCTCTTCTCGGCAAATTCCGGGGGGAACGTGGGTTCGAATCCGACTGGGTGGAACTTTTTCAATTTGAAGTATTCATTTTTTCAGCGATCCACTTCCGTTACGGGAGTGCGCCAATGATGATTTCGTTGACCGCGACATAAAACACTTTCGTGTTAAAAAGAAAAAACGAGTGCCACAACCCTGCATGTGGAGAACTAAGCCACTAGAGAGACAGGTCAGGCTTGCCACACTCGGAGACTTAACGCTGATGGTGCATTGGAAGCATGTATCTCTCATGTTAAGGCTGAGAGTTACACTTCCTCAACGATTCTTTTGACGTGGCTTAGTTCTGCGCACTCAGGTTTCTGCTGCTTAATCGCTCTTTGGTGCTTCTCATTTATTAATGTTCTCTCAGGAAAGTTTCAGTTCTAGGAAGAGCGCTCGTTCTTGGCCCTTCGTCTTAGTAGCTATCCTTTAGTGCTGGTTCTCCGTGAGTGGCATGGGCTTAACTGCGCACTTACTTTCCGGCGCTGGCTCTTTAGTTGTACTTGCCGGGGTCGGTAGCAGTTCGGGATCCGGAGCAGATTCGCAAATGTATGGATTGAACGCAACCTTTTTGACAGCTGGACACCAGAGTTTGGCACATTGAAGCGGATCCTCTAGGAAAGACAATTAGAGAACTTCAGATGCATCACTAATGTTAATGATAGTGTGTTCATCGATATACATCTAATTATACATTGTAAAAAGACTATGTATCATCATGTTGCTTGAAAACCGAAATGAGTACGCAAAATAAATGCATCGTCTTTTTCATAAACAAAATTTCCGTTCGACACTTGACCATCACGGTGCCTCATTGTATAATACTGAAGGCGCAGATATAAGGTGCTGGATGTAGAGCCGTGTCATCCATAATTATTCAGATTCTCAAAAGGCGCCAACATTTAAATTGTGTGTGGCACTTTGCTTGGCGTTTTTGAAACCCGCTATTAAATGTGGGTAGTTACAGCAAAAAGACTAGGACGATCATTCGATAACAATAGCTGCACCGTGGACAAACCCGGTTTGCCCTCCTTGTTCGCCATCGGCTGAGAGGAGCAATTGAAGATAAAGAAATCAATCAAAATGTGTCGCTCAATTTCCGCGCACGTAATACAGCTTTCCATGCAACCGGTCGGCGAAATAACCTACTCGTCCGACATATACGCCTAAAGGCCACTTAATCTAGTTACATATGCAGTGCTCACTAGTGTGCAGATGTAGAGATGCGTATAGCCGATGCCCAGCTGGTCCGACAATTCTGACAAACTAGAGTTCAACGGTTCCGCAACCCAACGCTTATGAAGAATGTAAGTCGTCATTATGTGAGAGCCTCTCTTTACTACTCGTCCGTGTAGCGCTGCGAGGCATGTTGTGAATTTCTTCCTGTCAGAGTAGTCTAGCGACTCTGGCCCTCGGCAAATGTGTGTGTTTGCGCATTTATCGCCATGAATTTATACAAACTGGCCCGGTTGCCCACCCTTTTGATCCGAATATTGGCGGAACCAAATCTTGGTCACCACGCCTTAATTTCGACGGCGGTGAAATGCTGAGGTCCGTGTGCTGTGCGATTCCAGTGCGCGTTAATGATTCCCAAGTGGTCGTAATTTCCGAAGCCTCCCACTACGGCGTCCCTCCTAACGACATCATAGTTTTGGGACAGAAAAGCACATAAATTATTATTATCTTATACATGCTATTAAAAAAACTTCACAAAATGGAACTTCGCGTCAGCGACGAGCAACATATCCTACTGTATATGTGCATAGCATCGACGCACCCCTAGATGAGGCTTCATTGATTTCCTGTGCTAGCAAGGCCGAGAAAGAGGCCTGATCTCACCGAACTGCAATGAAATGCAGCCAGAAATTATTAGTCTTTCTGACCTACCGCCCATCAGCGCCGCTTCCTAGAAGCGACGCGACCGAATGAAACAGTCGGATAGAGAATGGCAAATCTTGGGCTAATACGTTCAACCAAGGCAAAAAAATAAGGGATATGCTTCAGTTGCTCCTTTAAGGGTAGTACGCGATATCGTTATCGTGCCCCGTTCACATCGCCTTCTCATTTGCTTGCGATGTGCTGAACTCGCATAAATGCGCAAGTATCATGGCACAACATTCCGCTTTTCGCACTGTGCCCCTGTTTTGGGTGGCCTCAGTCGCGGTAGGGTACAAGTTGAAGTACATGCCCATCATTACCCGACGATGAGCAACGCTCCGCGGTGTACCAGATACGAAGACACGGCACCGAATACACCACACGTTTGTTAAGAGCGAGTGTATGCTGCGGCGCATTTTGCACTAGCGCTGATGTCATACCTCTTTGCCACGCCATTCGCGAGCAGTGCAAGCTTTTCACATCTATGCAAAAGTCACACGCATAGCGGCCACACTGGTGCCTTCTCTACAATGTGCTGGGATAGTTTGAGTTTCTTGGCAACATAGCTTTTCTCGTAACATAAGTGAGAAGTTCCTCGTTAGAGAATTATAGACCTAGCTACCACATAGGCAGGTGTTAGTGAAATCCTAACGTACAATTTTTTGACGTAATTTTACTTTGAGACATTGACTTTCATTCCTGAAGGAGCAGTGCTATGACAGAGGGCTTGAGGGATGTGGTTATAGTGGCTACGGCGGTAGCGGTAGAGTTAGCTCGATATGATTATTTGCGCCTGCCGCTTATTCTGACACCAACACCAGACTTTCTGCGAGACGAGCTGCCTATTGCTATTGCCCTATAACAGTGCACACTTCGTAGTACAGATAAATAGACACGACGATGCACATTTGATAAAAGCGCATGTGTGTCGTCCTGTCTTTCTTTGGCTTGTGATACACGCGCTGTTTTTTACTTGTGGTACGAAGAGGTCCACTGCTCAGTGCGCAAGAAAGCATTCGGATGTGATTGTGCTCGAGGCGCCTTCCCTTTATGGTTATGTCGGCTCCCATATTGCGGGCTGCCTTTTAACTGATATTTAAATATTACGCCTCAGCACTGTGGCCTAATAGTTATGGCACTAGGCTGATTCGATAAGGCGAAATGTTGATGTCCGTATACTGTGCGATGTGAGCGCACGTAATGAACCGCAAGTGGTCGAAATTTCCCAAGACGCCCCCTACGGCGTGTCTCATAATCATAGCTGGGTTAAAGACGTTAAAGCGCACATATATTATTTAAATTTTATTGTAAATTCAACCACGTTCATCCCTGCTTATTCAGTGCCGCCGTACTGTCGACACATTTATATGGAGCAATTTTTACTATTGTGTCTTACAAAAGTAAAAAATTGGGTCGGGAAACATGCTGAGGAGGAAACATTTCTCTCCTTTGGTTCATGTCAGACGCGCGAGAGTAAAGTGTGCCACTTCCGAAACGTAACTGAATGAGGTATTTTATATGTGTTCCAAGTGATTTACGTCTCTTCACTGCGGGAGACCATGCAGAAAATATCTACTTTTTGATAGGAGGAGAAATCGACGTGTTACGAATGGAGCAAACACTTTCCTGCACCACTGAAAAAGGAGGAGACGTAAATAGTAAACATTACTTTTTAAATGCGAAGCATTTGTTAGCGAAGTTCGGCGACGTTCAGCGTATCTACCAATCTAGCCGCCTAGGACTTTGTGCTCTTCTGGCCGTTTCGTTAATGGGATGTATACGAAAATTGGTATGCCACAACGTGACAGCATGACGAACACAAATGACAGTTCATAACATGAAAATGTTGAATTGCATGCAATGAGCGACATCATTTACATGCGACAGTCTTGTTGCTCTCCTGGCCGCTTCGTTAATGGGATGTATACGAATATTAGTATGCCACAACATGACTGCATGACGAACATAAATGACCGGGCATAACGTGAAAATTGTAACACGCATGTCATCAGCGGCATGATTTACATGCGACAGTTTTGGTGCCCTCCTGGCCGTTTCGTTGAGGGGATGTACACGAATATTAGTATGCCACAACATGACTGCATGACGAACCTAAATGACCGGTCATAACGTGAAAATTGCAACACGCATGTCATGAGCGGCATAATTTACATGCCACCGTCTTGGTGCTCTCCTGGCCGGTTCGTTAACGGGATGTATACGGATGCTGGCATACCACAACATGACTGCTTGACGAATATAAATGACAGGTCATAACGTGAAAATCACAACACGCATGTCATAAGCGGCATGATTTACATGTCACAGTCTTGGTGCTCTCCTGGCCGCTTCGTTAATGGGGTGTACACGATGATTGGTACGCCGCAACACTACTGCATGACGAACAGAAATGACACGGCATTACATGATAATCATGACATGCATGTCATGAGCGGCATGGTTTACATGCCAAGTTTTTGGTGCTCTCCTGGCCGTTTCGTTAATGGGATGTATACGAAAATGGGTATCAAACAACATGACTGCTTGACGATTATAAATGACAGGTCATACATGAATATCATGACATGCATGTCACGACCGACATGATTTACATGCCACGGTGTCGATGCTCTGCAGGCCGTTTCGTTAATAGGATGTACACGAAAATCGGTATGCCCCAACATGACTGCATAACACATAACAGGTCATAACATGATAATCATGACAGGCTATGTCATGAGCGGCATGATTTACATGCCACAGCCTTGGTGCTCTTGCGGCCGTTTGGTTAAGTTCATATGTACCAAAATCGGTAATGCCAGACAACAATGCAGAGCCATTTACATGCCTGATACGTGCGTCGCACTTCCTTAGTTCCCACTGTACGTGCGATCTGCCGTTCTTTTTCTATCGCATTGTAATTGATTGCGCGCGTCTTGTTCTTGACGGTCCACGCTGACAATGCTCGAATATGGCTCTATATTCGAAGCGTAATAGTCACACTTTAAACTGACTCACCTGGATCAGGCGCACTCAGATCAATATATGGGTTTGTATCAGGTTCTGCCAACTGTGGACACCACATGACGAGGCAGCCCCTTCCGCATGCTGTAAAGGTAATGTGAGCACACTTCGTTTACCTCCAGTAATTGTCCTACGGGAGTGTGTATGCATTAGCACAATTTCTGCTGCGTTCTACAAATCGTGCTTCGTGAAGTGTACTGGTCAGACTCCATCTCGCCATCAGCACTCTCGGGTTTGCGTGGCATAGCTGAAAAAGTGCGTTATCTTTCCGGCCCGCTGCGCTCGATGAGATAAGCACTGTATTGGTCAGGGAAGCGCCGATGCAACAGGCGGCGGGCGTTACGATAAGTGATGTTAACTACGCCCCGCGTAACGTGTCAACTTCCCAGTCAAATATTCGCCTTCTCTGGCAAGAGCTACATAGGCGAGACGAAACGATGCGTCTGTATTTGTTGAAAATAGTTAATCTTTGAATGAAAGCGGTACCGCCGGAATTTCATCTACATTGATGGAAATATCATGTTATCTGAACAAGAAGTTACCTTTAAGTTAAGACTCCGACGAAATTTCGTCAGGTTAGACAGCAACGTGGGTGGAGAAGAAAACACGAATCACCAGTAATATTAAAATATATTGATAAATAAAAATTACACCATCTCCCGCTAAAGGGGACCATGAGGCGATGCGAAGCAGCACGGGGGGTGCAACAACGCGTTTGCATCGGTTTGACTAGGTGTCGCGTTTGCATCGGTTTGACGCTAGCAGACGCTGCCTGCGTCAGCGTTGTCTCTCGAGGGCGAGGGCGCGTTCTCGTTCCTTGCGAGCTGGGAAAGCGCTCATCAAAGATTTCCGTCAGGCGGCAGCTGCGGGCACTGCGGCGAGCGCGCGGCAGGCGAGGGAGAGAGTGACGTCAGCGCGCACTGCGAGGGGAGCGTGACGTCAACGCGCAGCTGCGGCGTGACGTACTTGGCACCGCTCCAACACCTGCTGCGAGGGGAGCGCGTTGCGGCGCGTTCGTACGGACGGAGGGACAGCGTTACACAGGCTAGTCAAAGAGCTGCTTCGCATCTAAAAGACGCTTCGGCATACGCAAGGAATCGTTGACCCCAATCCTGTTCGCTGGAGCCGTAACGTCCCTTAATGAATACATTTTACTTGGTTCGTTGCTTTGTGTTTCTTCAATAAAGTTACCATCGAACTGTAGGAAGAGGTTACCTTGTGAGAAAACGAAGGCTTATTACGTCGAGAAGTCCTTGGCAATCATGCTGCGTTGGCGTTCCCTCAAGCTTGACTTCTTGACAAGTTTATCCACTTGAGCTACGATATCATGTTTACTTTTTCCCGTCATTTCCATTACGAGGGCATTTATATCAATATCGCTTCGTTAAATGCTACTATTTCGCGGCTGAGCTCTTCTCCGGGGCCTTGTTCGACACAGTTGCTTTTTCTTGAAGTTTCAAGAGATGGTTTCAAGAGAAGGTGTGTCTGCATGTGTTCCTTCTTATCCGTGTCCTGCATTGCTGGCTTTTCGTCGAATTCGATCATGAACCAACCAGCCCAGCTCTTCACTCTCCTTATGGTTGTGGTTACGACTTGCGTATGTAATGACGACAAGAAGTGGCAAATATTTTCTGTTGTAAGTATTCCCCTGTATGTTGAAATACGTTTTTCGTCATAAGTTTGTTTTCGCCACCTTTTATGCATAATGTAATCCAGAATCAACCCAACGTCAATTGTTCTTTTCTAATGCCTTTAGAACCAAATAAAATCGCGTTCAAATGAAGTTGCTTAGGACGTGACTAATTATCTGTTTTGTTTTCTGCAGGTAGCAGAGAGCGTGCCAGAAGCAGGTGAAGTAGGCGCATGTCCCGCAACAGGTAATTTTGATGCAATACTATGCTGAAATCAGAACAGTAACCTGGTGAAATCACAGCGCTGAACACGCTATATTTCATGTGAATCCATCATTTCTGTCCATGAGGACGAGATAAACACCCATGACTTACTCAAGGTCAATCCCATCCTTGGTCACATAAAGCAGTCTGTATTGTTTTCAGCAGTTTAGAACACAAAGCACGTCCTTACGATCAGCAAGAAGCTTCAACAATGCGACATATGACCTGTGGTAGTCGAGTACGATTTATTTCTGTACCCACTACTTCCATGCACATCAGCCCGAAATGTATTATTGTATTAAAAAACAGCGATGTTTCTGCGTTGCACGCGTGACAGTGTATCCGGGAAACGTCACGTTTAGCACACATCTTTGAAAATGCACCAAGTAAAAAAAAAAACTTAATACAAAAGCGCCTGCATTTTTACATTGCCCCACCATTTTTTTTACCGAACGTCTTCATATACCCCTAAACACCGATAAATCTGGCCCTAACATAATATAGACATCAAACCTGCGTGCTCTATAATTTCCTGAGAACAGTTTAAGATTTCTTAATTTGCATCAGAAAATTCTTAGTGCTTTCCTTACCTCCGCTATTCGAATAATTTTGTAACTAACACGAAATATTATACAGATGAGGGCAGGACGACCAGAAATAAGCTTACGGTTTGATACGATGCACAGGGTTTGGAAGTGAAAAGGAAAATTTAGGTATGGGCCAAAGGTGAGGAAAGATTCTTGTTAGAGAACTTAGAGGCCCTCTTCAACGGCAGGTGGAACACAGGCTGTGGCCTGTTTAGGTGAAACTCCCATTAGAAATGAAACAGAGGGGTCTAACACAACGAGGTAACTTATTCGTTTTACGATCGTAAGGTGTGTTGGCATATCCTGATTCTGAAATGTGTAGTAGACTAGACTCTTTATTCCTTAGTTTATTTATGGAGCATTCCGATACCGTAGATATAAATTTACTGGTTAGTTAACGTACCTTGTTGGTATAATACAAGTACATTTTAGAGCAATAAATATGGGCAGTTATATTTTGTTGTTCATTAAATAGGAAGGTGAAGACTTACTATTCGCTAAACAACAGCGGCAGGTTGTGACCACAAGAAAGATGCATTTCCGTAAGATATCCATCTGGCTTTCCCAAGAAATGTAGTTCGTCCTAGTAAGGAAGAATAAATAACCAATATGTATGCATGCAATACGTGAGACACAAGGACTTGCTTAGGTATCTAAGCATATGAAAGTTGTTCCTTTTCTTTCGGACCACCTATTTCTTTGCAAGTTCAATCACCATGTATT
Source organism: Hyalomma asiaticum (assembly GCA_013339685.2). Taxonomy (NCBI): domain Eukaryota; kingdom Metazoa; phylum Arthropoda; class Arachnida; order Ixodida; family Ixodidae; genus Hyalomma; species Hyalomma asiaticum. Next base: position 91,307,713 of record CM023484.1, read on the forward strand.
CCTGCCTAGCAGACGAAAATAATATGTTACTTGAATAGGATGATGTCATCACTCGAAACGATGCAGTGTAGCCGCTCCTACATCTCTTCAAAGAATACCACTTGCTCTTTACGCACAGACACAACACGTACGAACGTTCTTAGCGACGTTTCCTTGCGCAGTTATGAGCACACATTGAAATACTACTATGAAAACAATTAGAGAGGCTTAAGATTCGCTTTTAAGAGTGTCGCGTGACAGAGTTACCGTCTACAGTCCCAACGGCATTCATATTTGGGTGGCGCCATCTAGACGTAACGAACGTGAGCACTTCTTGCGGAGTCGGTCGGTAGCCATTTATGCGTCGGCGTTTGGTTTGGCAATGTACGAAACGCTGAATGTCACAAGATTGTTAATTAATAACCTTGTATTCCGCTCAAGGCCAATGTGCGAAAGCTCTGTTGAATGTTTCGGTTAAAACCATAACGAAGTAAACATCATGCTTCAGTGAGGGCGACTTGACTTCTGTAAATTGGATTCGGTTACAAAGATATGCAATAATCCATGGAATATCAAGGAAAGACACGAAGCAGCCTTCTAATCTATGCATCAGTTTACTATCAGCACTTCATCGAAGGCCTTCGGAACATTTAGATGCAGAATATTATCCTGCCCGGACAGATGAAATAAACTCAAGACGTAATGCACAGTTGAAACGAACTGAGTGCCTGTGGACATAATTCTTATGAGCATATGCTGACCTGGCCTGAAACCCTTCTATTTTAGCTAAAACTCATGAATGTAGCACGTAACAGTATATTTCAGCAGATTGGAGCGCGCACCCATTACTTAGAAAGGGCGGTTGTTGTTTTGTGGGGTTTAACGTCCCAAAACCAGCTCTGATTATGAGAGACGCCGTAGTGGAGGTCTCCGGAAATTTCGACCACCTGGGGTTCTTTAACGTGCACTGACATCGCACAGCACACGGGCCTCAACATTTCGCCTCCATCGAAATGCAGCCGCCGCGACCGGGATTCGATCCCGCGACCTTCGGATCTGCAGCCGAGTGCCATAACCACTAGACCACCGTGGCGGGGCTTAGAAAGGGCGGTAAGTACTTACAGTAGCTCGATCGCTGTTTTGTCGATAGGTCTAAGAAGCGCACGCACGAGCCAGTTGGGATTTCACGTATAGTTATGTCAGGTGAAACTTCGTAAAAACCCCGATATCTGCTCAGCCTAGCGTCTAAGATAATGCACAGGGAATGCCATCAGAACCGGCGAAGTTTTTAATATTCAGATTTAGAAGCACAGCAGGCACAGCCGCGAGAACTTCGCGTGCAATGACAAATTATTGTCGGCTATGGCAGAGAACACATATTATAATACAGAAATTTTGGTTTTATTAGAGCGAAATGGTAGCGGGGGCAGGGAAACGAAATCCGAAAATTAACATGCTAATAGCCGCATAAACGTATCGTTTTAATGGAAGCAGTAGAAGGACGAAGATTGTATGTTTTGATGCGGCACATATGTGCTCCAGAGATATTTTCCCTCCAATTTCGGGCTCCACGTGCGCCTGAGAAGACGTCAAATGTGAGCCGCGTAAGGCAACTGACCCCATTAGGGTATGGGCCGCCGGTCGCTATACGACAATCGTATCCAGCGGGATCCCCCAGCTCCCGAAGGTGGAAAGTTGAAAAGTACTCGCGCTTTAATATGACTTTTGAATTTGCTGGATGGCTAAACTCCAAAGGTTGCAACCGCAAGCAAGAGGTTACGATTCCCGTTACCTATAGGGTTATGGTTGCTGGTATGTAAAGAGTAATGAATTCTTATTAAAACACGTCGACTGGAGGTAGACTTCTAAAAAAGAGCCAGGCCTGCGCGGAACCGCAGGACAGGGACAGCGTAAGCTGGAGGAGCTACTTTCTTAGAGGCCACTTTAAAGGCTTGAGGAAACTAGTGCAGTAGAAGTGGTAGGTATCTCCTGCGCCATAACTTACCATTTTGCCAAGTAGGGAAGTACCCACTACGCCATAATTACAAGTGCCTCCGTAATGGGTTCAGAGCTACAAAGCATGCAGCCCTGTGTTCTTTCAAATGATTGCTCGACCTCGTTATACAATCCATTTTCGCGTTGTGTAGCGGCGTATTACTATTTTTCAACGTAACATTACGTTTGTTATTGCGATTCCGCGGCAGACGTTATACCTGTTTAGGTCTTTTAGCGATGATTTTTCAACCACAGGCGTATTTCCATGCAATAAAGAAAAAAAAACAGGCGTAGCTCAGTGGTAGAACACTCGACTGCCACGCAGAGAGTGTGGGTTCAAATCCAAGCAGAGGACAAGTTGGAATACTCTTCGGTCCTGGTTATTTTTTCTAAAATTTGCAGCGATAGTGGTTACGGACACCGGCGGCGGCGGCGGCAGCGGCGGACAACTACGGCGCAAGAACGAACGTTGTTGTGATCTCATAACAGCTTACGCTGTAAAAAAATTGACGGCAGATCCACGAGGTGAATGATGATGAGATTGGGCGAAGCTCCTGGAAGTAATCATCGGTTAAACCGTGAAATTTCTTCCGTTAATTCGCCCGATAAAAATGACGTGAAACGATTGATTAAATGTTTTTTATCAAACTTTTATTGCTGGTTTCCGTTGTCCTTTCATTATGACCGCTTTGTGGTCGGTGAAATGTAAGCTAAGTGGTTCTTGCACTGCTTACACCATTGCTTCACCTGGCGTCTTTCGTTAAGCAGCTGGCGTCTTTTTGTTTTGCTTTAGAAACATCTGGCGTCTTTCGTTAAGCAGCTTACGTCTTTTCGTTTTGCTTTAGGAACATCTGGCGTCTTTTCGTTTTGCTTTTAGAAAACATCTGGCGTCTTTCGTTGGTTTATTTCGTCAATCAACGGCGTTTTGAACAAAATTTTTTTATTGTTTAATCACGCACAGGAGAAATCTCACCAGGCACTACCTTGGAGGTAAACAATGGCTGCTACTGGGAATGAGAGACAGCAGGAGTCGGCTTTTAACACTTCTACTTCTACTAACGTTTCCTACTGGAACATGCCAATGGCTGCTAATGGGGAATGAGAGACAGAAGAATTCGGCTTTTAGTTAACGCGCACGCTGCGAATTTTTTTTATTGTTCAACAACGCACAGGAGAAATCTCCCACCGGCACCACCTTGGAGTTCAAAGCGTAAGACTGGTTACGCACTACGACTACGACTACGACTACGAGGGACGAACGGGTGCCGCTTTAAGGAGCTTCGCCCCTAAAAGAAACCTGGAGATCCCACGCACTGTGGGAATCGGTGTCACGCGAAGCAGTCAGCGAGGAACTTGCCTATGGGGGAGAATACGACGCTCAACGGAGTGTTACAAATAGGATGAACGTATTTCTGAAAAGTGCATGAGTACATGTATGCCTAACATCCATGGGCTAACCAAGAAACTTGACGGGAGCTTGCTGACTGAGGTCACAGCGACGTAAAGTTGGAACTGCCAGTAGTGCACCGCACACGTCTGTTTCCTCGAAGACAAATGCATGCTACGGCACGGCGATGTGATTATTATGAGCGTCGTTCGTTGGACTGTTCCTAAGAGATCGAGTGAAGTTGGTACAAAGCTTGCCGAGTGCTAGTGGAACATATTTGTACTTATTACGTTGCTAAGAAGCGCAAGTGACGTTACGCAGCCCCTCGATCACAATTATTGGGTGCATCAGGTCTGTTTACTATATTACGTGGGAAGAGCCGCCGTAGCCCAGCGGTAGCGTGCTTGCTTTTCATCTCGGTGGCCGCGGTTCGATGCCAGTCTACCACTTCGTAGTAAAGCAACAGATTGGGCTGGTTGGTATGTTTCCATCATGGTTAAAACAGAGTCAACCAAGAGGCGCAGGCGGCTAGATACATAGATAAACAAACACGGCACCCTGTGTGTGTGTGTATTTTCTTTACTCTGTTTTGTTAGCGCTGTTTTAACAATAGTGTTTGGCAGGTTGCCTTCGGAGATTCCAGCAGCTTCATATGCGTTTCGTCTATACATTCGCCGTCCACGATATTGGATATGCTTTAGTTGTTTTAAAATGCGGCATAATATGTTACACGTCTTTTTTACTTGGTTCGAGTTTGGCATGGGCTGTATAAAATTCAAACACCAGTGGAACATATACAAATAACAGGGGCCGAGAACTGCGGGTATGAGCCGTACGTAATTACAGTGTTGTTAGTCGTAACGTGCACGACGAATATATCATGCCACTGGTTTAAATGTCGATATATCGATACACTACAATCCACCTCATGGTGTATACCAGGTAAACGAGACGACCGGCACAGCAGCGACACGTAGGCGGATAGATAGATAGATAGATAGATAGATAGATAGATAGATAGATAGATAGATAGATAGATAGATAGATAGATAGATAGATACTGTAAAGCTGCTCAAGATCGCCAAGAAATGCTTCGTATTTAACATCTATTTACAACTCATCTTCCATGCGACGAAATAAGACACTGCACAAAGAAATAGACGCGCTTCTGGAGAAGTGCCCCCATCAGCTGTCCTCTTTCTTGGTGTAGTGTCTTACTGCGCCGCATCGAAGAAAAGTTTGTACCAACTAGCCCAATGTTGTTCATTACTTATCTCTTTACAAGAGAAACAAATGCATGGTAATACCTGAAACTCTAGCAAAAAAAAATGGAAGAGAGGGAACGGGAGAAAATGGAACTCAAGATGTTTTCCTTGATTTCACTACGACACTTACGGAACTTTTGTTCTTTAGCCTGTCTAGAGAATCGTGCATAGGTTCACTGCGTCACCTTTGTCGATATCCAGTAGCTAAAAGCCATTCTGATTCCATTTGCTCAAACTACGGTCAATAAGCTTACGGCTGAAAATTGGAGGCTTACAAATCACTAGTTACTGTTGCGCATAACAACGCGTATATTCGGACTCCCAAGACTGACGCTGTTAGGCGCGCGCAGGTGGTCCCTATATTCTGTATTCTGATAATTGAGCACGAAACAGAAGCATTACATAAGACACTCGTGAAGACAATTACCCAGAAATCAAATTTAACAGTAGAATACCCCTTACATATTGAGTATAAGAGAAGCTACTCACTACAGCGCAGACGTGATCGAGGAGAATTCGAGAACGTAGCGCCACATCTCACATCTGTACTGCCTTCGCACATTCCTTTTACGTCATATAATTTCGCAACTGTTTATGCCGAAATCTTTCATCATTAGAAAGCTTTAAAAGATGTTGCAACAACATTTCATTGCAAGGTTTTCTACATCGTATGAAAGCAAATATCAGTGATCTTTAACAGAAATATCGTCTTTGTTTCCACCGCTGCTGACGTTTCCAATCGTGTATGAGTCAATACGTCCCCACTAAGGATCAACATCTAAAATGTGGTTATTGACTATACGATTCGTAATATTTTTGGAAGCAGGCACGTCGGTACCATTTGTAATAATTACATAGTAAAGGTAGAGTAAATAGATATTGCTAAGGTGGACTTCTCAATACAGCTTGCTAATTCTAATATTGAAAAGACTGCTCTCACGCACTCTCACTGCAGCCTGGTTTCCAATCATATTTTACAGTGTAGGCATGAGCCGGAGGTGTAGTTAGACAAAGGTAGACAGAGAGAAAACATGCTCATGAACACAACTGCTTGGCGTTCAGAGTGTTATCACACGAAATGTCATCAACGCACCTGGACAATCACTTCCCTCAACAGTGGGTCGAGGCGCCAAGTACAGTTATCCCACTTGCAGTTCTGTGGCTTGGGCAAGTAATGGTGCGAATATAGCCAAACGAGCTAGTTACGAACAATCCCATTCCTGCGTCACAGCGAGAAAAACGGGAGGAGGAGGAGGCCGCGATACTTGTGCTGCAATTGACAGCTGCGCTTTTCAGACCGTCATCTTCATAAGCCTGTCTGGGCTTAATGATGGGCAAAGGCCTCTCCAATAGATGTCCAGTTATCCCTGGCCTGTGCTAGCTGCGACCAGTGTATCCCCGCAAACTTCTTGATCTACCTTATCTAGACTATATATAGCGTTAACCATAATATAGCGCATGCCATCCTATAATTACTTACTGCCAGCCTCTCCGTCACTTTTCTTCCGCCTTTCATATGTGCAGGTGCTCTGACCGATGCGATAGCAGGCAAGGCGGACCTAGCAAACGTATGTCAGGTTTGCGACAATGTAGGATACCTCCGACAAGGCATTGGACTAGGAATGGGAGGCGCCTTTGAGATCGAAAGTGCGGACATAGCGTCTACTGCGAGATCGACAAATTTTACGACAGTTCAAGTCCGCAGTGAGAAAGCGTTAGTAAGTCGTTGGGCTCTATTCGGTGGCAATAGCGAGCTTGAGATGCGTTCGCTTTAATTCCACGGCGCACCGTAGAGCACGACAGGAACGGGGACAACAAAACAAATACTACAGGACAAGTTACTACTATACGGGAAAAGTCGGCAAAGTCTTGTAGTCACTTGCGCATTTTGGAGCTATGTCTCGCGGAGCTGCGGGCGTTGTTGAATCGCTCCTCTTGTCGTCGAGATATGATTATAATTACCGGTCGGGATGTTTCACGTAAATAAAGCTTAGGTAATCAATGTTTCATAAACTGCATGGAAAGGGCATTGCGGTATTTTTAAATATCAATAAGAGTGTTATCTCCGGACGTGCAGAACAGATTAATGATGTTTCATTAATTCTTCCACCACATAGCAAGCTTAGTAAGAAACTGATAGTCCTGCGTGCACACTAAATTTCACAACCGCTCTGTCGCGTGCTGTCATAGAACAAGCAAGCGAGAGCCAACGCACAAAAAAAGTACGCAGCTTCCGCTAGGTCGCGGATAGGCAGTTCACAGCGAAGCTGGCTGGTGGTTTACTGAAAGAAGTCCCATGATAGTCATCGGATACTTAGGCGGGAACATGTCACGTGACATAGCGTGAGGTGAGTTTGGCAGAAACATGTCACGTGAAATTTTGCTACGTGATTCGGCGGGAATACGTGACGTGATCACACAGAACCATGCAACGCAATGTCGCGTAACATGTTCCCCGAAAATGCCGTAACGCAACTGCATGGGGTATGTTTCCGCCAATATGACGTAACGTTATGTCGCGTGTTATCTTGCTGCGAAAATCACGTAACGCAGTCTCATGACTGTTCCCCCAAAATTGCGTAACGAAATGTCACGTGACATGTCCCCTCCAGAATCACGTGATGCAATGTCACCTGACAAATTCACTCGACGCGCTGTCACGGGACATGTTCCCGCCAAAATCACGTAAGGCAATGTCACATCGCATGTTTACGCCAACGTCACGTAACGCAATGCCACATGAGACATGCCCGCGCAAATCACACAACGTGACATTGTGTTACGTTATTTTAGCGAGAACATGTCTAGTGATGTTACGTTACGTTGGCGGCTACATGTCGCATGACGTTGCGTTACGAATGTGGTAGACGCCTCTGCAGTGGACGGAGCTCTGCCAATCGCTGACTCATTGATTGACTTCTTTCGCTGTCGCTTATTAAAGAACCTGCTAAAGTATTTGCTTTGCAACGGGGGCGAGGTATTCCTTCTTTCAGGTCGTGCTACGCGTTGGCGAATCCAGCGTATACAAGAAATGGCGCAGCACCGATGTTGCCTGTCAAAGACCTTCCTGTGACAGTCGTCACGCGGAACATGTGCAGGATATACATGTGCGCGATACCTCACGTCATCTGGAACAACAAAAATTGTCTGAACAGAACCTCAGAGAGCAATTAACGAGAGCAAGTCATTAGTAGCGAACACTTACGCGTCCCTCAAAGAAATCCAGAATTATGTTGTGGATGAAAATTTCCTATGCGTTTTCTGTTACTCAACGAAGAATATTAGACGGCACCATACATTTTGAAGCGATGGTTTGTAATCGCCATTGTTTGGAGGAAGCAACGTCAGCCACCGTACACGGATGAGCATTGGTGGCGAGTGCGAACTGATGATATTTCAAGTTGTAGTCACACAAGCTATGCCTTTTATTCGAACACAGGACTTGAGGTCTTCTCTCGTAGTTACAACGCGCAGCACGTAGAAACAGGGGGTTGGCAAACGTGATCATTGGAAGTTGTCTCTATCAATTATTGACTGCGTTTAAACGAACGGTATGGAATGTTGACAGCAACAAGTCGAGTTGAGTTGTTATTCTGCATGTTTGCGTACTGCTGCAGCAGGGGAACTTGATAGCAACAATGTGTGCTGCAAGAAACTAATGCTAGCGTATATTCTTGCCCTTAAGGTCACATGTAAGCAATGATTTTTTCTGCAGAACCCATGATGAAATGCTGATTACGCCTGCTAAAATACCCGTTGTTTCACTCGTAAAAAAACAGCGCATTTACATTTAACGTTGACCCGAAGCTACACTGTACAAAGAGAAATTGCTCCATCTCCCACTAAAGGGGACCATGAGGCGATGCGAAGCCGCAGGCGGGATGCACACCGCGTTTGCACCGGTTTGACGCTAGCAGGCGCTCTCTGCGTCAGCGTTGTCTCTCGCGGGCGAGGGAGCGTTCTCGTTCCTTGCGAGTTGGTGAAGCGTTCAGCGGTTCCATTTTCGATGGAGACGAAAATGCCAGTGACCCGTGTACTGTGCGATGTCAGTGCACGTTAAAGAGACCCTGAAACGGTTTTGGCGATTTTGTGCAAACATGGTGATCCAGTAGAGCGAGTCATTAGGATCATTTGAGGGCAGATTTCAGCGTTATGTGTAAAGTGTGGAATTTACAATAAGGTTTTCAACACGTGCATCGGAAAAGATCGCAGCGGCTCGCCAAAAGGCGTTTTAAAACGCCCCCACCGCCGACTGATGGAATGGGAGGCCGCTGATTGGCCCCTGACCATCACGTGCACGTACTCTTCCCAACCTAGCTGCGGACAACGTGCTTCTACAACGTGCTCCTTCGTTTCAGCCAACGGTATCGTCGCGGCATCTGGCGGCGTACACACGAGTCGCCGGCGCTCTATTACAGAGGTTAGCACTGCCGAGGCGGGCGACCTCGGTAAGGATATCAGGGCACTATGTCGCCACGGAGGGCTCGGCAGAGCGGCTGACGCGGGAGGCGCTGTCATCGTTAGCGCGCACTCTGCAGCAGATCGAGTTGAGGAGGAACAGCAGTGGTAAGGAGGAAGACGACAGAAACAAGCCCATAGCTGGCTTAGCGCATGGTGTTTCGCTTTATTTATTGTGGGAATGATTTCACAAATGTGTTGCCTAATCAGTGACACAATGTCAAAAAAAAAACGCTTCAGGGACACTTTAAAGAACCACGGGTGGTCAAAATTTCCAGAGCCCTCCACTACGGCTTTTCTCTCGTTTCTATCTCGTTCATTCCCTTTCCCCTGCCCTCACCGGCACTTAGCCGTACTCCCTACATGGGCTGCAGAAATCAGCGTCCTTTCCTTAACCGAACCACAATCATCATCATCATCATCAAGAAAGAGCATTTCCCTAGTCAACGCACGCTGTTCGGAGAGGAGAGGAGGAATGCCGAGAGGAGTGGAGATGAGACAGGAGAGACGGGGGAGGAAGATGCGCATGCGCAGTGCGGGTGTGGACATCACACGGCGAAGGGAGGGACGGACAAAGGCCCCGCCATAAGCCGCTTCGCATCTAAATGTAACCGGCGCTGCGCGTATAGTGGAACCGCTGGAGTCATAGCCGTATAATTTCATACTACATTCCAAATTGCAGAGAAAGTACATCACTTCGCACAGGGCAACTATCTCTGTGCGAGTCGTCGTTTTTTCTGCGGTGTTTACGGCTGAGTTCATTTACAGACATGAGTGAGATGAATCAAATGTGACGAGTTCTCCAGGCGTAGACACTCTTAAGGGCATGTGAACGCTGTGTCCGTTATGCCAAACTATCGAATAATTCGTTGCTTCTAATCAGCGATAGGCACGTGAGCGCTTGGAACAAGTGTGCACAGAACAGCCGAAAGTAGCTGCACCGTTCGCTTATTAATGATGAAATAACGCATATTATGACTTTAGCAAGCGATCAAAGTCCTGGCGAATTGAGTAAAATTTCCTACTTCGATCTCTACAAAATCAACACTGTGAAATAAGAAGGGTGCCACACTTTCTCGATTCCTCCGGTGGACTTTCTGCTCCACTCAAGGTAATATGGCTGCCGCGAAGCTAGCGAAGCGAGGAGTAGGTAGGCCTACGTAAGGACACTGTACGTTACGCGTAATCAACAAATTTTTACGCTTAACTAGCTGTGATAACATACGACAATAAAAATAAAGAAGCAGAGACATCTTTCGTAGAAACGGTATGCGAAACGAAACTCCCATGAGGCTCTAACAGTCAGAAAGCACTAGGCTTGGCAGCAGCTGAACGCCGTAACATCGTTGTCAGCCAGCGTCTGCAAGTAAAGGTCACTGTCTTTGTCAAACAATGACACAGTCAGTAATGTATCCTATTGGTTGACGGGACACACAACGCTGACATGATCTTTTCAAGGCACTCTCAGACGATCGGATCATTCTCGGCTGAAATGGGCCTGCTTATTTTACTTATCGTATGCAAATGTGCACTTTCCTCACAAACGCAAAACATACCGTCATCCCTTCCATACATTTTCAGCCTAAATCGTGCTTCCTCGCAGCAGAAAGGGATCATTCCAGGCCACGTCAAAGCACAGCATAGAGGAGAGTTAGTGTCATCTGTAGGCATGAATAAAAGTTACACATACACCAAAAAGTTGTGTGGTCTTGCCTACACAGGCGGCCAGTAAGACCTGCATTTCAGCGACATCTGCACACCGCCATTTATACGCGCATATAATATGCAGTACAGATCCATACAAAGCAGACACACTTCGGCAGTAGGCGTAACATACATGTACCGATATGGCGCAGTGATCAAATCTGAATTAACTCGCGTTACACATTTCTCATACTGTGTGTAAAGGTCCTCGGAAAAAGACGGCAGTTTTCGTAGCCCGACATTCGGGAGTCCGTATCAGAGAATTGCCGCGGCCATTTGCCAGACGTGCCATGGTGACAGCAATCGTTGTGTAGGTTGTGATAAAGAAATTGAAGTATGAGAGCTGGACACCCGGGAGTATTTTTCGGCCAACGCTTGCAGCACTCTGCCAAACATGTAGCCCGATCCTTGGGCATCATTTTTGTGAATGCTTGCAGCCCACTTGCAAGGACAGGAACCATAGTCGTCACGCATACGTGCTAATAAAACTGCTTTACGTGAGCGCCGCGTCACCGTGAGGCGTTATTTTGTCTGGAAGCGCGTGCGAGGCAGCTGCGGAAGTAAAGCGAACGTTGTTGTTAAAGATTTGAAGCCGTCTTGTATGTTTGTTTTGTGTATATGTCTTTTAGTAATATAGTTGTCGGCACCTACTCCCCTCGCCTGCGCCAAGCGTGCAATAAACAGGTGGGGTAGGAGAGCCAGTCAGTTTGAAAATGGTTGTAATTTGCGTTAGGAATTTGGGGTGGAGCAACCAAGGGATTAAATCTTGCTTCTCCGTCCCTGACGGGGGTTGTGTCGATGACTGGATCTGGTCGGAGGAGCAGTGCTATGCACTGATCGCCTCTTCTGAGTAAGCCCCGCGACGGTGGTCTAGTGGCAATGGGATACGAGGGTCGCGGGATCGAATCCCGGCCGCGGCGGCTGCATTTCAGTGGAGGCAAAATTTCGAGGCCCGCGTACTGTGTGTAGTCACTGCACGTTAAAGAATTTGTGGAGCCCACAACTACAGCGTCTCTCATAATCATAGCCATTTTTTGGACGTAAAACACCAGAAATCAGTCATCTTCCGAATAAAAGCAACGCTCCTACCATCCAAGCTGCTGTTTGTAAATGTGTATATGTCATGTATGTAGAGTCGAGCTATGTTTCCTTGAATGAAATGCTTGTATCCATCCCCCAAGAAGAGAGAACACAACGATGATTACAATTTATGGGGTCTTACGTTCCAAAACAAGCTGCGATTTTGAGAGACGCCGCAGTGGAGGGCTCCGGAATTTTCGACCACCTGGGGTTCTTTAACGTGCACTGACATCGCACACCACACGGACCTCAACATTTTGCCTCCTTCATATGCAGGTGCCGTGGCCGGGATGCGGTCCTGCGACCTTCGGATCAGCAGCCCAGTGGCAGAAGTACTTGACCAGAGCGGCGGGGCGACAACACCACGAGAGAGGTATACACCTCTTTCAGCAAGGGTTTTTGTGAGAAGAAGACAGCTGCTGTGCATGGTAAACGCACATGCCTATGTAATAAGCATGCTTGAATATAGCACGCTGAGATGCCTTATACGCAGGTGCTCGCGCACACTTAACGATCTACGCACCTGTGACGCATAGAGTAGCACGAAATAGAGCACCGACTTATAGCGCTCCTGCCGCACGAGAGGACGATATGAATAATTCATATCATAGTGGTTTGCGCTTGTTTTCACACCTCCTCGCAAGTTCTCCATTAACAGAACGGGAAAGCATGCTCATGCCGATGAACTTCGAAGCTCTCTAATTGAACAGCCCACTAGCAAACCATCTGGTAGACATATATGACCGTGAATAATATCACCGGTAGACAATGATGTAGTCGGTATGGTGTAGGCTGCTGTCTGTTCGTGCGTGCCTGGTTTCCAATCTTGCGATGTCGTTGATAATTTTCCAACGTGTGTATGGTGATTTTTTAGGGGCGAAGCTGCTTAAGGTTTGGGTCTGTCCGTCAGTTGTTCTATAGTAGCGCGTTACCTTCACAGAAATGAATGATGTTACGTGTGGGAGGCGCGCCCTCGGCGCGTGCCTCCCGGCGCGCAAGCTCGCTCACTCTTCCATCTGCCGTCTTGTGAGAGAGAGAGAGAGACAAAGAGAGCGAAAGGTGCGCGTTGACTATGGAAACGCTCTTTCTTCGATGAACGCGCTACCTGCTCGCAAAGAAGGACAAGGCGCCCTCACCCGCGAGAGACAAGCTTGACGCAGGTAGCGTCTTCTAGCGATTTTTTTAATTGAAAAAGAATTCACAGTATATCCACGGAGTGAATGATGATGACTGGGCGAAGCTCGGGAGGTTCATCGTAGATCGTGCCGAGTTACGGATTAATTTAGTTGACGCGCACGCTACGAATCCTTATGGTTCAACTACGCAGCCGGTGAACGGTTCTCCAGCGCGAGCAGTCGGTATTTCTCAATCATGAACCTCGCTAGAAGACGCTGCCTGCGCCAACGTTGTCTCTCGCCGGTGAGTGCGCGTTCTCCTTCTATGCGAGCTGGTAGAGCGTTCATCTAAGAAACAGCGTTTCCATAGTCACCGCGCGCCTTTCGCTCTCTCTCACACACACACAAGACAGCAGATGGAAGAGTGAGAGCTCGCCCCCGGGAGGAACGCGCCAAGGGCGAGCGCGAGCCTCCCGGCGTCGCATGGAGGTTGCATGGTATTGTGAGTGGTGTAGGTTACACGATACGCGTGACAACCGACCCACAGCTTAAGGAGCTTCGCCCCTAAAATACCAACTGTTCGCGCTGGAGAACCGTTCATCGGCCACCTATATATATATATATATATATATATATATATATATATATATATATATATATATATTATATATATATATATATATATTATATATATATATCATATATATATATATATATATATATATATATATATATTGCGGCGGCGCCGTCCACACCCCCACTGCGCATGCTCGTCTCGTGCCGGCCCACCGAACGTTCAGCAAGCCGAGCATGCTCGGCTTGCTGAAGAGAACTTGGTTCCAGCATTACATGTCTATATCTCCAAAGACGGCAAAGAGCGTTGATGGAGAAAAACGGCGAGGACAGTTAGCAGCGGCCAGAGTCCGAACACGTGCTATAATATTGCAAATATACGTATTATTGCAAGATGGAACCAATGTCACACCAATGTGCTGGAACGATACGAGGCACAATATTTCAGTGCCATTTCGTTTGCATGAAAGCTATAGTGTTCGACAATAACAACAGAAATATCTAAGATCTCACGTTGACGACTACTACTCATTAGTAAAAGGGAACGAAAATGTAACTAAGTTTCCAAGAAGCCACCTGGTATAAAAGAAGCATGACGAGTATGGTGCACCCGCTGCTACTGTTGTGGAGTAATGACCGAGTGCTTTAAACTTAGAAAGTCGCCGCTCTTCGTATTCAGAGAACACCGCGCTATATGGCAAAGGTCCGACATGTTGTCACGTGTTGGTATTTCTAGACTCGTTACAGGCATTACTCGAAATGTCAGATGTTTAGCAGGCGTACGCGTCAGCAAGTGCATGCGAAAGATAGAAAGATCTGGTCGAATAAACAATAATACCTTGCTCCTAATGAGTCCTCGTCACAATGAAGTGTTCATGCAACAGCCGAGAGCGATCGCATCTTTCTCTCATTAGTGACGGGATCATCTCTGGAAGCAATACACACGGTAGCGAACGCAGTGGAACTTTGTGCACAGGCCTTATAAATTGAACACCCACAACACCCAAATCAGTACCACACAAACATGAAAGAGTTCGTTTACAAATGAAAAAAGAAGAAAACGAGCTGTTTGACTAAATTGCTAGGACTGGCGCGCGGCGCTTCACCGTACATTGCGGGGAGTGAATTTCAGTATTATGTAGACTTGGAACACAAAGTTTCTAAACCAAGTACCGTCATGCATAACACAAACACTGCTTCAGAAATGCTCGATAGGTTAAGAGGTGACGGGCAGGCACCACAGGCCGTTTCTTTCTTCTTTTCCTTATTTTGTTTTTACCATTGGCTAATACCCACAAAAACAGTGCAGTTCGCACCTACCTCAAATTTGTTAGATTTCTTTCATTAGCCTGGTGGTTTAGTGAAGTTCTAAATGCCAAGCATTTCTTGGCGCACTTAAGTAACTTACCAGTAGCACTCGAAACATGGAATGGTCTTCCCGATAATATCCTCAACACTGAAGCCCCTATATTTTTTATCACAAGGTAACCACCATCTTTTTTATGACAGGTCAGTGCTACCTTTGAGTAAATAATGCGCACGTTTTTCGCTCACTATTATACAATTAGTTATATTTATTTGACTTAGCCTTACAACTTGGTATCTCTGCAATCTGTTTATTAGCCCTGCGACGGTGGTCCAGTGGCTATGGTACTCGGCTGCTGATCCTAGGGTCGCCAGATCGAAACCGGGCCGCGGCGGCTGCATTTCAATGGACGCGAAATATTGAGGCCCGTGTACTGTGCGATGGCAGCTAGTGCACGTTAAAGTACCCCAGGTGGTCGAAATTTCCGGAGCACTCAACCGTGGCGTCTCTCATAATCACAGCTGGTTTTGGGACGTAAAACCCGAAAAAGCAATCAATCAATCTCTTTATTAGCTGTAAGTTACGTTTGCTCTCGCTAAGAATTATATACCTTCATTTGTCGTATTTACGTACCAGTACTTGTACAGTTTAGTTGTATCGCTTCGATTAATGTGAATCTATAAATTGTATGATCCCCACCCCCTCATGCAACACTCCGGCTCGAGCCTGTGGATGCTTTGTGCATAAAAGTAAATTAACACATAAATGTAATCTATACCCATAAATATGTGTTCCTGTCCATACAATTTCTCTCTGTATAAGATCTGATAACGCTGCAGCAGCGGTTGAGCCGCACTGATCACTGTATTACAGTCACATTTATGGAGGAAATGAGGCTTATGTAGATTCTTCTATTCTGTAACAAGCACATAATAAGAACGCATAAGTTTGGAAAAGCGTACAAAGAAAATACGAGCTAAACCCAGAAAACCTGGCGAAATATATATACGTTTCTGTCTACATTGAAGTTGAATGGAACGAGGCTATGCGCGATTGGTGCTTTCATCAAGCGCGTACTCATTAAGGTTTACGTGCAACTGTCATGCACGCGTTTGTGAAGCAGACAAGTATTTTCTTATTCCACTCTTATTATTAGCTCCTCTGGCGAAATTTTTACACCGGTGATTTTCAGGAGCAGTTATGCGGCACGTGGCCTGGCTGGCCGAGTTTCATCATATTAGTGAAGCATATAGGCAGCACTGCGTTTAGGATATACAGCCACAAAATTTAACCCTAAATGACACTTTGCATCTGACGCTCGAAAGAAGAGTGGGCACTGTGAAATACAAGTGAGAACGGTGAAAATACGGGAATACTTTCTGAGATTTCCTCAATCGACATGATCATTCCAGAACATGCTTAAAGGTACGCAACAGATGGGCTAAAACCATCTCTTGATTTTCGATTTGACATAGTCCACCTTCCACTAAGAGCCATCACTATTTTTGCAACGGTTACTGTTTATGTGTCTACTAGTTAAAGCGCGCTACTAGTGAAAAAGCCGCGCTTAAGAGCAAATTACTGCATATTATTTTGTTAGATGAAATGCGCCGAAGTGTCTTTATCTAAACACTGAGCGGGGAAGCATTTATGCAACACTTGCAATTTCGAAACCTAACCTTTATTGTAGGATTGAAAGGAGACGCCTGGCAATTGGTTATGCCTAAAGGCATCCGCACTATTTTTCTAAATTTCGTATTCTTTATTAGTTAGGCTTTCCTTTACTGTCTCCTGGTGCAGCGCACGTGAGACACGCCGCGCAGCCTAATCTACTTTAGCGTAATGTATGTTCGGGCCCACGAGCTGTAGTTGTTCTGTGAAACTTCGAGAAATGATTTGCTTTTTTTTTCGCCTTCATATATACCACATGATTCGCACCTTGATTGTCGTAATGTAATTCTAAACGTGTGAACATCTTCGTTTTCTACTCTAAAATTGTCAGACATAATGCACTGCATAGTCTTCTTAGGCACCCAGCGACTGGGAAACGGATGATAGAACGAAAAACTGTCAAATACTGCGGCTAAATACGTGCTAAACGTGAGGACCTGTTTTCGTTATCATTTTATGTTTAAGCATTCCCACAGGCGTATTTCAAGAGAATATGAAGGTTGCTAAGGTAGTAGTAGTATTTATAAAGAGTGATAAATTAGATATAAAAATTATCACCCGATATCAAGCGTCCCTGTTTTTTCAAAAGGTCTTAAAGGGTCCCTGAAACGTTTTTTTGACATTGCGTCACTGATTAGGCAACACAATTGCGAAATCATTCACACCATAAATAAAGCGAAGCACAATGCGCTAAGGCAGCTATGGGCTTATTTCTGTCGCCTTCCTCCTTACCACTGCTGTTCCTCCTCAACTCGATCTGCTGCGGAGTGCGCGCTAGCGACGACAGCGCCTCCCGAGTCAGCCGCTCTGCCGAGCCTCCCGTAGTGACATAGCGCCCCGATATCCTCACTGAGGTCTCCCGCCTCGGCAGTGCTAGCCTCTGTAATAGAGCGCCGGCGACTCGTGTGACGCCGCCAGATGCCGCGATGATACCGTTGGCTGAAACGAAGGAGTACGTTGTAGAAGCACGTTGTTCGCAGCTAGGTTTTGAAAATTACGCGCACGTCACTTGGGTCGGGGCCAATCAGCGACCTCTCATTCGATCGCTCCATGGCGGGGGCGTTTGAAAACGCTTTTTGGCGAGCCGCTGCGACCTTTTGCGATACGCGTGTTCAAAACCTTATTGTAAATTACACACTTTACGCACAGCGCTAAAATCTGTCCTGTAATGGTCCTAGTGACCCGCTCTACCGGATCACCATGTTTGCACAAAATCGTCAAAACCGTTTCAGGGTCCCTTTAAAAGTTATTCTAAGTCCGTTGTCTGAATTCTCTGAGAAATACAAGGTGACTTCCGATGCTCAATATGGTTTTCATAAAAACAGGTGCACTGTATTAGCTCTTCTCGATCAAAAAGAATTTATATTGCAGAACCTCGAACATAAGCTATTAAAACAACACACATATTTGTCGACTTTGCACAGGCGGTTGACCATATTAATCACAACATTTTGTTGTACAACATTAGAAGGCAGCGGCATTTTCCCTTCAGAGGCGGATGCACATCGAGCCTCCACGTATAGGCGCGCTTCAGGTGACATTATGAGCCGGACGGCCGGTGGCCCCGCCGATGGAGAACATGCCTAACATAGCCGCCCTCGCTTCGAACTGGGCCAAATCGCGTCAGCTGTGTGCGTTTCTCTTCGTCCGAGTAAATTCGAAATGTTTGTGGTGGTCTGTTATACCGGAAATATTATTGAGTGTTTACGATGCACAATTTGTGCCGCGTGCGTTTGTTCTGAGCTGTGAGCCGGCGAAGAGAGATTGCAACGAGCATCGGTGAAGCTGCGCTGCGCTTCCTCTGGAAAGAGAATCCCGCGGCGACATACCGCTGGAAACAAATATCGTGCGCCTTCGTTCCATGGTGTTTTGTTTTGGTTCTAAATGAAGTTACGAGGAGGAGAGTTTGCTAAAGTCTGGTACCTACTGTGAGCGGCGGGTGTCTCTGCGTACTGTGCCCGTGCGTTCCTCGTCGTACACACCGTCAATCTGGCTCCGCAGCAGACGGCGCCCAGTGTTGTAGAGGTCACGGAGTTATTTTTCTCTCGCGATCCGGCATCTGCTGTAGCATTTCCATCATGACAGTTTTACCAAAGCACTCGTCAGTATACACAAATTATGTTAAATGGTAAGGAAACATTTAGCAGGAACACATATCAAATGCCGTCTTCCAAGAGCTCGCGGCGCACGTTCTTCCTCTCCCCAGGCCAACAAAAAGTAGTACTAAAAGTCAAAGTCGGCATCCACGAGCAGTTAAGTGTTTGAACGCGTATGCAGATGTCACGAATACAGGCGCCTCGTTGGCGCCTTTTCTATAAGGTGCGGGAATTCCTTGAGTTTTGTTGTGATAGAATTGTTTCCTCGTAAGATTTCAGTTCCCATGTTACAGAATTACACCCTGAGTTATCACATGTACGTTTTAGCGAAATCGTCATCTATAATTTTTGAGGGGTGTAATTTCGCGAAATTTAAATTTATCCTTAAAATACCTGTGCCTTGACGGATGGCTTGGTGGCGCGCTCGCGATATCTGTGGAGGTAGCGTTAGCGCGAGATGATTATATCGGCCGGACGCCTATGCTGACAGTGTATTTTCTAGGGTACGAGCTCATTAACGCTATCGTTTCAATAAAACGTTTGATATACAACTGCTGTGTTTCTGTTTACTCTTGTGGGCGTCTAAAACAACCGGCGTAATTTTGGCGAGCCATTTTAATGACTTCACATTCTGGAACAATCAAAAGTAAGGCGCATGTCAATCAAACTGGAAATGAGTAACAGTTTCTAGCAAAATGTTTGCGTGTGAGAGAAGCGAGCATTGCGAAACAAAACACCTAACATAGAATGGTGCCATCGTGAGGGCGGTGAGGCTTCCAATTGTCGGCCGCAAATTTATGGCCCTCGATATCCATGAAACGAAAAAGAAAAAGAAACACTACAGCTGTTTCTTTTTTCTCCGATGTCGGCTCAAACCATCCTCTGCCATAGCACTTGATCTTATGAAAATGGACATGACTGCAGTGTTTCGCGAGGCGCCTGACTAGCAGAACATCGAGCAAGCGATGTACACTGTAATGCATATCTGCAAAGAAAGGATATTTAAACCATTGACCAGCAAATAAAGCCTCTCTCACTTCACAGAGGTCGCGGATAGCATTCTGCGGTCGCCGGTAACACACTGGCCAGCGGCACAATGCGAGGTCTTTTTACACACCTCCTAGTATACTCTTTTGTAATTACTCATGGTCTCGAATCTCGAATACATGTAATTATAGCGTCGGATCAGACAAAGCTAGTAGAGCTAACGCAAACTTTGAAATTTTCACATGTCCGACATATCACGAGAGACATGTTGGATGAAAACGCTAAAGAAAATCAAAAAGTTTATGAGCACAGCTTGCACTAGAGCACCAAAGCTGGATGGAGAGCGGAGCTTCAGGCCGGCCTTTCTTCTCCCGACTTCTAGAAGGTGAACAAATCACATGACTAGATATTAAGTGGTTTTTGCGGGAACACGTCCCGTGGATAGCTGTTTCATGGTTTTGGTGGCAACATGTCCCATGAATAGCTGTCACGTCATATTACGTTATTTCGGCGATCTCTCTCGGTCCTAATTGACTTGCCGAGCAATGTGTCGTCCTGACGCACTTTGCCTCCTTTCCCTCGTCCCACTCACGTCATTCCTCCTCACACTCACCTCCAATTCCCACCCCTTTGCTATACTACGCTGGCTCTACATGCTACGCTATGCTGTGAAACGCACAGCTTAGCAAGTAGAGTGCAAAATTTATCAACGAAAAAGCGTAGCAGGTATGAACGCGTGTAAATTCAGCGCATTTCCTAGAAGAAGTGAGATACCCGCACAGATATTTCACGTATTTCTTATGATGATCCCCTTTGTGCAGACCGGACTGATTGCAGCCGGAATAAAGAGTTCCGATCTTAGAGTCCGTGACAAAATGTGTACGCACGAGTGCGCATTGTATGCACATTTGTGTTAGCTTGCGCACGCGCGTGTACATGCGGACGTTTTGATGTGATAGGGTAATATCATTTTAGATGCTAAACGAAAGGGATATTACAGTGGAGAATCACGCGAAACAAAGTGATTGCAAAATGTAAAAACCAAAACAGTGATCTTTATTGAGACACGCAGTTCCATTTTCCAATAGGCCTTTTGTCCTGATGTGTTATGATAGGAAAGATCATATGGTGTTGTCGGTTGCAGCAGTGTCGCTTAAATCGCGCATTTTGAATAGGAGGCCAGGACACATTCACCATTTAGGCACAAGCCTATGGAACACTGATCTCTGTTGTGGGGTTCGTACACTGAGTGTTGCATCTGGAAGTTTGACAAGATTAAAACGAATCATCATACCAGCAAACGCACCGCGTACTTCTTATATTATCACTGTAGAGCCCAATGCTAGGCAGGGCACATATAATAGAATAAGAGAAACCTCTGCTTATTTAATGCAATCTTCCTTATTGAATAACCATCGCACAACTCGTGTCCGATGCAGAATATGATTTGGTGACACTGGTTTCGAAGGCCATATTTTGCGTCGCAGTATCGCCTCGCTGTGGTAAGTGCAATAAGATGTTTGCTTCTTTTGTTCGGATCACTAGCCTATGTGCTTCAGTTAAGAAGCTTTGAGCTGTTGCAATCCGAAAAAAATGTGTTGCGAAGGCGGTAGAGTAGTAATTCAGAATCATCATCGCCAATGAATTCTTAAGACGAAGTCGATGGACAAGGACATTTCATCTTAGTTATCGGTAATTTATCTTCATTATACCGTTTAAGAACAGCGGATGCAATAATTTCGCTTACACTACTAAAATAGCCTAGTCCAAACTGTACACGGGCTGAGAGCTCGTGGCAGTTAAGGGGATTAGTAGGGGGCGCTAAAGTGTGGATAGTAGGGCAAGTATAGCAGTACTTAAAAATAATCGGCCGCTTTAGGCCGTTTTCTTTTTTTTTGAAAGTCCCGTGCGTAGTATGTTTCGGTAGCAAATCATAAGAGGGACTAATCCGCTAGGCAGCGCCGGTGCGGGTGCTCCACTGTATTGTCCCTGTTCTTCGATACATTTGCTGTGTCGCTGTTTGCTTTTTGCTCCATTTACTTTGCCTGTCTTTCTTATTCAGCTCATCATCATGAGCAGCAGCAGCAGCAGCCTGTCTACGCCCACTGAAGGGCAAAGGCCTCTCCCCTTAATCTCCAATTATGCCTGTCGGGAGCTAACTGCACGTGCCCAATTTATCCCAGCAAACTTCTTGATCTCCTCTGCCCACCTAACTTTCTGCCGCCCCCTGCCACGCTTGCCTTCTCTGTGAATTCACTCGGTTCCCATTAATGAACAACGGTTGTCTTGTCTTCGCATTACATGGGCCGCCCACGTCCATTTTATCTTCTTAATTTCTATTAATATGTCGTTAACACGCATTTGTTCCCTAACCCACTCAGCTCCATCCTAGTCCTGTCATGTTACGCCTACTATTTTCGGTTCCATTGCTCGGCTGCGTCGTCCTCAATTTAAGTTGAACTTTCTTAGTTAGCCTCTAAGTTTTTCCCCGTAGGTGAGTACCGGTAAGATACAGCTGTTATACACTTTCCTCTTCAGAGACATAGTAAGCTACCATTCATTATCTGACGATGCTTGCCGAATGCGCTGCACCCCATTCTTATCCTCCTAATTATCTGAGCCTCATGGTACGGATCAGGGGTCACTACCTGGCCTATGTAGACGCATTCACTTACTACTTCCAATGACTCGGCAGCACTCTCAAACTGCTGTGTTTGCCCATGCCTATTGAATTTTACTTTAGTTTTCTGCGTATTAATTTTTAGGCGCCCATCTTTATACTTTGCCTGTTTAGGTCAGTAATCCTGCTTTGCAATTCATCTTCCCAGTTACTTAGGAAGGCAATGTCGTCAGCAAACCTTAAGTTACTGAGGTACTCGCTTTTTAACACTTACACCCACCTGTTGCCAATGCAATGTTCTAAATATTTCTTGTATACATGCTGCGATTAACATTGGAGAGATTGTGTACACTTGTCTTACGCCCTTCTTATAAGTACTTTGCTGCTCTCCTTAAGGGGGACTACGGTGGCTGTGGAGACGTTGTAGATGTCTTCCAGTAGTTTTATGTAGTGCTCGTCTACGCCTCGATTCCGCAATGCCTCCATGACTGCTGAGGTATCGATCGAGTCAAATGCTTTCTCGTAATCTACGAAGGCTACATATAGGGATTTCTTGAGCTCCGCGCATGTTCCTATCACCTGATTGATAGTGTGAATATGATCAATGTACTCCAATTTCACTAATGGGATATAGTTGCTCAACATTATTCTGCTAAAAACGCCCGGCCACGGTGGTCTAGTAGTTATGGCACTCGGCTGCTGTTCCGAAGGTCGCAGGGATCGAATCCCGGTCGCGGCGACTGCATTTCGATGGAGGCGAAATGTTGAGGCGCGTGTGTTGTGTGATGTCAGTGCACGTTAAAGAACCCCAGGTGGTCGAAATTTCCAGAGACCTCCCCTACGCCGTCTCTCATAATCATAGCTGGTTTTTGGACGTTAAACCTTACAAATCGATTATTGTGCTAATGTAGCGTATTTCATTCTTTAGCTACCTGGCTCTTGGTCAGTCACCCATTGTGGACGTGTGCCTTCTGATTTACTTTACATCTATCCATGCAGTGTCTACATCCAGTGCCTATATATGTGGGGTGGCCGACGAACGGTTGTGCCGTGCGAGCAGTCGGTTTTTTTTTTAATCAAGAAGCTCCCTAGCAGTCGCTGCCTACGTCAGCGTCGTCTCTCGCGGGCGAGGGCGCGTTCTCATTCCTTGCGAGCTGGTAAAGCGTTCATCGAAGAAAAAGCGTTTTCGTATTAACGCGCGCCGTTCGCTCTCTCTCACGACAGCAGATGACACTGTCATGGTGCACTGCCTCCGGGATCTGCCCACACATGCACACACACCGTCTGACTACACTCATGATTGCTCCTGTCGAAGAGAGATCGTGCGTCGGGAGGCACGCGATCTCTTTTCGACAGTGGGCATTGCAACGACAGCGCGCGAGCGTTGCTACGACACACAAGGGGAGACAAGCCTCAACCCTTAAGAGCTTCGCCCCTAAAAACCGACTGCTCGCGTGGCAAAACCGTTCACCGGCCACCCCACATATATAGGCACTGGATATTGAACGGCAATGCAGTGCCGGTGGGAGATTTCTCTTGTGCGTAGTTGAACCATAAGGATTCGCAGCGTGCGCGTTAACTAAATTAATCCAGAACTCGGCACGATCTACGACGCGGGAGCGCAGGAACCTCATATAGACGAGGAGCATAAATGACAACGCGTATGTAAATATACGCACGCGTTGTCACCCATTTACACGCATTTACCGCTGTCGAAGAAAGATCGCGCGCCGGGAGGCAGGCAGCGAGAGCGACCGCGAGCGTGGCTACGACACACAACGGGAGACAAGCCTCGACCATAAGGAGCTTCGCCCCTAATTGAGGATGTTATAGCTTCACTAACCATGCATGGTGCTCCATCTGGAACGGTCGATCCATCTTCTTTCGTGCACTTGTTATGCAGCTCATTCGTCTGTATACGGGCCATTACAGATAAGTATGCCATCCTAGGACAAGATGCAGCATAGCAGCCCACACAATGAAAATAGTAGCGTGCAGGAATCTAAAGTAATCTGGGCATTCTGCGCCAAAAACAAAATGTATCATGCAAACTGTCTCAGAAATATGGAGGGAGTGGTAAACCACAATCCACGCTTGGGGTACGTAGAGATCTTTTTAAGTGTACCAGTACGAGTCTGCACATGCTACTGTTGAATCAGTGACCATGAAAGGTACCTAAATGGAGCGGTGGTCTCGTTTTGGGGAAACAGAACCATACTCTGTTATTAATTACTGCATTATATGTTTCGGTACTGCTGTACTATTATGAATTAAAGGTGCAACTGTATTGCAGAAAATGCATGACCTAATGGATAACATAGGTAGGTTAAACGAACCAGTGCCTTTGTGGTAAAACAACTTTGTGAAGACACTTGAGCTTCACCCTTATGAGGAAAATAAGGTAGGGTTCTTCGGCCCCGCTCCTAGAGCCATGCTGTCGCGTAAAGGGCACAAACAACATTTATTGAAACTACTCCTTCCACTATAGTACCTTATAACTATCCCCGTAGTGCTGCAGAGGAAGAGAGCTCCGTCTGGGTCATGTCCAAAAAAGAAACCAGCCCAGGCATACGCCTTATCTGTATACGTGATGCTGCGTGGGCGGTATGAATCTGTTGGCGCTAGAACGCTTGGCAACCGAAGTCGCGCGATATTGGCTGTGCCCCTGCTTGACGCCAAGTCCTGCCACTTAGCAACACTCTTTCTTTCCACCGCCGCCGCCGATGTGGGAACGCACTGGGGCACAGGCTAGGCGCCGTGTATGCCGGTGGCCAGGTGCACACAGCAAGAATTAAACCGTAGTATTTTTGCTGGATGTTTGCAAGGCAGGGGTAGCCGTGGTTTGCCTGTGTCGATGCGGGGCCAGTTAACACAAATCGGCGCTTCGCGGTGCGCCTTCGGCGCTCTCACTATTTTTTTCGCGTTGCTACTCCCAGAGTCAGAAGGTGCTGCCTGGCTCTGGAAGTAGTGATACGAGGAGCATAAGTAGCGAACCGCGAACGGTAGTGACACGAGCAAATTAGTGAGAGCGCCATAGGGCATAGAGAAGCGGTGACCTACGTTAACTGGCCCCCCAGTGACACGGGAAAGCAACGGCCCTACTTCGTGTGCAAACATACACGAAAAACAAGGCGGGTAACTCTTTCTGCGCGCGCTTGCACGTTGCCTTGCACAGCGGCCGTGCCGGTTCGCAACGTGTCCTCGCTCTTGCGGCGCAGCGGCGGAAGGAGAGTGCACGGTGGCCGTTGCTGAGCGGAAGTTGGCGTGGCGTATCGCAGGGGCGCAGGCAGTAGCGCGGCACTTCTGTTGCCAAGTGTGCTAGCGCCTACAAATACGAAATTGGCGCCGGCGCCGTCTCCCGCAGTTCTCTCAAATAAAATCACGCGCCCGGTAGCGTCTCGATTAGTATGGTAAAAATGCTGGAAAAGGGAAGGCTTTTTAGCTTCCTCGAAGGAGTATTCCGTTTTGTCATCAGTTCAATTTACAGTAACCTGTGCAGTTTGTAGTTCAGGCGCAGTTTCCAACATTTCTGACGGTTTTTAGTTTGTGAATATTAGTTTTGTTCACCTGCGCGTCTTCGCTACGGCGGAAGGCCTGCGCTGTCGGAGTGCTTCAGGATGTTTCTGGCCATGGACGCCAGTCAACACGGCTCACGCCGGACCTTCTTTGACTGCAGGTCCTTAGCGCTACGCTTAACGCGACTTCCTTCATTGTGCATGTAATTTCATATACCTGTGCTTCCAACTGGTCCACAAACTAAACAATTTCTGTTAGTGACACTTGTACATTATGCCAGGCTTGCATTCTGCAGAGTACCTCCAGTTCAACTCGCGATTTAAAAAATACCTATTTAAAACATAAAGACCTTTGATATAAATTGTTCTACTGGGATATGGTACGAGTAGTGCATAATTTACATTGTCTCTTCGTGAGGATGAACAACTCAGTACCCGAACTGTCAAAGACCAAACTCTACTTTTATTGCGCGGTCTTGTGCCTACTAATAAAGAGCATCCCTTAACCTAGCATGTCAGATGCGAGCACCATCGTTGAGTGTCGGCGAGAACTGCTCAACGATGAAATGCGTTGGGGTTTGTACATTCATCACAATATATTCTAGCGTCATCACTGAAGCACGAGTACACACAGTACTCAGAGTACACCTAGTAAAGCGTGACATCTAGCCCATACCCGCTTTGAATATGCGGGTGACACAAAGTCCGCACCACCACCGACGTGCGTGTGCCACTAAAAGACACCTAAAGCATCACGGATGCCTACCAATTTCATTCAGTTGCGGTAGGATATATGAAATATGCTTGTACCCTGAATTTACGCACCACATCATTCGGAACGTTCCCTGCTCCAGCACCAGGCACCGTGTCCGGGATATCATGATACATAGAATCCCGATCCACTGCGAAAAAATATGTTAAAAACCTACGTCATGTTTATATCAAATGAACACCCAGAAGAAACTCGCGAAGGTGCTTATGCTGCAATAGCTTTCCTTTCTTGCGGCATAAGCTGTTATGAGCTCGTTACAGCGACCGAAATTCGGTGCGATGGTGCCCGTCGGCGCCAGCGCCGCCATCGCATGAACAATATTGCGGTGGCGTATCGGCAGAGCTTCCAGCTCTGTTCGTCGAATCCAGTGTGAATGCGGCTCTAGTCCGAGCTGGTAGAACTTTTTCGTTGTAAATGCATGTTCATTTTTTTTCAGACACCCATATCAGTTATGGAAGTATGTAACTGACTCCTTCATGGACCCCGGCATAGAACACTTTCGTGTTAAAGTATTTTAAACCCAGGCGTGCGCAGAAGACGCATCGCAGTGACAGTGCAAGCTAGACTTTGCTGCGCTGCCGGTCAGTCCTTTAGTGCAGTATTACTTTGGCCCTGATCCTCCCACACGCTCCTTCCTCTTTCAGTATCTGCTTTTGCTGGTTCATAATGTTCGCCATTACCCGGTTCCTCGTTTTGTTCTTCGTCATCGTCTTCATGTAACCCGACTTCTTGTGTATTTCTTTCTCTTCGTCGCCGTTGTCGCATTTCTTTTTCTTCTTGTTCATGAAGCTAGAGCCAACGCAGTGCTTTTATTGATGCTCGGCCACGCTTTAAAAAAGGCAGTTGAGTACAGGGCCAAACATCCTAACAGCTTAACAAAACTTGTTGAAATGGATCCAATTAAGGAACGGTTAAAATAAATCAAGTAGGTATGATTGAATAAACCGTACAAATTAAGGATAACTAATGACATATTCTGCTTATATTAGGCGAATATAATTTGAAAACTCTCCTGGTAACCACAGGACGAAACAGGAGAGAAAAGCACGCTAATGACTGCTCCAGAAAACAAGCTTACATACGCCGGTGCATTCCCATAAAAAGGGTGAATATTTTTTAAAATAAGCTCAAGGATCCAGAACGGATATGACAGACTATATTTGTATAACAACAACAAAAAAAAAGGCGCACATTATGAATTATTCGTCATGTGATGGGATTGAAATTGATGTACGCTCGCGCGCCCGTATACCAGCAGCAACTAGAACACAGATCAGGCAGATTAGTTCCCTCCTGGTAATAACGCATTGCTTCTGATGTCAAGAAACGGCGGTGCTGATGTGCATGCTAATGTTAATGTAACGTATTTTCAATCACGAGTACGAAACAGCAGGCAACATGTCTAGGGTGACATGAAAAATAGGGCCAAAGAGAGAAAAAAGCATTTGTGCATGTTTTCTTACATTAGCAATACTTCTGTTATGCCTAGTAGCACAGCAATGGGCACATATTTCGTGGTCCTTCTCTTTTTCAGTTACCGCGCTTTAGCGTGACTTTGGCAACAGGATACCGCCATAGAAGTGGGGGTTCTGTGTTGCATAATCACATCATCAGAAGCACTTTCTGTAAGATTTATCAGCGAAGTCAACTGATCGACTCTGTCACTGCTTGGGCTCGATATTGTGCCGCACTTGCAGAGCCAACAACTAATAACCGTCTCCAACGCTCCACGTCCCACGACGGCACAACATTTAACAGCGTTGCTTACATGACAGCTTGAAATATGTGATGAAGTAATCATCTTGGTCCTTAACTGTCATTATATGCACGATGGAGGCAGGGGGACAGATTACACATCAGTCAGTCATTGCAAAGCTTACGGACCAGAACATTATCACGCTGATTTTGGCCCCGCTATGGGAGCCTAGTGGCTATGGTACTCGACCGCTCATCCGAAGGTCGCGGGATCGAAGCCTGGCCGTGGCTGCTGCATTTCGATAAAATGTTGAGGCCCGTATATGTGCAATGTCATTGCACGTTAAACGGCCCAAAGTGGTCGAAGTTTCCGTAGCCCTTTACTACGGCGTCTCTTATATTAAAGCCGTGATCTTGAAACGTAGACTCTAGGGTCAATCAATCAACGCTTCCTTTCGGCGCCGTTTTCCCGACGTTCAGTAAGCGGGGTCTTTCAAATTGCTTCCTTAAAACACAATCACGCCTCTTTCTCTTTTGCCTATTTTCCGGAGCATTGGGCAGGCACCACAGAACTTCTAAAAAAAATGGCAGATCCCACGTGCAGTGGGAATCAAGGAAATGCGAAGCAGGCTGCAGGAACGGAAAATGGATTTCCATTGTTGTCGCGCCTATATCGAGTTTCGTACATAAGAAGTTAACGAAACGGCCGCAAGAACACCATGACTGTGGCATGCAAACCAAGCCGCTCATACACGCATGTCATGATTTTAACGTTATGACCTGCCGTTTACGTTCGTCATGCAGTCGTGCTGTGCCATAGCAATTTTGGTATACATCCCATTAACGAAACGCATGGCATGTAAATCATGCTGCCCTTGACATGCATGTCATGCTTTTCATGTTATGACCTGTCATTTATGTTCGTCATGTTGTTGCATACCAATTTTCCAATACATTCCACTAACGAAACAACCATGAGAGCACCAAGACCGTGGCATGTAAATCATGTCGCTGATGACACGCATGTCATGATTTTCATGTTATGACCTGTCATTTACGTTCGTGATGCAGTCATGTTGTGGCATGCCAATCTTCGTATACATCCCGTTAAAGAAACGCGTGACATGTAAATCATGTCGCTCATGAAATGCATGTCATAATTTGCATGTTATGAGCTGTCATTTATGTTCGTCAGGCAGTCGTGTTGTGCCACACCAATGTTCGCATACATCGCATTAGCGAAACGGCCAGGAGAGCACTAAGACCGTGGCATGTAAATCATGTCGCTCATGACATGCATGTCATAATTTGCATGTTATGACCTGTCATTTATGTTCGCCAGGCAGTCATGTTGTGCCACACCAATTTTCGCATACATCGCATTAGTGAAACGGCCAGGGCAGCACTAAGACCGTGGCATGTAAATCATGCCACTCATGACATATATCATGGTTTTCATGTTATGACCTGGCATTTATGTTCGCCAGGCAGTCATGTTGTGCCATACCAATTTTCGCATACATCGCATTAGCGAAACGGCCAGGAGAGCACTAAGACCGTGGCATGTAAATCATGCCCCACATGACATGCATATCATGATTTTCATGTTACGACCTGCCATTTATGTTCGTCAGGCAGTCATGTTGTGCCACACCAATTTTCGCATACATCCCATTATAGAAACGGCCAGGAGAGCACTAAGACCATGGCATGTAAATCATGTCACTCACGACATGCACATCATGATTTTCACGTTATGACCTGCCATTTATGTTCGTAAGGCAGTCATGTTGTGCCATACCAATTTTCGCATACATCCCATTATAGAAACGGCCAGGAGAGCAGTAAGACCGTGGCATGTAATCATGTCGCTGATGACACGCATGTCATGATTTTCATGTTATGACCTGTCATTTACGTTCGTGATGCAGTCATGTTGTGGCATGCCAATCTTCGTATACATCCCGTTAAAGAAACGCGTGACATGTAAATCATGTCGCTCATGAAATGCATGTCATAATTTGCATGTTATGACCTGTCATTTATGTTCGTCAGGCAGTCGTGTTGTGCCACACCAATATTCGCATACATCGCATTAGCGAAACGGCCAGGAGAGCACTAACACCGTGGCATGTAAATCATGTCGCTCATGACATGCATGTCATAATTTGCATGTTATGACCTGTCATTTATGTTCGCCAGGCAGTCATGTTGTGCCACACCAATTTTCGCATACATCCCATTATAGAAACGGCCAGGAGAGCACTAAGACCGTGGCATGTAAATCATGTCACTCACGACATGCACATCATGATTTTCATGTTATGACCTGCCATTTATGTTCGTAAGGCAGTCATGTTGCGCCATACCAATTTTCGCATACATCCCATATAGAAACGGCCAGGAGAGCAGTAAGACCGTGGCATGTAAATCATGTCACTCACGACATGCACATCATGATTTTCATGTTATGACTTGCCATTTATGTTCGTAAGGCAGTCATGTTGTGCCATACCAATTATCGCATACATCGCATTAGCGAAACGCCAGGAGAGCACTATGACCGTGGCATGTAAATCATGCCACTCATGACATATATCATGATTTTCATGTTATGACCAGCTATTTATGTTCACCAGGCGGTCATGTTGTGCCATACCAATTTTCGCATACATCCCCTTAGCGAAACGGCCAGGAGGGCACCAAGACTGCGGCATGTAAATCATGTCGCTCATGATATACATGTCATGATTTTCATGTTATGACCTGTTATTTATCTTCGTCATGTAGTCGTGTTGTGGCATACCAATTTTCGTAAACATCCCATTAGCGGAATGGCCAGGAGAGCACAAAATCGTAGGCCGCTTGATAGATAGATAGATAGATAGATAGATAGATAGATAGATAGATAGATAGATAGATAGATAGATAGATAGATACCCTCAAAGTCGCTGAAGTTCGCTAAGAAATGCTTCGCATTTAAAAATGCCAGGAAGGGGGTTTCAATAATCGACCACGTAATCGTGGTATTCTATCCGTTGATCGCATGCACGTATTTCTTCGAAGTGTCGTCCTCGTCAAAGTGAACGTGTATTTCCCTGTATATAGATGAATCTTCGTTATGTGCCTGTATGATGACCCTATTTATTTATTGAAAATACCTTACAGGCCCGAAGGCATTGAGTAAAGGGGGTTACAGTGAAAGTCGCATGTAAATTTCCAAACAACAATGGTACAATGTCGGTTAGTAATAACAACAGAGGGGCTGATGGCTTGGAAGACAAAAGATGGATGCAAGGAACGGCTTGGGACATTTAAAACTGCGCCAATAAAGCGAATTAATACAAGAAACACGGAAAAGATGAGCACATACTACTAAGTGTTTATTTATAGCTATTAAAGGACGGCTGTTTCATTGAATAACCTCGAGACTTTTGTCACTCTTGCATACACAGCACACGAGGAAAATATCCGCTGAATTACAGGGAATGATGGCGGACCGAGTGATCACGTAGCAAAATGTGAACTAGTCATATTGCTCTTCGAGTACAATATGCAGGCTTACTACACAATAAGGTAAAATGCAAACGTGGGCATGTGAAAGAAGAGAATATGTGCACATGTAACCGAAATAACCGAAAGAAAGGTGAAGTGTGAGGGCATAAAATCACATTAAGTACCTATCAAGTGTCATTAAAACGAACATGACCTAACGCAAAAACATTTATGAGACAAAATTTCTCCTTTGTCTGCACATGTAAGAGTGCTAAAGTGGCCCGGTGCCCAGTCTCCTGAATCCCATAGGTGTTGTGGGCTTACTAGAAAGAAGCCGTCGGCAGTCAGCGGTCGTGACACTCGGTGTGTTTCTTACGCCTGTCCTTGTCCTTTGTTCGGGCTCGAAGTATCGAACTTCTTAGAGTATGACCAACCATGACTGCAGAATTTGCTGCTAAAACACCACGAACGGTACGCGATGCCCTAGTATCCACTTCTACAGCCAGAAACGCAACACGTCAGTCAGAATTTTATTTGTTTTGTTTGTCAAAACACTCATGAACGATCAAGTCGTAACATGGAAGTAATCACACCTTTGTGGGCGATAAGCGCAAACGCTGAGGTACAACCGCAGAGGAGCAGCCTCTCTCCCAGCAGGTCCAACATAGTGAGTAGCTGGAGGCGTCACGTAAGCGCAAAGGGATGGCTGTTCCGCATAACGTGATCTAGCTTCAAAACTGGCTTTATCACGCAACATTGAGGCGAGACAGCAAGGGTTCTTCCACGGCTGGATGTTTCGATGTTCTCCCCCAGCCCCGCTCTGTACGGCGAGGGAGGAGGAGAACCGGCGGCACATACTCGCATGACTGGCGAACTACAAGGGTAGTGCTAACGCACCCCAGCAGTATCGATGTTGGTGCACCTCAGTAACGCCATAGTGGCGCCATGTCGCTATTGAGACCTCAGCACAGGAATTGATGCGCAAGGCGGGGTCGTCGCGAGCGTCCACGTGCATCTCGTAGCTAAACGAGTTGGAGAGGAACAGCAGTGCTAAGCAGAAGCGAGACGGAAAGAACTTATAGCTGTCGCGATGCAGGGTGCCTAGCTTAATTTACAACACGACCGATTTGTTGGTCACTCAATTATGCTAATAAGTTGTTATACAAACTACACATCAAGCTGCCTTAAAGGCTTGCTAAATATTGTAGAAAAAACCCACTAGGGAACTTTAAGGCTGCAGGTGTTGAGAGTCACAATAGGTACACAGGCGCAGGCTCTAAGAACTGTGCCTAAAAAACTGCACTATGCTATGCTCCATATTACTGAGGGCAGTTTGAAGGCTGAAGGCTTGCGAATGGAAGTCCTTGTATTTTTGCCATGAAGTATGATGTGGAGAATATTTCTGTTTAATGTAATAGAGATCGCACAGGTCGCGTGCGCAAATTTTGCGTGGAAACTAAATCTTTGGGAATTTCTTGCAGCAGGCAGTGCACGCACGCACCATTATGTTGTACGCGTGCACTGAGAACTCTCAAGAACACGGTTGAGGCTCAGGTGCCAGTACTTTAGACATGCAACTTGCCGCATACACGTGAGAGGGCGATGAATACATTGGTCATATATAAAAAATTCTAACCTTTAGTATCTGGATCCATGTCTGTAGGGCAGAGCCATGAGTTCCAGGAGAAAGCTCTGAATGTTGGGCACCACAGCTTCGTACAAGTATCAAGATCTGTTAAAAAAACACATCACACACGTACGATTTAATGCCTTGGTGTCATAACCTTTCGAGAAGTGGCTTCACACACAACATTCCAGATGACGTAGGAATGACAGGAGAGCTACAAAAAGCAGGGAGTTTTGCATAGCGAGCACAAACCTATGTTGGTAAGTTTGTAGGAATGAAACGCACGGAACATCGCAGACACCACTAAAAGGATATACCTAAATTATTCCGTCGTTTGACATGCTGAAAATCGTAAGTGAACGGAGGCATTGTTATGCACATTTTTCAGCGAAGCAGTATGCGAGGAAATGGCTATTTCGCAGCGGTTCCCATCAAAAGCAGCATTAAAAAGCGGACGAACGTCCGTCGTCACCCGAATTGTTATTTAAGTAATGCGTCGCCTCCAAAACACCGACGACAGCCTGACGGCTAAGGGCTCGTTTTCCGTCACAGTAACGCCATTATTCGCGAGCATGATGACGATGCCTTTCGTGGCCGGCTTCATAACCCACTTCCATAACCATGATCAGTTTCATAACACACCACAGCGCTACTTGACGCCTCCGAAACGCCGGCGTTAGCCAAGGCTATAGCGGCTTAATATCACGAAGTATGAAGACATAATAAGCCAATGTCAATAGCATATACAATTTTCTGTAACTATCCACGCAGTTACGCCTTTGAAATCCCATATTTTCGTGACGTGAAACAATTTTTCATGTGTTTTCTGTTCAAAATACGCCACGCATCACGCGTCTCTGTCGCTGGGTTGAGGTAGCATGTTTGACGTGCCTAAAGCTTTTAGATAATATTATGGCACTGGTTCGCGATAAAAATTGTATTTCCGACGGGAGCAGCGGACCTTTATTCAACTGCCCAGCTTCCACGATATTACGAGAAAGTAATTTTGCTAAATGGAAGAAGCAACTGGTGGTAAATATCTCTTATAGCGCTGAAGGAGAGCTGAACGGTAGAGCTGTTCATGCATCCACAATTTATTCATAAGATCTGAAGGAATACAGACTATACTTAAGGAAGCCCTCTAACACTTTTCTCGCTCCCTTTTTAATGTGCGCTTTCGGTAGATGCGATACAGCGCGCAGCCAACGGAATTGGCTTAAAGCGCCTACGTAGGAAAAGTTCGTATACTCCATGTTTGCCTGTTCACTCTAGTTTAGTGATGACGCCATTGCCACGTCAACAAAAAACGTGGAGCGTGCCGACCTATGAGTTCTAAGCTGGAGCTTGCCGCATTGTGACCAGTTTAATGTTGGTGGTGATACTGGACGTGTTTTAGGGGATTATATAATGACGGTGTGGTGCAGTTCTAGGCATTAATATTGCTCTCCAGCAGGATCACGTGTGTCGGCAGTAGTACCATAAGTTTTCGAAGGTGTTCTTGTCACAATCAAGCATTTCAACATCGTTAAAACGGATCTGATGTGTCTTAAGTCATGTTTC
This sequence comes from Hyalomma asiaticum, assembly GCA_013339685.2. Lineage (NCBI taxonomy): Eukaryota > Metazoa > Arthropoda > Arachnida > Ixodida > Ixodidae > Hyalomma > Hyalomma asiaticum. The sequence goes on from CM023484.1 coordinate 91,342,613, forward strand.
ATCAAGTCATGTCTGCAAAAATGAGCGCTGATAAGACTGCTCACATTAAGTTCCTTTAAGAATGAGAGTATGTTAGCTTGGTAGTAGGCAGTTTAGCTGAACGCCTAAGGAAATCAATGGTTGCAGAAAGCAATAACAGCAAGACACAGTTATAGGTGTAGCTGACGTCCATTCTGTGCCGCGTAAGCGTCGAAAGTACACTGTAAGCAAAAATTAGCCGAGATGGGAGCTTTTACCAGCGTTTCAACCGAAAAAACTCCCATGCCCCAACCATTTACTCCGTCATAGCGGAGTGAATTCGGCACATGACATCATTTTACCACCATTTCTAAGTGACGGAGTATAAAAAAGACATGACCTTATTATACTACCCACACGGAGTTTCAGTTGACGTGGTCCCAACCCCCACATGGGAGTTTTTAACAGCCGTCTTCGGTTGCGACGCTCTTGCGGCGGTGTGATGTGTGTGTGTATGCGCGCTCGCGCTCGCGCGTCTGTTTAGTGCTTCCGTGTGATGCTCCAGTGCATTGGTTGGTTCGACGAATCGTCGGTGGGAGTTTTATCTGTGCGTGCTCGCACGTGTTCTTAGTGCGTCCAAGTGAAGCACCACTTCGTTTTTTTAAACGAGTCTTGAGTGCGCAGTGAGTTTGCAACGGCCGATCAGTGTTCTGTGTAAACGTGTCAAGGCTCTTTCCACTGGTGACCGCTCTGCTCCTCCAGCCAGAAGCCGAATGCCGCGCGTCGACCAGACCACCACAGTGATGCGTGAATCGGAAATATTTTGTTATGAAGTGGCTGGGGCACCACCACCCAGCGAGCGTTGACGTGGTTTTAGGCTTCCGAAATTGTCAAGATTGTATGCGGACAAACCAGGATGATCGGAAAGCAAAAGTCAAGACTATCGACCGGAAGGAGAAAGGACCAAAAGGATACCAAATTTACCCAGGTAGATCGAATATTAATAAAATTATGCAAGAAATTGTCCCGGACAACGCCTAGGCTTAGCTGGCTTCAGCAAAAGCTCCTACATGGATGTAAACATAAACTCCCATATAGGTACCCGCAAGAGCTCCGCGATGGATGTAAACACATACTCCCATAGCTACCCGCAAAAGCTCCTCGATGGATGTAAATATAGCTCCGGTCAAGCGGAGTAAATTTTTTACTCCGCATGACCGGAGTATATTAAACCCTTATCGGGGAATGCGCTAGAGGACAGGTCATTTACTCCCATCTCGGCTAATTTTTGTTTACAGTGTAATCATGGTTTTACGTTTGCCCACAAGCCAGCAAGCAATGGGGCGCCGTGCGGAATGATCGCATGACTGGCGAAAATGGGACAAGATGCCCGCTTAATCAAACACATTGCCAAATATACAGACTGTCCAAATTGTTGATACATACAGTCCCGCAAACATAACATTTTTTAAATCAGATATTGGTTATTGATCGGCGGGGTACCTTGTAGTCATCCCATGCAATATCACGAACGTAACTACACGCCTAATTTAGATGAGTCCGCATTGTAGGGCAAGGAAAGAAATCAAGCAAGGGCTCTAATAGCAGAGCATAATATATTAATATCACCCGAAGTATATGTGCCAGTCAACTTGAAGTTATGTTACACGGCGATGAGGCAAATTGATTTCACTGTCATTTCTTACCTAGACCGGCAGGTGTACCGAATTTCACATGCCAGTAGTTTTCATGCCGCAGATTCCAACTGATGGATCTGAGGTGCTAAAAAATAGAAATTTCGACACCCCATTTCATCCACGCTGATTTGGGTTACTAGGCTGCGAGAAGTCGTGTACGGGTTGTGAGCTTTATTTTGTAACATGCCGGCTTTATGGTCGATATCTTGACGGCTTTGAAATAATATAAGTATCATAGAGTATAGGCACTATTGGTGCTATATAGTTCTAACACAAATTCTTGCGTGAGGGCTCGATGTTCTTATATCGGTTAGTAAGCGATGATCGCAAAAACCTCAAACATTGGGCTTCATACACAGACGAGCAGTGAGAGTAGGCACTCACCTGGATCTTGCTCGTGTGAGCCAAGGTATTCGTTGAATTCTCTGAGCATCATCTTAGGACACACCTCCACAATGCACGGGCTGCCGCAGTCTGAAAAAGTCAGTTGTGCTTACCACTAGGTTCACATGCATTACAGCCTATGTGTCCAAGCGACAAGGCTCTAAATCATAATCGTCTCAGTTTGGCTCAAAATGAAATGTCCAGTTTTATCCATACAATCAGTGAAAGGAAGCTGTGGTGCACTTCAATAATGCAGTCAAATACGTTGATTAATTTGATGTATTGCACAAAATTGCGATCGGGACATTGTGTTCCATTGTGAATGTATTTCAGAATGCGCAATACACTATCCAGTGTACGTAGGGGGAGAGCACATTAAAACTTTGTCAAAATGACTTAAAACAACGTATTTCTTCGTTGACTAAACTTAAGGCGAAAGTAAGCGGGCACACCCCGAACAAATCAATGTTCAGGTGGTTCGAGCTATGGTGAGGAAGTAACCCTACGTTTCGGCGTTTACAGAAGGCAATGTCGCCGCCGAACTGCGGAGAAACGGGTTCCGCGCGGCAGCTGCCGAGCTGTGCTCAGCGGGCAGCAGCCGCCTGACGGCGCTGACGTGCCGAGCAGTCACTCTCCTTTCGAAGCCCAACTAAACTACATGCGAAAAGTGCCGCCGTTGCTGGGATATGAACACAGAGTGCCTCGGACCGTGACGGCCGGTGCTGGGCGCTTTGCCTACTGTACTCCCTGGACACGTAGGAGATGCGGAACATATCGGCTTTATATCTTTGCAACACTGCTCTAAGGTTCCCATATAAGTAACGTTAAAGCAAAGTTGTATAGTAAGAAAATTTACTTACTCTTACGTTAACACCACTTCACAGCGGTCGTGCCGCCATCTAACAGCGGCGGAGTGAAGCGGTACAGTTATACTGAAGCGCGCCGGCGGTGGGCGCTTCGATCGTCTACGCGCAGCAGACGTTACTTTATTGCTGTTCACAGTGCTTTATTGCGTACTTCGTGTTTCAGGTTGGCGTGGCTTGTTGCTCCTTTTCGCCTATATTGCAGCTTACGGTATTTACACACCGCCTTCCGCATCGTATACGACGGCTCGAATAAGAAACTGCTGCATAAAACGCCGCAAAATGCCAGCGACATCGATGGCCGATTGTAGTGAAGATAAAGGCTTTCGTGTAGCAAAAGACACCAAAGTGGAAGCGGAGTGCTTTCTTGCCTTAACGACTCTAACTCCGAACACTGACTCTTGCGTTCCCGGAGATGAGTGCCCTGCAACACAACTGGCTATGAAAAAGGCATCACAAAAGGACAAGTGGTTCAAGCACCACGCCGGCACGACAACGCAGGCGAACCACACCCAAAGGACGGCCGCTGCCAAACGCGCCTTCTGTAGCAGCGGACTCTGAGATCACAAAACGATCTACTGACAACCCGTGAGGTTTCACTTCCATGGTTTCACCGTATGCGGAAATTCCTGGTTCATATAGGAGGTTGCGGAAAGCAGCGTCTCTGAAGAAGTGCGTGTCGCTCGAGAACTTTAGCACGTGTGCCTATTCGTCGAGGTCCTTGTACAGTGCCAACGCCCCTCATGTCTGCTTTGAACGGGTTAACATTCCTACCCTACCCAACCTATCTCATGTTCTTAGATTTGCCGCGGTGTCCCTTTTGCATTCAACCCGGCAGCCACAAGGGTATGAAGCGATTTTCTTTTACAATTTGCTCCTATAGAAATGCGGCTGCCGTGGCTCAGATGTGCGAACGCGACCTCTACCTTCTCAGGCCGCATCTGGTATATATATATATATATATATATATATATATATATATATATATATATATATATATATATATATATATATATATATATATATATATATATATATATATATATATATATATAGGCTTCAATATTTGTTGTTTTACTAAAACACACATATATATATACAGAGGTTGCTTGAGCAAGACCCGCAATCTACTTCAGCGCATATGTTCCAAATGCACATAGTCATATAGTTCAACGCCAATAATTTTCGCACGGTGCTTCCCCTTGCGTACTAACCGGCAAGAGCTCGTCAAAAGCAATATTTGCGTAACGTCTTTATTTACAGAATCCTTTAGAGTTGTTAAGTTAATGCACACAGTCATGGCCTCGGAATGTCCAGACCGATTCCCCTGGAGATTCGCTTTGTGAATTACCCATATATATAAATTTCATATTTTCTCGACAGGAATATATTTCCCCGCGATTAAATGAAAGAGATTTGCGGCTTACCTTTTCTTTGCGTGTGAGTTCCGGGCAGAAAGGCAAGAAGAACCAGGGTCGTTAGACCAGCCATAGGTCCTTTTGTAGAAATAAAAAAGATCGCAGCCAAAATCTGTAGTAGATTTCACTGCAGGAAGTGTCAATGAGATTAGAGTGAGTAGACGGTTGACGCAAGGTGTCTGGTAGGTGTTTTATTTTCACACACACACACACATACGCACACACACACGCACGCACACAGGCACGCACGCAAGGCGCGCCGCACGCATGTTGTCACTTTTGTGCACACACTGTACACTAGTCACATTGATTATTACTCTCGAAACAACGTTCAGAACAGGCTGGCATGATTGGCATCCGAATTACCACGTTCCGGTGCGGTCAGCACAGGTTATGCGTGTTTGGTTACTTCACAGCTGCTGCTCAGCTAACAGAGATCGTGTGATAAGAACTTGCGGGATACTAGTAATAATATTGATTGCGGAGGTTTCGAGTCGCTGCACCGGATATCCTTGTAGGATATGTCGATGCCAGCATCACCAATGGCATGGTTCACACCGCACTGGTGTGCCCAAAAATACCACAAGCAGGACAGACATGCACGTATGCAGCTAACCCTGAACCACCGGCATATCTCGCTGAACTTGCAGCTATACAGGACGGCCTTCACGCATTGAGGCGTTTTGTCGAAGCGGAGCGCTACTCCAAGCTTGTTCTTCGCACCGATTCTACGGAAGCAATTCGCGACATCCGTCGTGTGGCCCGATCGACGGCGTTTTCAGATGCCATCCATCAGCTGGCAAGAAACATCGGCACAAGGGTACGCATCGAATGGGTTCCAAGAGCGGCATTGTCTGGTCAGCTAGAGGCGGATTCTGCCAGTCGCTCGCCTGCCATAATTTACCCGCTGCCGCAATTCCCCGAAGATAACTGCGGAAAACTGCTACGCCAAAAGGAATGTCTCCGACGCACCACACGAGCACTTATACCACCGTGTGGTTCTGACCTCCCTGGTGGGCTTACTCGCTTAGAGGAGGTGGCGCTTCGGAGACTTCGAGTCGGGGTTGATCTTACGCCGGCAGTGACCACCCACTGGTCGCAGCACTGCCGCGCAGCGTATGGAACCACATGCCCCTTTTGTGACGCTCCTATAAATGCAGTGGACGTGACACACTTGCTCTGGTCGTGCGCGGGCCTGGAGCAAGCACGTCTTCGTCATCTGAGAGCAACCGGTCACCGTCCCGGTCGCCCTCCGGACTTACAAGGGTGGATAAATGGACCATTCCACCGATCCTTGTTAAATTTTATGCATGAGTGCAACTTGTTTGTTTATGTGTGATGAGCCTCTCGTGTTACTTTGTACATTTTATGCCAAAGGGCAGTCTTTCGAATAAAAAAAAAGTCGCTGAGCAGCTATAACTGTGAAGCAATCTCGTAGTGGAGGGCTCCGGAACAATTTTCACCATCTGGACTTCTTTAACATGCACCCAGATCGAATTACATATGTGCCTTCTGCAGTTTGCCCCAGTCGAAATGCGGCCACCCTGGCTGAAATGAATTCCTGCGAGACCTAGCCATTAAGAAAATACCTGACCGCTAAGGAACCACTCTAGTGGAGGCGAAATGTTGAGGCCCGTGTGCTGTGCGATGTCAGTGCACGTTAAAGAACCCCAGGTGGTCAAAATTTCCGGAGACCTCCACTACGGCGTCTCTCATAATCAGAGCTGGTTTTGGGACGTTAAACCCCACAAAATCAAATCAATCAATCAAGGAAGCACTCTAGTTCAAGGGGCATTGTCGGGGCGGTGCGTTCTATCTGACCGGCAGCTCCTTGCCTAAGGAGGCTGCCCCTTAAAAGCAATCAAAGGGAATAACTGCCTGCGCGCTTGTGCTTTTGCCATGTACATGGCAGGAATTCAGGGGCACATGCATGCAATAATCATTAAATTGTATGCATCTGGAGAAGACATGCTTCCGTATATTTCAAGTTGGTTGACTTCCACGAAGAGCTTGCTGGTACGAATGTGTCAAAGGTCTCGTTTTTAGCTTCAGACGAACAATAGAAGACAACAGGCAAGGAGGCCAAGGATTCCGTAAAAATGGGGAATTTGTAGATTTGAATATAACGCACTAATGGTAAAAGAAATGAAACATTTATGAATTATACGTGTTTGCAACTCTTAACTGAATTAGTTGAAAAGAAAGGGTCTGTGCCAGCGGGGACCAAACCCACAAGCTACGCACACCCACTGCCTCTGATGCTCTTGCGGCTCATTCCGAGCGGCAGCGATGTCTACGACTGATTTCTTACTTCGCGAGGTGCACCAATGTTATCAGCCGATACCACTGATCACAGTGGGGGAGAATGCGGATCAGTCTTTTAACAAGATGATATCACGTGAGTGGCGTATTTGAACTCATATACTTACACTAACGGAACATCTTGTTAAAGCGAGCAAGACATTGTAATTCTTTAAGATAGTGCTACATATTGAATCTTCATGCCGTATCTTATAGATATAGCCGACGCTAATCCTGTTGTAATACGGTCACGCCGTACGGCAGCGAAGCCTATCTACCACGAATAATATCGTTTTTGGAGGCAGCGTGTGATCAGAGTATAGACTGCAATCACTATACAGCACGGCGAACGATACTTTCTCTACACATTAAACATACATAGAGGGGCGTGCATAGTACTCTCGCAGGAATAGGTTCTTCAGTTACAGCTTTTCCTCCAAGTCTGGCAGCCCTGCCGCTACCGCATGGGCGTTCCTTGGTTGCCGATGTGTCTGTCGTCGTAGCCCTCGTTTTGACACCGCTAGAAGTATTTGCTGCAGTACCAGTGTTTTATAGTCATTCGCGACTCAACTATACGCGTGACCGACACGTGAACGAATTAGAGACGTGACCAACGTGAAAGGGAGAAAAAGCACGCAGCACGCAGCCTAAGGCCCGATCACAGCAAAGCTGGCCGATACTCTACTGATTGTGGCTGTAACGTCGCAGAGGTATAACTTGACTACACAGTGTTATCTCGATTCGACGGGGCTGCACCTATGTAGATCATTTGTACTAAGTTATACCGACTTCTACAAAGGATCTACGTAGGCGTAGTCGCGGTGGAGTTGACATAATGGCTATAGTCAATTTCTGCTTCTGCGACGTTACAGCCACAATCAATAGAATGTCGGTCAGCTTTGCTGTTATGTGGTCTTGATCGACCGAGTGGAACGTGCGTGGTTTTTTTTTTTTCGTTTCACGTCGGTCACGTGTCTCGAGCGTCGGATATTTTCATTCATGCGACCACGCTCTCTCTAATGCTTTACCGCACTTCATCGCCTTGGTCATCTTCATAGGCTGCCTCTTTAATTATGAAACCGTGTCAAGACTGCTTCCCGAAATCTCGCCTAGCTGAGTGCTGCTTACCTTGAGGTGCTTCTGTTCTACGCTCGTACAGCGGTGGCAATTTCTAAACGACCACCCGTTCTCAGAATTCTTGGTAGCGTTCAAAGGCTCCACGTTATTGATAGCAATGCAGGAGGCAAGAAAATTAAATGAACGGTAAGGGTGGCAATCTAACGGATGAACAGCTCCGGCAGGACTTTTCTAAATGATCTGTCAAACACAAAATATCCTATTTTAACTGCGTCCGGTAGTTTTCCCACGATTGCTCATCAGCTTTACATCTACTTCTACGTGTAATTTAATTAACATACATGTTCTCTTATCCTTAGATGATATTCGTAATTCGTCTCGGAATGATGCTATCAGGATCAATTCGACAGATATTTTAAATGCGGAGCATTTCTCGGTCGCCCTAAACTGCGGCGCGTATCAGGTAACTATCGCCATGATTAGTTGTGCTCCCCAAGATTGCGCGTGCGGTTCTTCTATGCATTGCCCAATGTGTGGCGTTGGCACGTACGCTTCTTTCTTCTCTTGCGCTCATGCCCTCAGCCCACTACTACACTGGCAAAACCGCTGTTGTCGGGCGCACGTGTTACGTGCATCCGGAAGAAAAAGAAGACGGTGTGCGTCGATAATATTCCGTCTTTGGGAGCCTCCTCATTAGGACATTGCCACAGGGATGTGTGCTATACTATTTAAAAATTAATAATTGATTCATGTCCGTTAATAAATCCGTACTTTTCACTGTTAATTTCATCCTGATTATTCGATTCTAATTGGTATTCCATAGTACCTCAGGCTTAACTATTTCAACTTCTGACATCTTGGCCAATCCCCCAGGGAGGGCATGTGACAGAAATGAAGGAAACAACAACAACAACAACAACAACAACAACAACAACAACAACAACAACAACAACAACAATGGGGCCGGCATAGCGTCTCTGTGGTTCGACGCTAATGTCCCTGCGCGGAGCTCGGTGCGAAACCTTGAGAAGCGCTCGCTGGGCCTCGCAGTGTTTCGCGCGCAGTTTCCCGAACTTCCGGATCACGACGGAAGGCGGGTGCGCCGGAGATAAGCCCGCACCAGCCAAATGCCATCAGCATCACTGCTTCGCAAGCATGGCGCCAATAATGCGAGCTTCGCTTTTTTTAAATGTGAAGCGTACGAAAGAGCGGCATGAATGCATTTTGGTAACTTACAGGTTTTAATATTTCTTGCTTGAAGCTTTCTTTCTGTCATTTCGCACCATTACATAAAGCTAAGAAAAATAAACAATAGCTACTTATGGCCGTTTTCTTATAGTTCTGTGACTTCAGGCAATATAGCTCAACAAAGCATACATCGTTTGTTGCTAGAATAAAGACGTTTCGTCCCCTGCCCACTTCATTCAAAGGAGCAGCTTGAGGTCGTTAGTCTGCAACGAGCCTGGAACTGCGCAAGACATTGTGTAGTGCGCCTTACTTCTCACCTCTGACATGCGTCATATTTGACGTACGTTATGATTCAGCTGACGAGCCAACGCTTCCTTATAATAACATGTTCTATTATTGTGCCAGTCTCAGAGTGGTTCACTTCCTCGTTGCGCTACAGAAACCGCTGAGATGTGGTACATTATGTGTCTTTCAGCGAATTCCTCAACACTGTTTATCAAGGAGAAGTGTAGTTCTCAGGGACCAAATTATCAGTTTTGGCGGACGTCGGTAAATGTGTGAGAAATGCGAATTGCTCCGAAAATCGTACAAAATTCTGCAATTAACATATTTAGCAGAATATGGTAGTTCTTTCAAACGCGAACTTGCAGACGAACTGAAGACGCTACCGTACCAGATTTTTAAAGAAAAAAAAAAGGACCATTGGTCCGAAGCCCTCTGGTCCGCGAAAATCTGGTGTCGCTTCTTCGTCAAACCGACGTTCACCACAAAGGGAGCGCCGGAAGTAATTTGTAAACAGAACATCCGCAAGTGAGCTGTTCCAATGCACGCGGCAGCCAAATCCAAATTTACAGGCTCTCAACACTTGCGTTCAGAATTATAGCCCCTCTTTGCATCCAGCGAACACGTGTATTGTAGTGCTAGCTACTCCTTGTGCCGCACGTCGAGGCTTCGTTGTTAGAGAAAAAGTACCACATCGTACATTCTGAATTGGCCGCCGGAATCTTCCCAACAGGTCACCAGCGGAGGGTGCATTAGCACGTCACTTCCATCGCTGTTCATTGACTGAGTTAAGTTTAGGTGCGGAAAAGCGCCGACGACCTCCTAACGCTCCAGATCTTTGATAGAATAATCTGTTTCTTTGTTCCAGAAGCCAATATGACATTGTTTCCTCCGCTGCTAGAGTCGTCACTGGAGATGATAAGTGAATATCAATCGCTATGATAACTAATTAGCGCGCTTTCACCGCTTGTGACGTCCACCGCAGCTAAGTGCTTCCTCCGGTAAAGATTTTCTCTCTTGCTTCGATAGCCTCCTTTAAAACTTTCGCGGAAAACACCCTCTGTAGCAACAAAATGTAACTCTCCTTGATGCGAATATAGCATGTATCCTGCACTGAGATTCACTGCGCTAAACATTGATGCGGAAATAGAGGCCTACAAAGAAGCATACAGTTCAATTTTGCACGAAAATTATGATCTCTGAACTCTTTGACACAAAAAGAAATTAGATAATAAATAAATTTCGTCTGCGAAGGTTAAGAAGAAAATGGTGAGAACGGAGAAGAAGAGAAATACGACGATGCAGTTGAAGATGAAACAGAAGAAGCAGTCAGTCACAGGATGAAAAGAGGGGGAGGGGAAGCAGGAACAGAACGAGACTTAGAGAGAAAGAAGGATGGGTCAGCGTTAAAATGTGTACCTTACACCGCCACCGTGTCGCGTCCTCGAAGCAGGCCTCAGAGTTATATTTTTTTTCCATCTGAAGTTGTGACCGGCTTATCCTGCTGTACTTGCTACCTCAGCTTGTATTTCTTGCTTCATTCAAGACAAAGCACATACGCGCACAGCAGGCCGCTTTTAGTTTAGTGATTCAGCTGTGGCTAATTAGGAAAGCTCGTGTAGGTGTCTTAGAATAGGAGCGTTATCCTCGTGACATAGCATGTGCTGCATAATTCTAGTGTTCAATGGCCTTTTTCAGGGCATCACACTAATGCTACGTAGCGCGGTAGCGTTAACCTTCATGAAAGTCGGGTACAGAGTGACTTAATGAACAGTGAGGACCTTTAGCCTCGTACACGTCAATGTCTCACCATTACACCACACTAAGCCTGATTTTTTAACTGCATATTAGTAGACCATGCGGTTGATGTTCTCTTTTCACATATTCCCTTGTCACTGTGGAAGGCGTAGAATGCAGTAGCTAAATTTTATTACTACCGCATTAAGAAAGTGGGAATAAACCTTTGCAAATGAGAGTACCTTGGATTCTATCAATAGCAAGTGCATCACGGGTCTTCGCATCCGAAACATTTTTTTTCGCATTCTTGCACGGTAGAAATAAGAGCTAAAATATGACCAGAGCGGGCCCGATCTGTAATCAAGAAAACTTGGATCTTCTCCGTCTTACATTTTTGAGGGCTCTATACAAAGTATCTTCATTTTTTTGGAACATAGAAACAAGTGCTTACCCTTTTGAGATATCGCTGCATTTTTATCTTCAATAACTCGTCATGCCTACGTGCAATCCAATCATCACTTGCAGTTTTCTGATTGCTGATTCGTAGTGCGACGGATAAATTATCATTAGCGACAAATAAGTGTAGGCATCCTGTTCGATGCCCTCTTCCAGAACATCGCAATACTGTAACCTACACAGCCCCGCCACGGTGGTCTAGTGGCTAAGGTACTCGGCTGCTGATCGAGGGTCGCGGGATCGAATCCCTGCCGCGGCGGCTGCATTTCGATGGAGGCGAAATGTTGAGGCCCGTGTGCTGTGCGATGTCAGTGCACGTTAAAGAACCCCAGGTGGTCGCAATTTACGGAGCCCTCCACTACGGCGTCTCTCATAATCAGAACTGGTTTTGGGACGTTAAACCCCACAAAACAACAACTGTAACCTACACAGAGTAATGAAGGCTGCCGCTCGCAGTAATAAACTTGCTAAAACCGCGTTATAATTAGGGCGTACGTCAAAGCAGTGAGCTACGCAAATTTAGGCAAGCTGGGTTTCTTTAACATGCACTGACACCCTGAATGCAGTACGCGGTCCTTCAGCGCTCTGCATGAATACAAATGGAACCGCCATGGATGGCGTCGATGCCCCTTATATCTGAGCAGGAGCCGAGCACCTCACTTACCGTGATAATGCAGAAGCAATGTGCTTGTAGACGCTTGGCGAGCGATATCTTTTTCTGTATTAATGATTACGCTTTGAAAATTTAATGCGCTATTCTGCTTTCTGTAGGTGGACAAGATGACAAGTAGTAGCAAAGGACAAGGATGTCCGACAAAAGTTTGATGAAATTTGCCGATGTATATGTATTCTCGTCTTTAGAGGAGATGCGCTAATCACCAGGACATACGCAGACTCACACACAAGCACATATACGTGTACATATTGCACACAAAGCGGCAGCGAAGCTGTGTAGCATACGAAAGAGATTGCACATAGCTTTAAGGAAAACAAATAATTAGTGAGGACTGAGCTCATTGAGCTACCGAAACAAACGAATAAACCAACAAAACACATACACACACACATGTTGAGCGCGTTGCCTCTCGACAGTGCGCACTGCACACGGCCTGCCCATTACGAGAAGAAAAAAACTGGCAGATCCCGCGGGCAGTAGGAATGCGAAGCACGCATCAGGAACGTAAACTGGATCTGCATTGTTGTCTCGAGTTAGTCCAAGATATGCAGGGTCAGCATGGTGTTGGTGGTCCAGCTGTGCGAGTACTTCAAAGCGCAGAACGATTCCCCGTACAGCGGTTCGGACCATTGCCGCAAACGAGGGACACATGTAGGCTCCGCGGAAAAGAACCGCGGAAGACCCCACGTAGGGAAGAAAAGGCGACCCAGCGGGGGAGCCGTCGGAGGGCAGTGATAAAGAGTTGAATGGGAAGCTAGTCGCGTAGACGGGGCGAAGAGACGCACGGCCGGATGCGACCGGAGGATGCTTTAGTGTGCAGTCGCATTCGGGTCACAATTAGGGTTCTCGAAGCGTGCAGGGTTTTAACGACAGAAGGTCGTTAAAATGACATGATGACAGGGCGAGATGACAAATAACATATCGTTAGTGGCTAGGGCCTGCAAATATTCTCGCCGCTGTGTGGCGGCTTCTTGAAAGAGACATGGTGCGCGGGCAGGTTAGCTCGAGCAGGGCCTCCGGCGCCGGCAGTCGTCTGGGCTAATACACAGGCGACAACTTAGGAGAGAGGGAAATGACGTCTGTTGCGTAGTGAACCTATCCCCTCGGATGTTTTAGATTGTGACGTACGTTTGACCAATACCGTGCGTGTCATAAAAGTGTTTGTGCGATTGGTTTTCGTGACGCCAGCCCCCAAGTGTGATTGGCTTGTTGGGGGACTGTTTGTATAACCGAGGGTTGAAGTGACGACGCCTTGGAGGTGACCGAGAGCGGACGTTCGGGCTTGGACCCGGGCAGACGCCTGAGCGTGGAATACAGCTTCTCTTTACCGGGCAACGGCTCTTCCTTCGCGCTACCATCGTGTACTCGAGCCATCGAGGGGCGCCGATTCGAACCTCAAACACCTTCCCTCCTTAGCTAGTGTTGAGGCTAGTGGAGCTTAGGGAAAGGAAAATCAACTTCTCGCTACACCGATTTTGGTAGCTAAGAAGGTAACGAAACGGTCGCAAGAGCACCAAGACCGTGGCACGTAAATCATACCGCTCATGACATGCATGTCATGACTTTTGTATTATGATCTGTCATTTATGTTCATCATGCAGTCATGTTATGCCACACCAATCTTAGCATACATCCCATTAAGGAAACGACCAGGAGAGCACCAAGACCGTTACACGTAAATCATGCCGCTCATGACATGCATGTCATGATTTTCATGTTAAGACCTGTCATTTATGTTCGTCATGCAGTCATATTGCTACCAATTTAGCGTACATCCCATTAACGAAACGTCAAGGAGAGCACCAAGACCTTGCCATGAAATTCATGATTTTCATGTCATAAACTATCATTTATGTTCGTCATGCAGTCATGTTGTGGCATACCTATTTTCGTATACATCCCATTAATGAAACGGCCAGGAGAGCACAAAGTCGTAGCCGGCTAGATAGATAGATAGATAGATAGATAGATAGATAGATAGATAGATAGATAGATAGATAGATAGATAGATAGATAGATAGATAGATAGGCAGGCTCAAAGTCGCCGAAGTGCGCTAGGAAATGTTCTTTCCATGTAATGCATCAGGGTGGTCTCTCTTTTCCACTCTTTCATTCCCTTTCTCCTACAACCACTGAGGTGCAGCCGTGCTCTCCAGAGGGATGCAGAACAGCTTGCGTTCGTTAACCGAAACCCGCAAAGTAAATATAGTTAACTATTCTTATTATTGACCGCTGTGGAGGCCTAGGTTTCCGCCTCGGATGGTTGAGTGGTTAGGTTGAGTGGTTAGGTCCAATGACAAGGCTACTTGCTAGAGCTCGTTCACTTAGCCCTAGGTGCACCTTCAAAACCAACTCCTGTGATATTTGCGACGCCGTAACGTAATGACAATACAATTTTCCCGGGTCTCCTCTCTCTATTCCTGATAGCAGAAATGCTCAGAAAATGAGAGAATATATTTTACTAACCCGAAAGCTGCAAAAGCAAGAACGAAATCCAACCGAACAGTACTCTTCCCGTGCGATGTCGAAGGAGTCAATCCCCTCTTAAGGGGTCAACACCGCATGGGCGTTTATTTTGGCGGTACACGAGCGAAGCACTTTCAAATGGCACGACATTTCAATTTTGCTGGCGCCCCTAAGCGGCGTGCTCATATATCGAAGTCTACGTTATGGTACTCGTGCGTTTTGCTTACGATGACGTAACACACAATCTGGCCAGTAATTGTGGAAAGCCAGGTGGGGTATTTCAGCTAATCGGTAAAGACTTATTTATAAGGAAGCTACGCATACCTCAAGCCTTATTTTGTATAAATGACAGAAGAGTGCCTAGAAACTGCACTCAGTGAACTTCACGAATATTCATTCAACTCAAAATATCGCCTAAGTTCGACGTAAAGATATCCGGGAGTGTCTCAGATTTTCCCAAGCACTCTACTGCCCTTTTTTCCAAGCACTCTACTGTTTCACGCGTTTCCACATTTTAATTCCTTTTCTCTCACCCCTATGAACTCTTAGCCACGCCCTCTACGAAGGCTTGAGAAATTGCCGTTGGTAAGCAGCTCACGTACTTCATCCTTATCATTCGCATATAGCGTTCGTCATCCCACTTCTTCGTCGTGCTTAAGTCTGCTCAACGCCTCCTGAAAAAAGGGGTATGATGGTGCTTCCTTGTCCGTCGTCGCCCATCTTACACGTCATTTTCTTTACCAAGGTTGGGTTGAAGTTCGAGTACCACTGATAAGTGCGTGTAGGTTCAAGAATTCAGGATCCAGCTGCAGAACCAATATACGGCTCTAATCGAGGAAGCGTGGTTTACGGCTTAAAAAGAGAACGATAACGTTAGACGCAGTATCAAGGTGTGTGCATTGGATGTAGGAGGTGAGATCGCCAGACTGGCCAGCCGGTAAACTGTACTAGGAGGCCGAAGATTTAATTCAAAAACGGCAGAGCAACATAATCTCCACCCAACCTAACAATATTGAACTAGCGGAGCTTTCGAGCTAGTCAATAAGTGAAAAATAGCTTACAAATGAAAGTACCATATGGAGAGGATTTAAAATGCTGCAAAAAAATTGAGGCAGCCTGTAAGTGGTGAAGGCGCGTCTAGGCATAGGCAAAAATTATATGGATGCACTTAAACACACGCAAAGGAATGTCTGCGCAAATAGGGATAAAATAGAGTAGCCTCGGAGGCCTATAGAGATCTGTATAGTAGCCATGACATCCACAATAATAGTGAACGAGGAACTAGGTCAGAAGTGGTAGGCATCCCTTCAGTAAAGACAGAAGTAAAGAAGGCATTGAAAGAAATGCAAGGGGCAAAGCATCTGTTGAGGGCCAAATAATAGCAGACTTCTTGAAGGATGGTAGGCAAATTATACTAGGAAAACTGGCAAACCTGCATACGCAATGCCTAACGACTGCGAGTGGACTGGTGTCTTTGAAGAATGGGAACATCCTCCTAATCCATAAGAAAGTTGACATGAAGGACTTGAAAAATTACAGGCCGGTCAGCTTGCTGTCAGTGGTCTACAAGGTAATTAGCAAGGTAATCGCTAACGGAATTCCCATAACAAGCCTTCATAGGTTACAAGAAAGCATTTGACTCAGTCGAAGCCTCAGCAGTCATGCAGGCAATGTGGAATCAGAGTAGATACCAGCATTATCGAAGAATACTAGAGGATATCTATAAGGGTTGCACAGCCATCATAGTCCTGCAGAAATAGAGAGAGAGTGAGGGGTAAGGAAAGGCAGGGAGGTTACCGAAACGCGCGTCCGGTTTGCTACCCTGCGCTGGGGAAAGGGATAAAAGGGTGAAATAAAATGAAAAATACAGGAAGAGAGAGAGAGAAAAGCCCATTCCCGTGCACACTTGCACAAGTACAGTCTCTAGAGGCGGCTGCAGAGACCTGTCGACTTGAGGTACGTCAGCAACGCCTTCGTCGCCTTCTTAGCCATCGAAGCATATGGCCAGGGCCCAAGAACCTTGGCTACTGAAAACGGCCTCGAGTCCAACCTGTCGAGTACCGTTTGAAGTTGGTGGCGTTGACCATCATGATTACTGCGAATACACAGCACCTGTTGAATAGTTTCGTCAAGTCTGCAGAAATTGCAGGTAGGTGTGTCAGCCATCCCGCTCCGACATGAATATGCCTTTGTATAAATGCCACCCCCAACCAGAGGCGGCACAACAAGGTTCCAGAGGAGCGGGAAATCCTTGATAGTAGGTGTAGCTTTAAGTTAGGGTCCAGTTTATGCAGGTGGCACCTTTGATGGTTAGGAGATGACCATTGATCGCGCGTAATCGAGTGAGCCAACAAATAAAGTTGTCTTGCGAGCGTCGGTCCTTGAGAGTGGCATTGGAACCACTCTAGTCTCCTCATGAGCGGATCGGCCTACGTCGTGGGCTAATTCGTTACCAGTAACAACGGCGTGACCTGGTGATCACTGATACAGAATATCGTGTCCTTTCGCTAGAGCCTGATGGTGATAATTCGCCATGTCATTCACCAGTTGCTCGTGAGGCCTCCGCCGAAGGGCATATTGCAAACTCTGGAGCGATGCCTTCGAGTCACAGAATACGGCCCATTTGCGTGGTCGCTCTTGCAAGACGTATTGCACTGCTTCTCTCATAGCAGCCAGCTCTGCCACTGTAGATGTCGTTACATGCGACAATTTCACTTTATTTGTGACTGCTGCACCTGGAATGACAAACGCAGCTGATATGCTGGTAGATGACACCAACCCATCAGTGTATATCTGTCTTTGGTCAGCGTGTGTTTCATGTAACAGCAGCATTGCAGCTTTCTTTAAAGCTATATTTGAGAGGTCGGTCTTTTTCTTTATAAGTAGAGCAGTAAAATACCTATAAGGAAGGGCATCAGAGACGAAGACACAACCTGTCAATGTTGTTTACAGAATGTTTTCACAAAGTATTGATAACATCGGATTAGGAACACGTGGACATAAGATTTAAATGAGAATACCTCAGTAACCTCAGAGTTGCTTATGACGTTGCCTTGCTAAGCTGCTGGGGTTGGGGGGGGGGGGGGCAGTTTCAAAGCATGATTACCGCACTTGACTGGCAGAGTAGACTCGTGGGCTTGAAAATTAATATAGAGAAAACTAAAGTACCGCTCTATCACCTCGGGAGAGCGCAGCGGTTTTAGATAGGCGGCGATGTAGTGGAAGTAGTAAGCGAATAGATGTGCTTCGGCAAAGTAGTGGCTCATGATTCCAACCATGCGGCTGAGATAATTAGAAGGACAAGAATGAGGTGGAATGCATTTGGCAAACATTCTCAGATAATGAATGAAAGGCTACCACTGTCTCTGAAGAGGAAAGAGTGGAGCAGCTGAATCTTACCGGTACTCACCTACGGGGCAGGAAATTCGACATTAACTAAAAGGGCTCAAATAAATTAAGGACAGCTCAGCACCGATGGAACAGAAAAGGACAAATGTAACGTCAATGGACAAGAAGAGAGCGGGGTGGGTCAGGGAACAAACAAGCGTTAAAGGCATTTTAGTACATATTAAGAAGAAGAAAAGAAATGCCGCCCGCATCTTCCCACGGGAGGAACTCGAGTAAATGCGTCGCAGAGTGGTGGGGGTATCGCGTGAATGATGTGCAATTGGGTATGGTTTGGGACGTCTACGTTGCCTGCTGTTGTTGACGCCGACGACGGTGAAGGTGTGGTAACATTTCCTTCAACGAGTGGAGGGACGCCGATGTTGGGTTGTGACCATGATCCACTACTGGTTGAAGGTACTGTTGCTTCCATCGCATCTACTCCAGTCAAGCAAAGCGTCAAGTCAAGCGAAAGCCAAGTAAAGACGCCCTTGACTGAATTCCGAACGCGCGCTCCGCCGCTTATATACACAGCGCCCTCGTTCGAGGGAGAGGAGTACGGGGAGAGGTCCGCTCCCCCACTGCGCATGCTCGGCTTGCTGAACGCCCGGTGGGCCGGCACGAGACGAGCCGAGCATGCGCAGTGGGGGTGTGGACGGTGCCGCCGACGCCGAAGCGCGACATCGTGCGACTAAGAAATGCTCCGCATTTAAAATGGGCGTGGGTAGGGCATGTAATACGAAGATAAGATAACCGTTGGTCATTGAAGGCAACCGAGCGGATACCTAGAAAATGCAAGCGTCGCACGGGACGGCCGAAGATTACGTGGGAAGAGGTGATGAAGAAGTTAGCAGTGTCTGAGTAGCGTTGGTTGGTGAAACTTCAGCAGCGACTGCATGAAGCTCCATCCGGCTCTGACCACCGAGGAGGGCCAGCAGGGAAAGCGAGGTAGCGTAAAAAACAAAGAAGAAACGTTTAATACAGCCCTACGGGTGAGCCAGGCGCGTAAAAGAGCAGTGCAGACGATCGTGTAGCAAAGCAGTTGTGCGAAGACGAACTGCGACTCCCGGATGCGCGTCCTGTCACCTCTTTTGTACCCCTCTCGTGAAGCGTGCCCAATGTCATTCACGACCGACGTATGTCAGCACAGGTCCCGAGTTGAGCAGACACGCTGGCGCCCTACAGTATCGTCGGCGGTGAGGAGGGGGGAGGTTTTAATGGAAGCGAGAACAGCTCATGCACAGCGGACATACGCCGCACACATACAACCGCCACGTGCCAAGAGAAAGTGCGAACACACTGACCCGGTGGCTTGGCCCAACGAACAATCTCTTCGTTGGTGGTTCGTTTGAAGCGCAGTGGCGCATTTTCAACTGTAATGAATTGGCCAGTTAGCACAGAACCGGGTTAATTGGAGATCACAGGTGGCTGCGGCTTCCCTGCCATGGCGGCCTAGTGGCTGTGGTACTTGGCTGCCGAAGGTCCGGGGGTCGCGGGATCTAATCCCGGCGACGGCGGCTGCATTACCATGGAGGCGAGATGTTGACGCCCGTGCTCTGTGCCACGTCAGTGCAGGATAAAGAAAACAATGTGGCCAAAATTTCTGGAGTCCTCCACTACGGCGTCTCTCGTAATCATAGGTGGTTTTGGGATGTAAAACCCCACAAATCATCATCAAACTGCTGCTGATGCAGCTGCTACTGGTGATGATGAAGATGGTGATGCTGATGATGAATATAGAATGTAGGATGTATATGAGTGTTGATATAAACACGATTTCTTAAAATTCCCAGCATCAGTTCGGCCTCAGCTCACCTTCAGCCACACCTGAATATACTAATTACCACATGCCTCAGCAACGCAGGAAATTCCAGCACTGAGGACAAATTATGGCAAGCAACACATTCAGTTTCAAATACCTACCATGCTAAATCGTCGTTTACACGGGCTCGTAGATTTGAATTCCATGCCTTCTAACACCATTATCAAATCCATCCTAATGCACCATGATATTGAGTATGCTCACTAAAATTTCTTTGTTTTGATTTATAACGTCTAATTCATTGATTCGCATTATGTGATAAAATCATTTTATAATGCTTTAGTTGTCATTGTGTAATGATGAAATTCTCCTGAAATGAAGTTTTTTGTCATGTTCTTCTACGTTTAATTGACGCTGTGTAACAAGGCTACACTAATTTTTGTTGTGTTCTTGTGTAATATCTGTGAGTCCATTTATTTGATATTAGGATACCCAGTGGCCTGCGTGCCAAACTGTATATAGGAGCAGAGGACTCTTGTCAGGTTTTACAGCGTTTAGCCTCTGCTCCCGCTCCGGTAAAGATTTTCATGACAAATAAGCTTCAATTGAATTCAGTTCAATTCCACATTTTCTAAGTTATTCGATTTCAGCTTTCGATGAAATCAGCGCTGGGCAGTATCGCGATACAAGGGCGTTGCGATAGTATCTTAGACATACTTTTGAGCTTTTGAGTATCGGTATTTCTCTACCGATACATCGATCAATGTGTTTGTATGTCAGGAGTGAAATACCTTTACGATGTGTCGATTGTATCGCTCTCTGTTGAGTACAGGGTTATCGTTTTTTTTTTGTAAGTCGAGGCGTTTCCAATGGAGAAAAGCTTGTTTGTGCTAATCCCAGTAAAAAGCGTGCCGCCGTTGGGCGAAACAGGAAGGCGGCAAAGCCTTCCCCCGCGCAGCGAATGGTGTGTGGCACCTCAGGTATTGCCGGCCGCTGTGACAAAAGGGGCTGTTGTGCCAAGGCCGCTGCAGCACCCTCAATTTTTGCGAGTCTTCGGCCATTATCTGATCACCCCAGCGTGGTTACTACTTTCCCAAAGAAGGTTCGCATTGCTTCGCACACGTTCAATTCCCAAAACGGCGGCACTTCCAAAAGTACTTTGTAGACCGGCGGCGGTGAAGTCGTTCGAAGGTCGCAGTCCACTCCAGCGTGTCAAGGTGCTATTCTAGTTGATTTATGAGCGTGCAGCGGTCTTTTTTCGCACCGAGCTGTTCCACCGACGCAGCCGATTTGTTTCTGTTGAGGTTTGTTGAAAGGGGCTACACAGACCTTTCCCGCACAACAGCAAGACCCGCTGGACTGATGAAAAATAAACGTTTGTTGCGAGCAGAGGAGAGTTCACCTTGCTATGGTGCGTGGTATCCCAAATCCACGAATTGATACGCTGTAGGAGCCAGCGTAGTCCCTACTGCCTGGAAATAAATACGTCGAAAAATTGCCTGTACACGTCTTTACAAAAGCCTCTCCAATTGCTTCGTGTCACACTCAACCGTTTCGCCCTGCTCTGAAGAAACTCAGCAGGTGGCTTTCAAGGCGCTGTTCGAACGGAGAAAGGGAATTTTTACCACCCCGGCATGTCGAAGCGCTAAGGTGTGTCTCGCCTTGCAACTTTTTAGATCCTTCTCGTAGTCCACGGCGCTGCATCACCCATCATGTGCCTGTGAGTGCGGCGCCAGTGCGCTCTTTAACATGACGAGAGCTCGATTGCCTGTGGCCATATCGTTACGCTGCACGACTACCGCCCATGAATGCCGCATTTATTCAACGCAACATGAACTTCTCTTCTTCTACAGCTGTAGAGAATTGTATCGGTCGTGAAACTTGTTTTGAGGGCGAACCGACGCTCTCAAGAAGAGAGCAAGTTCCAGATGTTGTTGCTTAAGTGCATTTACGGCGACAACCTTCTTAGCAAGACACATCTGTGTATGCTAAAGTTTTATGACTAATTTGTGCTCATTAGTGATTCGAGCCATTGGCCTCATTAAAGTTTTTTTTGCCCTGCAACATTGTTCACAAGTCTATGGTGGTCTTCAAAAATACCTTGCGGAGTGTCAGCATCCACGAAATGCAAACGTATTCTAGTATCGTGGCTCTTCATTGCGGAATACATTTACGCCTGTTTGCAAAAGTATCCACAAAATATCCTGTTACGTCACATTCCAAAGCATCTGAGTATCTCTATCTTTAGATTCTAACACATGTATCGATATCTATATTGCAGAATACATTCTAACCACCTCTGCCCAGCCTTGGATAAACTCATCAAGTCTTCTCGCAAAGTGAATCTTTTAAATCTCTTGGATTGTACCAGGATTCACTAAAGAGAAATCTGCTTCAAATTTATCACTTGTTCTCAGCTGTGACGTCCAAGGACGTGTTACCTTCTGTAAGTACCAAATGAGGAATAGCGAGAGGTCGTGATGAGCGAAGCGATAAAAACGAAGGATCGGTCTCCATATCTGGCTGCAGATAAGGGCGTGCAGAAGAAGAGGACTCCACATTTGCTGCAAGCCGCAGCCATATGTTGCTGACTGTTTGAGCGATTGCAGATTGCGCATCTCTGCAGATCTGTAAAAACATCGATTAATCACGTAATTTTTACGGAAGGTTCTAGTTACATCAGATAGAAGGGATTTTTGATTTTCGCTATTTGCGTGTACATTATTATAATAGTGGTATTAACCGCTAAGTTAAAATGTCAATGAACCGTTGAACTGTAGGGTATAACATCTGCGAAGGGAGGAACGTTGCCTCTAAGGAATCGTTATTTACACAAACTCTTTATTAGTATTTGACTTAAGAATAGGGATTTGCTCTTTCAGAAGGCATTATGACATTTCCCGAGATAGCGATGCGGCCACAGTGAGGCGAACGCTTGTTAATTGTCTGCGAAGTCGACGGCAATGAAATGTTCAAATGAAGAAGTTTGGGAGACGTATGTCGCCATTATTTATCCTGCTCGTTCTTTCTTTCGTTCGTTCATTCATTCATTCCTGCACTAATTCAGCCTATATTCAAGACATTTTCCAGTTGCGTTGGAAGATGTCGCTAGTGGTCCGAAAGGTAGCAGAAAACGTTGAAGATTGGGCGAGTTGGTAGAAATGCGTCACGAAAGCTTTTTCAGATGCATATACTGAGGAAAAAGGGACATGAAGAGAGAAGGGCGCGCTGTTTGTCCTTGTTTGCTGTT
This sequence comes from Hyalomma asiaticum, assembly GCA_013339685.2. NCBI lineage: Eukaryota > Metazoa > Arthropoda > Arachnida > Ixodida > Ixodidae > Hyalomma > Hyalomma asiaticum. The sequence goes on from CM023484.1 coordinate 91,365,512, forward strand.
AATATAGGCGCTGGAGGAAACTTTCATAAATGTGCCAGAAAACGCTGCGTGGTTCAGACAGCAGATGAGGCAGTGCGAGCATGTTCTTTTTATTAATTTTGGATGCTGTATTCGAACAGAATCGACGTAATGACGTCAGTTTGGAAAATCTCGTTGTCATGACCATCAAGAAAAAGGGCCGGGACGTATGTAATTTAATTCACAGATGCTGAAATGCACAGAGGCACTTTAGCAGTGTAGAAATCACTGTAGGTATAAAGACATCATAATACAGCAATAAAAAGTACATAATGGTTTTGTAAACAACATTGATCTTCAATAAAATATGAAAAAGGATATCATAATAATAGAAGTGTTTAATAAGGTGAGGTTTCAGTTTGGAAACGCTCAACAGAAGCTTGCAGAAAAAGAAGATAGGGAAGGCTGGGTAACTTGGATGTCAGTCAGATTATTCCTTCAGTCAGAAAAAGGAACATTTCAAACAATTATTTTATTTGTGCGCAATAGAGAAACTGTTAGCTGGTGCCTCTGTCTTGTGGCGTACCCAGAAGAAAGAGGAGTTATAACAACTAAGTTAATACAGTGACGTTTATTCGAAAGCTTATATCAGTATTTTAGTCCCTAAGCCTTTTTACAATCTGTTAGTGGCGAGAGATTGGCTTGTTATAGTTGTGTAACTGAGGTTCGATAATAGTTATTGCAGATAAAATGCAGTGTTTTTCTTTGCACTCGTTCAAGCTTCTTTATGTTACCTTGCGCAAACGTATCCCAAATAATAGCTGCCTGATCTAGTGCTGGCAGTACAATTGTTTTGTCCACTAATCAGCGAACTTGACACGTAGATAGTTGTAATGATCTCCTAAGAAAAAGAAAAACGGCTTACTACACACACTTGTGCTTACCTTATCAATGTGCCGGTTACATTTGAGGTCATTGATTATCCGCAGACCAAGGTACTTGTATTCGCTTACCTCAGACAGATTTTGTAGCCGAATAATTCCAACTAAAGTTATTCTTTCTTAGAGCAACGCACATGTAGACAGCTTTATCAAACTTCACACACATTTGCCACTCTTCAGACCAGGCAACGGCCTTCTGGAATGCATTATTAAAAAGGTCGCAGAGCTATCTATTTGATCCGCAGGGTTATCTCTCGCTATAATATTAATAGGGCTATCTATCGCTATATTAATAATGAGAAGATCATTTACTAGATCATTCATATAAAGCACGAAGAGGGGATGTCTAAGAATTGAGCCTCGGGGAACGCCGGGCTCAGCAGAAAGAATATTGTTGTGTTTCTGAAAAGTAACGAATTGCTTACGCGCACTAAGGTAGCCTGAAATCCAGTTAATCAGCCTAGGATTCCCAAGGCTTTTGCTTGACTTGTGTAGTAGTTTATGATATGAGGCTTTATCGAAGGCTTTTGAAAGATCCATAAATATACCACCATTCTGTTTTACGTTGTTTATATCATTTGCCAGGTCATGTACTGCTTGTACAAATTGTGTTATTGTTGAGTAGCCCTTTCGAAATCCGTGCTGATGGATTGTAAAAAAGTTATGTTCCTCAAGGAATTAGGATATTTCTCTGTGAATGATGTGCTCCAATATTTGGGATGCAGTTGAAGTTAATGAGACAGGGTGGTAATTATGGAGGTGCTTCTTATTCCCGGTTTTGTAGTGTGGCTTGACTCCATCGGTCCTCCATTCACTTGGCACTTGACCACACTTCACTGATTTAACAAACAAAACATGCAAATATTTGGGCACCCATTCCACAAAGCGCTTAAGAAAATCATTTGGAATATCATGAAGAAACTTTGCTGATGGAACCTGACAAGGCTACGTCGCCCAGACAGCAGGTGAGACAATACGAGCGTGCTCCTTTAACGAATTTTGGAGGCTGTATTCCAGCCGAATCAACGTAATGAGGTCAGCTTGGAAAATTTCGTTGTCACGACCCTAAAGGGAAATGGCCAGGGCGTATGTCGAGCTGTATTTCTTGTGGCCCTAAGAAAAATCCCCGTATGGGTGTGTCATGGATAATGACGCAGCGTCGAGTGATCTTCGCGTTTGTACGCCCTGGCGAGTTGAAGAAGATTGCTTCTGAACACCTGATGCTGTGAAACATTACATCACCCTTCCCTGCCAATGGAAACAGCGCGAAAGGTCTTCCACCTCTAAATCAGGCTTTTTACAACCGATTATAGTTCGCTGAACAATTGCGCGACAACCCTCAGCCCGTAACTGAAGAAACGCCCGATAAAGAAAGCGATGGTGGTATTGATTCACGCATTATTGCTCCATAGAAGAAAGTGAATGAATTGACGCAGAAGTATCTCTAACGGCAGAAGGTACCAAACTTCTTATCGCATCAGGGCATCTACCGGCGTATCGGACAACACGGGTCGGGATCCAGTCAAGTACAATGGGTCTTCACTTGCGAGCGAGTCGCAAGTCAAGACAAATCCCTCTCCTGACATAGTGATATCCGGTCCTCTTTTTAACAACAAATGAACCTTATGTATCTCTCTATCTTCTCACACATCTGCTGAACTAGTTGGTGTAAATATGCCTGATCCATTTGTATAATGCTCGAATCGCTGGTTATGGCTTTCTACTAGACCAGCTTACACGCCACACACGCCTTACATCTTCCGGTTAAGTACGGAGGCGATAGATAGCTTGAACGTGCCTAGTTCCCTTCCCGAATCTTTTATTTACGGTATGTTAGTCACACATCCACAACACTCCTTTAACAGAACGCTTGACACTTCGTACAAAGCAACGCCATTCTGCCATAGATCAAGAGCACAGTGGCATCATCCGAGCGCAAGTAGTATCAACGCAAACTTCTTACTGCGTGTAGGTCACGCTAACACGAGCGATTGCGGAAGCACTAAAACAGAAAGCGTTTAAGTACGCAGTTGCTGCGTAGTACCTGTTTATTCCACATGAATAACTAACTTACGTGTCATTTCATTTGGGTATAACGCTCGTATCGTACCTCAATGGCACGACTATGATTCCTCTCACTGCACAAGCTCACAAATTTTTTCCTTCAAACCAATTTACCCAACATTTTACATAATGGACGTCCCTCCGAATTATAAGGCTAATGTTGGCATTTATTCACTTGTTTTGATTTATCTGCGTGCTCGCTGAGGGACGATGTCACCTCTACTGAAAATAGGATCGGAATTTTGGCGCCTCGTGCATCTTCATGCTATTGCATTATGTGTCATCAAAGTCTCCGGCTTGTTTAGAAGAATCCGTGTTGGACTTCAATGTCGCTTGCTGCTTAATCGATGAACATCAGCCTTGACGAATATGCTGTCCCGTGCACGAGCCCACTGAGCACAAGAAGTGGAATCCCGTGCCGTCAAGCATGAGCTACATTTACACCTCGAAACAATAACACCTAACTACAGCATTATATCTAGGCGAACAGGTACCTTGCTAGATCATCGCAAATGTTTTGTTTTGTTCTTTTTTACACAACCATGCCGCGTTCACTAGCAGTCGAGAATTTGGCAGCCAAAATAGCCTGGCTCACTGAATAGTAAGCGTCCGATTAGTAACCCTTTCCACACTGATATCACGAAACCACTCGAAACGATTACCCGCTCCATAATTGCCTATTATTCAAGATATCTGGTCCTACTGCACTGTGCTATAGCGTCTCGTTATTTTTTGCAACTTCTGGCACACATGTATGCGATAAACCGAAGGCGTCACAGCGGCCTCACGTTATTATTGTAACGCATTTGTTAAACGTAGATACGAGGAACTGTTCCAGGAATTTTGTCCGAAAAGTAAAACTTCATTAGCGTCCCCAGATCAAAGGGGTGCGCTCTCGGCGTCTCTTAGGAGACTGAAATGCCTACACGCAGGCTTCGGACCACAAGAAAAGGCGCCAATAACTAGCAGCTTCTGTAGGAAAGCCGATGTTATAGCGAAATTAGGTATAAAATGTCGAAAGTAATACGACAGGCCGAGGACGCTGCCTAGCCTTATAATTCGATGGTCGAGGGAATTGAAGCACAGTGGCAACCTTCTCAGGGTCTGGTTCGATGCCTGTAGAAACGACGTGAACTAACGCCCTGGTGCTCTTGCTGTCGAATGTGCGTCTTTTTGTTTTAAACCTGAGGCCCGCTTTTGTAAAGCACGGCTTGAATTCGCCTAATCTTTTGAGGTCGGATAAGGGTGTAGGAAAAGAAGACGATGTCATCCAGAGAGCAAAGGCAAGTCTTCCATAGTGGCAAGTCTTCCAATGTTCCCCTTCCTCCTACCCCAATATGAAAAATGCTCACCATCATTTCTCTTTGCAGCTACCCTGCTATACGATATTATGCAGGTTATGCTATGCTAAGAGCTGCTTGCCGTCTGGCCACTTTTAATGACGCATCAACTGTACTGCACAAGCCTGTCTCATGCTTTGCTCCGCCCGTTTCTTCTTTTCTTTCCGCTCCTGGTCACATGAATCCTTCAATTCCGTTTCCTGTCCCTTGCAAGACCATTCATTGCTATGAGATGTTCGTGTGCCCCGTTTCATACATCAGGTGTAGCGCTGTGGAATCTACGCAAGTAGTCCGCAAAGAAAATGAAAAGGAGAGGTGTATTGCCCAAACAAGTGACAAAGATGAAATAGATCGCATATTTCCATTGTTCCCGCAGCAGTACGAGCGTGTTTTGTCCAGCTGGTGAGAAATCGTATTAAGATTTAAGGCTGCCAGTGAGAGAGATAACAAAATTTTATGATAAAATATAGAAAAACAAACTGTTGCCCCTGAAGCCGGGGCATCGCAAATGGTCGTGGCCCCCCTTTCAGGTTCCGCTGGCCCATGCCATGATCTCTGCAGTTTGGACCAGCCAAAACTGATCCTGAAAGACCGATCTGGAGAGTGTGCCTCCCATTGTTCCTCAGTGTTGTTCACGCTGTGGTGCTCTTCATTGTGTAGCGTACACTCCCGCGTAATGTGGAACAGACTTGGTAAGAACCCGCACCACGGACATGTCTCCTTATCGGTCAGGTGACGTATGTAGCCTGTGTAAGTTGGTGTATGTATTTGTCTAGAGTGTATATTGCATTGTTGTGAGGTTCTCATGTGGTGCTGGATACATTTTTCTGGTGTCTCTGTAATACTGCAAAATTGCTGCGCAATTAGGGTCTAAGGGCGTCGGGTCTTCTACTGCAGTGTCAGTGGAGGCTCGGTGATTCGTCAAGCCTCGAGCCGCCTCGTCCGCCAGGGAATGAGGGTTCTCCGTCATACCCTCATTCCCTGGCGCCCAGATTATGGTCTGGCTGTATTAGATTGGGAGGTCCTTATTAGCTTTGGTTAGAATTTGGCAGGCCTTCGTACCTATTCAACCCCTTTGGTAGTTCCTACACGCAGCCTTAGAGCCCGTGATTATTGTGAGGGGGCTTTGCGATTCTCACCCTCTGTGATTGCCAGTGTGATCGACACCTCCTCCGCTTCTGTTATGGAGGCATGGGCTATTGAGGCACATCGACCCAGCGAGGTATTATCCTTTTTCACTCACCGCAAGCAACGCGCTACTTTTTGGTCGCTGAAGTACACCGCGTAAGCGTGAGCACTAGCTTTGACAGCATTTCACATGATGTATGATACGGGGTATAGCTCTAGTCACATTCCCGCTTCCTGTGCCGAAAACCAGCCATATGTAGCAGAGTGCCGAGGGAATGAGCGCGAAAGGACGGAGAAGTGTGCGCGAAAATGCCGCATATCAGGCATCTCATAGGATAACTGCAGGGCACTTATTTCGTGGTAATTTCATGATGACGATCATTTTCCTTGCACGAACCAGGGATATCCTCCAGCTTCAATAGCTATGCTGTAATATCTGTAGTCGATCACGTGTGACATATCCGCGCTTCAGACTTGACTTCAAGGTGACTTCGAGGAGGCCACATGTGGTGCATGTCAGCATGCTATCGCCCGTAACATATTGGCCATCACAAAACGTAAATTTATACAGAACGAATGTCTGCTGCGCATTTGGAGATGCTTCAAAAGTACGCAGGTTAGCCTGCATGTCGCTGATAATGTCGACCTAAATGCCATCACATATGCTTTCTCGCAAAGGCTCATTAGGTCCTGCGAATGTTTGCCCCAAACCGCACTGCGGCAAAATATGGCCAAAGTATCATTAAATGGATTGCCAAACGTGAAACAGGCATTCGTCGTAAAATGCTACAGAGGTGAAACACAAGCTAAACTTGAATGAGGTTGTTGAAGCACGCAGAAAATACTAGTCATTTTCGACGGCCGTGCAAGAGGCGGATGGCACCAACAGGGAGCTATAACTCCCACGGAGAAAGCTTAAGTAAGCAGCCTATATCGTGTAGATCACAAAAATGAGAACATTCTTCTGACTTCGTCATAAGGTAATTATTCATAACAATGTACGCGATATAGCCTGTCTTCATAGAGCGAACAGCACTGAAATTTTGGAAAGACGAAGCGAACAAAAACGGGAATGCAAACGGCGCCGGCACGTTGGAATCACCAATAAAGGTTTTGCACAACGTTTCAAGACCTAGAGGCAAGCTATAAAAGACCGCACATATCGAAAGGTGAACAGTGTCGCAGAAAGCTGTATCCAGGACGCTGCAGAAACGGAAAACCAAGGGTACGTGCGTTAATCTGTTGAGTATTTTGTGGAGTCATATTTACATTACGTCGCGGGGAGTGCGATTTGCTTTTGCCCACCATCGCGACGAAATGGAATGGCCCATCGATTACGACATTTCTTCAGTAACAATTTATGAGGTTCTACGTGCCAAATCCATGATATCTTTATGAGGCTCGTCAGACCATGGAGGGCTACAGACAAGTTTAGACCACCTCGAGATCTTTCTCATCAACTTAAATCTGAATACAAAGGTATTTTTCGCAATTCGTCTCCAGCGAAATGCCGCTGTCATGGCCGGGAAGCGATGCCGCGACTTCATACTTACGAGCCAACACCGCACTGCAGCGGATGACATGTCAAAGCAAGGTCGTATTTTTGTTCAAGTTTCCGCCAGGTATAAGTGTTATGTGAACAGCCAGAAATCATTACCGAACATCACATAGTGGAATGGCTCACTTCATTTTTTGGGATGTAGTCTGTAATAGTGATAAAACAGACGTCTTTTTATGGCGGGTAATGTGCCATAAAAAGACATTTGATTCATGAGAATGTGCCTTTATAATACCACGTGCTCCCCTTCTTCTTTGCTCTACCGCCAGCACAACTGGCGGATATAACCACTATAAACATGGGTGGATAGCCAACTGGGTTCATAACCACGTGGCCCGTAGGATAACCCTTCTCGTCTTTTGAAGCTTCATTCCGTTTCGCACAGACGCTGAAGCGCGCTGTTTCAGAAGAAGCCCCAATTCATCTTCGTTTACACAACCAAAGCATTTTATTTCAACAGTACAGTTTTCAATGTCGACGCTGTGCCGCGCATCAGATGATCTCGTCTCCAGGTTCGAGCTTGGGGCGCCACGTTGCTTAGGTGTCCAAACACCCCCCGAGATTGTGACCATGTCATATCTGCCTCTATCCCCCAAATTTCGACCTCCTTCCGCCCGCGCTATTCACACACCACGCCACATAACAACCCCACAGATTACCATAGAAAGCTTGCTATATTACCCACGCTTGCGAAATGCAAATATATGCGAACTGTACGAACGATTTCGATTATCTGCCAACGGAGAAAAGAAAGGAAGAAAAGCAGAAAGAAAGAAAGATGAAAAGTGGCGATAATCTTATTCCCCTCCACAGTGAATTTGTTGGCTCTTGTACGTGGGAAACGATTTAGGCAAGCAGCAGGTCTTCTTCGCACTTGAAAAATAAATCATAATGTGCAGGTGCGGGAACATACAGAATCCTCCCCAAGACACCTACTGCTAACGAGAACCCTTTTCTGGTCTCAGGTGTTCCATTGCGGCTGCGCGGTACTATACTGATCTCATATGTGCCCCAAATGTTCCTGTCTTGATGTACCTTTAAGCCGCTGTTTTCTTTAGGCAATACGCCGACCGGGGCACCCCTGAGATAACGCCAGGGACTGTGTGATGATTGTCCTCGTTCTGCAATTTCGCCAGTCATTGCGAAAAAAATTCCTACCCTGTAGGCTCTCAATGTTAACAAAACGCAGTTTTTTAAGTTTGTAGACATTACAGCATATTGAAGTGTGGCTACACTAGAGTACGAAATTATAGGTTGTCCCAGTTCCTTCAGGTAAGTGTACGAATGTACATACATACGTTCTAAGCATTATTCTAACGCCTACATCGGGAATTTCGTTACGTTGACGTTTGCCATTTTCTCTATCGCGAAGCAGTGGTTATGCAGTATACACGTCTCTGACGTTGGCCGCATAAAGGTCATTTCCAGCACTATGTGTGAGAAGTTATACACGTGGACCGTTTCCGAAGAAAGACTTGCCTGCTTGCTTCATTAGGCTTATCGTTTCGCTTTAGTGCACATGAGTATGTCATTATATTTGCAGCTGTGTAGGCAGGCATGGTGTATTACTCACGCGAAAATTTTTTTAATGACGTGAATCCAGTTGTGCGCAAAACTACGGTATGTGATCTCAGAATGATACCGAAGTGCGGAAAATTTTGCTACTTGATTAGTGAGTTGCTCAGTAAGTGTCCGGATTCTTTCCTAGTTCATATCGAAAATGGTATTAGAATTGACCTACTAAAGTGTCGTACTCTCTACCAGTGTCATTTGCTTAGCCAAGCACTCAGTGTCGCCCTCCTTTTGTTCCCCTCTAGAAATTAGCACTTCGCGCGCAAGTGTGGCGTTTACGTTTACTCCTAATGAACTACACAAGTCACGTTTGAACAATGCTAGCGATAACTACTTCCATATACACACGATAACCCGAGTGTTAAGTATGCCAAAAGCTTTCGCAGCATTAAGATGAGAGTGATGAATCACCGTAGAACACCCAGCTGATGGCTAAATACCTCATGATAATGGTCATGCTGCCATTTTGGCTTCAGACGTTGTTGGCCTGGCATACCAGGACTCCATTTGCCCCGCCCGAGCGTCTTTCTCCATGTCGTATGCGCAATCATGGAGACCTAATGATGCCTCCTGAGGAAAAGTAAAAAAAAAAGTGCCGACACCTCCTTGCGCACCGCCCGTGCACTTTCGAGATGTACAATCTGTTCTGCGCACGCTTGGGGGAACGCTCTTTTTTACATGTTGTCCATGAGTCTGCTCTTTTCAGGGCAAAACCGCTTGCAGGACCAGACGTACTGGTCAATAGCTGCGACGTCATTGCACCTCGCAAAGAATGGCGAAGCACCGCCCCTAATTTTGAAAAACCATCAGATAGTGCATTCTCACACAGTTCTAGCTCTGTACAGCAGGGTTGACTCGCCACGGCTAAGCCCTCTTGTAAGACAAGGCTAGTGTGGCGACTTCCATAAAGAACGGAAATTACCTTTAATTTTCCGTTTTGCTAATAGCCGATTAATGGAAGCTCTTATCCTCAGTTGCCTTGCAAGTGCTTCCTTGGCCAGGGCGTCTGCTCTTTCGTTACCATTGATATCAACATGCGAAGGTATCCATCGGAAGGTTGTCCTAATTTCTCGTTGGGCCGCTTTTTCCAGCAATTATTACAGCTGTCGGCAAAACTTGTTTGGAGGAGTACTACGAGAGAGCTGTTGAATTGCCGGCTTACAGTCAGAAAGAATAGCAGCTTTTTTTGTGGGTCCATTCTTCAGTTTGCGCAGTGCAGCAGCCAGAGCTTAATGTCTGCATCCGTTGAAGAGACTACGTCATCCGAACGGCCACACAATGCAGAACCAATTGATCGAATCGTGTATGCCACAGAGGAGCGGCTTGTGTCTTTACTAGCAGATGCGTCCGTGGAGACGCGCAGGTGGTTGTATTCAGCATACAAACGCTCAAGAACGCACCAAGTAGTACGCCTCAATAGCAGGGGTTGGCCACTTGGATTTCAGCCCAGGAATGCCAAGTTTGTAGGAGACGTCTTAAGGCATCTAAGGTGGGCCACTTCGTTGCTTTATTTTGATACTTTAACCATCAAGCTTCTCTAAAGTACCGAGGGCCGCATAGAAGTGGGACCTGTGCCTATTCTGATCGTTCTCATTAAGTTTTTCACAGGTTAGGACTGACTCACTCATAGCAATTGCATCAATAGGGCTTCAGAGGCCAAAAGACGCAATGCTCGCACAACATTCCACTTTGGTGGTTTCCGTGCGATATCACATGTGCCATTTCTGATCTGATGCAATTATTTACGTAGCCTTAGGCATGTGCTGTCAAATGTGATGGCCTCTCCTGCACTAGATTTAACAAGAACTGCACCGTTGGCAGCGCTTTCGCTGTCACCATACAGCTTAATTTTCAATTGTCCCTCGTGGTTGCACTAGAATCTCTGGAATATCGGTAAGTAGGAGTGTCTCGCGAAAGCAAGTAGACGAGGCGATGGTTCTGCCTGCGTGAGGCTGAAATTACCATGCCTTATAATCAGCGCCTTCAATGCCATCAAAACACGTCTGATTTGACAGAAAAATAGCTACCGCATTTAAGTATACGACTCATCTTTTGTTCGATTGCTCGTTCAACATTGTCTTTGCTATTCAGAGAGATGATCCACCTTTCACGTACGGTTTTCGCAGTTTCTTGACTAAGCACACAGAAGGCAAAGTTTAGGTTATGAAGCATCTTTATAGGAAAACCGCCCTGAGATGGTGCAAGTCCTAGAAGATTAAAATATCGGTATTGCCACAGTATTGAAGCCGCTCCTCTTACGCCGATGCGGCTTCAAGATCACGGCGGGGAATAAAATGTTCGAAGTGGCAAATAATGGGTTCGATAATTCTCTTTTGCTGGATTTTTAAGCGGCGACAAGAGATAAAAAAGTGGTGAATCAGTTCCTCCTCATTACAGAAAGGGCACAGTGAGGAAGCAACCAGACCGACCTGCGCAAATAAAAATGTTTAAAGAGAGAATTTGGAAATGCAGTTTTGTGATGGCAACCTCCATCTTCCTTGTCTTGCATAATCTCCTAGGCCAGATGAATAAATGATGTGTGTAGTCTGGAGAAACCATCAATACTGGCCCCGACAATCGTTTTTCAATTGTGAACGCGGGAAATCCAGCCGCCGGTAAGTGTGCAGTCGGTGGTAGGACCGGAATTATCGGTTAATTAAGCAACGCCTGTGCTGACGAATCGGCAATTTCATTTAAAAACAAACATTTATGGCCAGGTACCCAGCTTAAGTAAATAAATTTCACGTGATCACTAGCTAGAAGATAGAAGAGCTTTAATGCAGGCGACTCCCCAGGCGCAGGCAAAAAAGATAACACAGATAAAGAGTCAGTAAGAATAGCAACCACCTGAATTTTAGTGTTTAAGTTGCGCAAAACTAATATAGTGGCCATTATTTCGGCGAGAAATATAGGAATGAAATCAGGTAGGCCTATTGTGAAAGATTAGTCGTGTTCTGGGCAAAACATTCCTGCTCCAGCGCGCTCTTTGCTTCGTAGTGCATCTGTCGCAATAACCACTTTTGTCTGTAGGTGATCTTGCAATTATTCGTTTAGGATACGGTACGATATTCATTTCGCGTAATTTGGGAACATGCGATCATACACAATTTCTGGGCAATTTTATTGAGTAGTCATCGGAGGTACATCGGAAATTTGTACACTTAATGGCTAAGTAATACCTGAACAAATATAATTTGCCGAGTGTGAAACCTCGGCCAGTACACAGGAAAAAATAAATCAGGATGAGAGAGAAAAATTGCTTGATCTGGGCTTGAGGGAAATTCATATGGTCTTAAGAATGCCTGTAACGTTTACATGCTAAATCGGCTTATAAGGGTTGGCACTGGTGATTCTAGGTATAAAACAGCATTTGCAATGAATTTTGGAAGTCTTAAACACAGTCGTAAAGCTTCTCGCTCTAATAGAACAAGCGGCCGGAGTTTGTATGCGGCTGCACTAGAAAATACTGGGCAGCCAAATTCTAAGACTGGACCCACGTACAGTCGCGGCCACTGTTAGAGGGTACGCGGCACGCGTGGCCGCTCTCTTCGGGCCACCAAGCGGGCGCCGCGCGAAGAATTGCGGCGCAAGCGCAATTCTTCGCGTATACTCTCTTTAATAACTGGGTTAGTATACTTTCTTTAATAACTGGGTTAAACTTAAACATACGCTTTTTTGTTTGCGAATTGGTGGCAGTCTCATATCATAACAAATTTCCATGTCATCCCGTGACTCTGGTTGATGTGAAACGAAAGGTTTTGGTCCAACGGATGTTTGGTCTGTTGAAGGTTTCCGCTGCGGGCCTGAATAAAGCACTTCTTCCGTGGCACTAGATGTCGGTTTGGTAGCTGGCACAGCATTTATTGAAAACAGCTGAGACATTTGAGAAGCGAGTACCTGTGCACGACTTTCTGTTACACTTGTAATTATGTGCTCCCTAGCTTTTGACATTGCTTTTTCTACTGTTGTCTCAATTAGTTGCGTTATCTTAGTTTAGTTTAATGTATCTTGCCACGCAGTGACACCAGCATATCCAAAGGCCCTGTCCTTAACAACTGCAATAGCTTCACTCCGCGAGCATCGCCTGCTGTCAATTATTTCCAGCACCTACATTTCATTTGTTCTTGCAGAACAGTTCGAGTAATGAGCTGGATGGTTACCACCACACAAGCAGCACTTTTCGATGGCAGAGCACTTGTTAGGGGGATTATCGTCTCCACAGACATGGCAGCGTGAATTCGACTTGCAGCCTCCTACACTGTGGCCAAAACGCCAACAATTGCGACACCTGGAAAGGACGAGAAGCGAGTCGCTCTACTCAAAAAATTAGTGGCCACACTTTCAGCTCCATTGGGCAGGACGTACCAGCTAAAGTGGCTATAACTGATTCAGTAGGAAATTTCTCGCCATTTACTAGCCATTTACATCTGTATACCGCTATAACCCTAGTTTCTGACAGCCTCTCTAGAGTCTCAGTTGGAGTCAGTCGAGAGTCAACTCCACGGGTAATTCCTTTCGTGCATGCAAGATTAGGCGAGGTGAACGCTCTCACCGGAACCGACAGCGAATTACCTACCTTTTAGAAGGTCTCCAACATAGTTCCGGTCTGATGACCTACACACTAGGCCACCTTTTCCAAAAGGATGGACGTCGCTGACTAATTGGAAGTGGGGAGTCGCAGCCTGAAGCTCGGCCTGGACAGCTTTCGGGTGGTTCAGTCGAATCGTTCCCCTTTCGGATGGCACCAGCGCGACAGGGATGCTGCGCAAACCACTGCAGAAGAAAGAATTCGAAGGCAAATCATCTGGAGGCAGAGCTGCTGACAATGGCCAATGCCCCCGGCCAGGGGATGTTGTAGACATCCGCCCAAAACTCACTGCCTCTATAACAAATGTGTAATTAAACTGAATAAGCTATCAATCAGTGGTAATATCTAATCGAGACTTCGCCAAACCACCAGGCTGGATCTCGAACGCGTGCGTATTTCATCCTTTGCATCATTTGTGCTGTTTCAGTACTGTACTTCTTCCGTAGCGTGACACCCTCCCTCGTTCGTGTAATAACGGGGTGTCGACAAATCTTACACTGTCACCATACTAGCATATGGAAATGTTGCTTACAGAGAACATGCGCCTAAATACACAGCTCTTGCACTTGTGAGCTTTGATGTATGTAAGGTGGAGAGATATTTACCAGCGGAGCTCTTTAACTCAGCTTGCAATACCCCGTGGGTAACCTCTAAAACCTGGGAAGGCTTTGCGTGTATGCTCCAAAGAAAGCGGATGTATTTCAAGCAGCTCCTAACATAGCATGGGCATGCATCATGTCACATAGAAGCGCTTTGGGAAAGAGAAGTGAGTGGGACGGGGAGAGAAAGTAGGACCATGCACTGTAGAAACTAATAAGGACAAAGAAAGGTGAAAAATAAAGAATATGAAGTCGTAGAAAGAGGTAAAGAAATATGAAAGTAGCAATAGGAAGCTGAATAAGCTTGAAAAATTGAATCTGAGTTCGCCAGATGGTGCCCCTTGCTTGCCAGCTCCACACTGCTTACTGGAATTTCGCAGGCATGGAAGGGGTCATAATTTTTATGAGCCATTGAGTCACCATGTCTTCTAGCTCCTTGTACTCGAAAAATGCTTATTAAAGCATTTTGGAGTAAAATTATAACTGCTCTCAATCTACGCAATATCCCCGTATGCTTCACTCAATTAAGTGGATGAAGTGAATCGGACGTCCTCCCAAATGTTTTGCATTTGTCGCACATTCCACGAAGTCGTAAAGGACACCTTTCAGGTAAATATTCACATGGATGATGGCCATTTTTATATGTATATACCAAGAACTTTGGAGGTATTATTCTTCCTAGACAAGCTCTCAAATACGGTTCTTAAGTACATAACAAGTCATAAAAACGTGAAACGGGCGAATTGCGCGCAGCTTACAGAATTACTGAATTACGAGCTCAGGTCTCATCACATGACATGAACTTTTTTATTACGTGCTGGGCCAAGAAGCCTGCATATAGGTTATATAGTATTGCACCAATAAGGACGTACTAGAAGCATTGCTTAGATGGGGATAACCATTAAAATGCAATGAGCGCGTGGATTTGCGTTGTAGCGATGTAAATTGATGTGTAAAATATTTTTGGTCCTTTTCTTTCTAGAGAGGAAGAGAAGAACGTAAATGAAGATATTCTTCGCTATTTGTTTTTTGTTCTTCGGGCAGCTGCAACGCTGCGTCGGAAAAAGTGAGGTTACAGAAATATTTGCTTTCGTAGACTTTCGTATAGCTGTAAAAGAAATGGTGCAACTGCGCGAGTCACGTGCTGTATCGTCACGCATTACCCGGTACTAGTAATGCTTAAGTGGATATTAAGAGAACGTAACGGTTATTACTAAACGAGAATGTCAAGTTGGTCTTAGGTGAAGAACTCGAAAGCCGTGGTTCTTAAGGTAAGAAATTACGATTACGATCACGCTCTGTTCCGAGGAACCCGATTACGCTCTGTTCGATAAAGAGTATTAGCTACACAGCCAAATCAAGAGGTGGCAATTGAGGCTAAGCTACCTCCGAGCACACTTTCTTGTTTGGACACCATCCAAAGAAATATAACTGTCAAATTTGAAGTGAAGAACATTCACAGATGAGCGAAATATCAAGCAACGACCGAGGGTAAGCGAAGGTTCAGTATTCCGCGCCGAATACATGTGCAACCGTTGAAAGTGCACTGGAAGAGCCCTGAAAAAAAATTTGATAATCCATTTCCCTCTGTATGTAGGCCACCAATGATGCATCGTTTCATGTGGTAATGGATTACACATAAATTTGATTAGAGTGAGAGAGACATTGCCTTCGTAATACTCGGCAGCTGAGCCATAAAAGCGCACTTGCGATGCCGCCTTCGTCCAGGAGTGGAGGGTCGAGCGGAATCCTCCGGTCACCCAGCCAAAAAGAATATGGCTTTCGCGCACATAGACACCACTAAATACTTGTATGTGTCAATTTGTAATAAAAAAATATTTGCTGTTCACCTAAGGAAAGCGCAATATTTTCAATAGCGTTTATGCCGAGCGCAGGTTAGCCTCCATGAGCGTATGGGAAAAGACATTAAAGAGTTGCCTTTAAAAAGACAGAGCCCACTCCATCCTTTCTCGTTCTTCCGTTTTACTTTCATGCATGATACGGGCGTTCATTCGCAATGGCATACCAACAAGCAAAACTGCTACGGTGTCCTTCGGTACGGTGGCGTCAGGACATGACTGTAAGCTTAGACCTCTTTTTGAAAAAGATCAAGGAATATATAGGAACATATTTTTTTTCCTTAAAAGAGGATCCGCTGTTTTGAGGCTATGATAACTGCGTTGCGAGTACATTTAATGTGTTTATACCCTCCAAGTGATTTATGGTATTTCGCATTATTGGGGGATCAAAAGAACAGAAGTAAAATTCGTCGTCATGAAGGATGCTTTTAGTACAAGCATGCAAGTGAATTGTGTGCCTTCGTATGGGAAAGGGGCCAATAACAACTACAAAATGTCTAGAAAGTTTTTTAACTGCGGGCCATATTTTTCTAAGGCACATTGTTTTTTGACTACTGCGGCACGCATTTCATTCGATCGACTTTGCGTATTAAAGTTAGTTACGTAGGAAGGACAAGAAACCTTACTCACCTGAAGACGCAGGTGCAACTCTTCACTCAGTGCAGCTTTTTTTTAGCATTAAAACGGACAGGCGGGCTAGTTGGTTTGACATCATTAAGAAACTTTTGCGCACACAAGATTGTGGAAAGCGTTGCGTGGTCGAGTGGTGTACCGAAGTTAAGGAGCGCTACTTAAACCAACATATCGGTGTTAACATAGATATTCAAGGCAAGTTTTTTTTTTTTTTTTTTGGGAGGGGGGGGGGGGGGCGGGGGGTATTGCAGAGATCGGTGACACGTGCGAGGGAGTGTCAGAACAACCATACGAGAAGGGAACATCGTTAAAAAATACTTGATTGTCTTAATGTGACCTGAAGGGCTCGTGTGCGTGAGAGGTCATTACGTGACCTTTGGCACGAAGATGACATTAAAAAGGCGTTGCAGGAACATGCATTGAGCTGACTAACAGGAAGTGGTGCGTTTACAGTACGGCAGCATTTTCTGAAAACTAGTTTAAAAGTGTCCCGTCAGCTACGATTGCTAAATCAAGGATGGCCACATGGTAGCGCCGCTTTTCTCGGCAAGGACGTCCCAGTCTCCCACAGTTATTAGGAGACATGAAGATTAGAACGCAGTGCTTCGGGCGTGTGGCTGTTAGGTAACAATACCATGGAGAATCCTGTGGCGCCGTAGCTAGTACGAAAAATAAGCCGCACATGCCTAACACGAATTGGTTGATTTTGCAGATGCGCAAAGTACGTGCGTTAAGGAATGGTGTCCCCCAGTGAAGCAGATGGTGTTTAACCCACACCTTTCCAACGCTCCCTCTGATCCTGAACTTTCATCAACAGAATCGCCGAAGACAGAAGCGAATGTCGTCTCTAATGAACGTGAGTAACTCCGATAGCTAAGCTCTGACTGTGATCCTAATGAATCACCCGTAATGACGCCGTGCTTCGTAGCTAGAGAAAATAATGGGGAAGCTGATGCTCATTTCATTGTAAGACACACTCCAATCGCTCGACAACATCAGCGACCCTCGGTGACCACGCAGTAAAATTAGTCACAATATGAGAAGCGTCAAGTCGCCACCTCGGTGGAAAAGCAAGCTGATAAATTTTTTTCATACGCGATGCCGTAGTTCCAAACCTATGTATCAAGCAAATGTTACGAGCTTCCATTACCGTGCTACCAATGCATTATATAAAAGTTTTTTGGTTCCCTTGTGGATGTACCTCCGCAATGTGGGTTCCACGGAACTGATCTGCCACGTCTGTCACAATAATGAAAGACACCGCATGTGCGAAATGAAACCCTTTTGAGGACATTGTTTTGGCAAGGTTCTTCGTAATAACGCCTCCTGCAATTTTCTATCGACAGGGCTCTGCCCAAATTATACGAGCAAGAACATTTTGGCTCCACGTATGCAGGTTCAAATATGTTGTTTCTAGTGACTTTAGATATATCAGCAATATGTCTGAATTTCAGAACATTTTCTCTAATTTAACTGACGACTTTGTTTTTCTTTGAAGTAGAACGTACTAGCTCAGATCTATTGTTAATACGGGGTATCTCTGCAACTGCTTCTAACGACCGGATTTGCAGACTGTCCAGTACTCACTCCTTCCGTTTACTGCTCTTTCTTGCACAGCACGAGTGCCCGAAGTTCATGAACCCGCCACAGTGCAAACTGAAGACCAACCAGCTGAGACCGCAGAAGCAACAAAGGCCACAGTAACCCAACCGCCATTCAGAGGTCCATGGGTATGTTAGTTCTTTGTGTTCGTGTATAATATTGATTTCGCACGTGAGTTCATTGTTAACGTTGCTATTTAAGCTAAAGTTTTCTGCGTGAATTGCTTAAAAGCTTATAGGGCATCGCTACTGAAGGCAAATATGTGCCAAGCTGCTCTTAGCATAGAATAGCCATGCATAAAATACCATAGCAAGTCAGTTGGAAATGGAAGAGAGGGTGGAGGCTGATGTAAGTGTGCGAATAAATTTTAGGTTGAGCAGGCACTAAGGAACAGGTTAAAGGGTGCAGCATGGCATATCTTTCTACAATTTATGCATTAGAGAAAGTAGGGATTTTACCAAGCAGCTCTTAGTTAGAATAGCCATGCACAGTAGAGTAAAAGAAGGGGATCGCAATGAGAAGTGAGGGTGATTAGGAGTGGTGCGATGGCGAGGAGGAAGGAACCAAGATGACAAAGCATGTTATGGAAACTGCTAGGTAAAAAGAACTCTGGATGAGGAGCACTAATGTGAGTGCGAGCCGGAGTGAAAATAGGATGAGACTGAGAGATGGGAGGGTAAACCAAAGCATCGCCAAGAACGTTATAGTATAGCGACACGTGCGGTTGTTTTCGCAGATGTCACGTGGTCGTGACACACGCAGCCCTCGAGACGAAGCACGCAGGACTCAAGGTGATGTCAGGCATGCCAAGTTTCAAGAATGATCGATACGGTTCCCAAAGTGACATGCAAGATAAACGCGGCCTGCGCTGCGCGTAAGAGAAAGTGATAACGGCGCTCCCCGCAAACAATCACAGCAAGCGCGCGATTCATGGGAAGGTGATAACGGCGGTCTCTTTTAAACAAACGAAAACAACCGCACGTGTCAATAGCATGGTCAGGGGACAGAGAAGCGAGAGGGGAAGTGGTCTGAACATGACCAGGAGGGAAGGGACTATGGAGAGTGCAGTATAACAAAGATAAACAAACCAACAATCATGACACAAAAAAAGAACATGTAGAAAGAGAGATGAAAAGAAAACAAGAAGAGTATAACTCAGTCTGGGTTCGGCAGGTTGTGGCGATTGTTTGTCAGCAACCCACTTTACCGAGGGAAGTGACAAATTGAGAACTGTGCACTGTGGGATGTCAGTTCAGGTGTTCGAAATTTTCGGAGCCATGAGCAACGGCGTCTTCCATAATCATATCGTTGTTTTGGGACTTAAAGCCCCCGAAATCAATCAACACCATTTATCACAGTTGATATATGTGCAACTGCCTTTAATTTTTATTTAAATTCTGTCTTATATGCCATTGCAGAGTGAGCCGAAAGCTTATAAAACTTCTCAAATGAGGTGACTGCTCACACCGCTCAGGGCAAAATAGGGCAAGTTCCTGATGATGCGCATATAAACAAAGTATATCAGCATCATTACGTACTCATTACAAAAGTTGCCGTATTGTCCCTGTCTCTTATTGCTCCCGCGTTTGTCTGCGCTGCAAAACAAGCTGAACGTGAAGGAATGAGCGCAAGCTGTTCTGATTACGAGTGATTATGACAGACACACAATACTTACCGCATTCCCGGAGCTTGATAGCGTCTTCGCGCATTTAGATTACGTAGCTGAACAAATCCGTTTGCAAAAGAATATAGAGAGCGAAGCTCTTTAACCTGGCTGTAAAATGTTTGTTCTGCACAAGAAAATATCTCAAATCTTGTCGGGTTGCTTAGCAACCACTACCGCTGCGACAGTTGCGCCGCACCTGCTCAAGAGACCTAGACACGACTCCGCAGCGCCACCAGCAGCGCATGCGCCGTGCCATCACTTCGTTGCACTAGGGCTTAGCTCCGCCTATTTGCCTCCTAACTGCGCACAACCGTTCTGACGTGGCGTTACCAAGCAAAAGGCCCGACCAGCGTGTGTAGTTTCGCACCTGCTTAACGAAAGTGGAACGAGAGTAAGGACAGTGAGGTTAAGGAGGAAAGGAGGAGTTCAAAGAGTGGAACATGGTATAGGCTTGCACATTATAGTAAAGAAAGGGGTGGGGGTGAGAGCTGAGGCTCAGAAAAATGACGTCAGGGTGAGAAGGAAGAAAAGGAGGAGGGAATGGGGTAGGAAATTGCATAGTCTTCTACAGTGAAGTGTAACAGGTACTATGAAAGGCAAGTGAGGATGTGGAGGAGGGAGTTGTGAATGGGAACGCCGCTACCTACGCTCTATCCTTAATATTGTCAAACGTGAAGTTGACCACTCTAGCTGTGTTTAAGCATTCTGTGACTTAGCGCAAGCTTTGGGATTTTTTGTTGTTGTTCGCCTGGAAACAAGGAACATGGGTGGCGTATCTGTATGCCGGGAAACTTAGTCATGAGTCGACTCACTATGCATGGTTCCAACACAGAACTATATACCGGTGAGTATGCGTATGAGTTCAGTCAGGCAAGAAGTTCATGAGCTTGACCTCCAGTGAGTTTGGCTGCGCAGATTTAATGCACTTCTGGGTCTGAGTACGCCTCGTTAGGCGGAGTATTCGTGAGTCTGAGTACCGCTTAGCCCGGTAGAGGTGAACAATCGCCGTTTTGAGCCCTGGTTTTTCCTGCTGCGTGAAATTTTGCGTTGAATATTTATGATTCTCTATCCAGATGAGCCCGACCAAGGGAATATCGGTGAAATTGACAATGAGTGAGCTGTACACAAAGATAGTGTGATCGATCTTTAGTTGTGTGAAATTACCTCAAACAACACTCCATATGAATTATAGATTTTGGGAAAGACATTAGCTGATACAAGCAAATTTATTCGGTTTCATGTTGAAGCTGTCAAACTTATTAGTGTCTTTCTAGCATAAGTAAAGAGCAAGCAGGCTATGTTGTGCTACAATTTAAGATGAGGGAAGATGACGACAGGCTATTGGTTGTCCCATCGCAGCAGTGTTGTGGCATCCGTTGCTTGAGTGGCCGCATTTAGAAGCTGCCGATCGCAAGAATACCTTTGTACTTACTTTAAGGTGTAACGAACCCCCGGTGTTGTAAATTATTGCCAATGCAACTTTTACGGTGTCTTTTAGGACCGCAATAGCGTAACTACTTTGTTGTATCTGTGTTATTCTGGTGAGCATGAATGAGCTCTTGTCAGCAGAGCTTTCTCGGGATTGAGGATTAGTAAGCCTGATATTCGGTAGCTCCAGATGCAATGAGCCGGGCTTCAGCAACATCCGGTGTGTATTAGTGAAAGTGGCAAGATATGTTGCGGCAAGATATGTTGAGCGTGAATTCCAGAAAGTGCTGAGTCCGTGTAAAAAACTGCGGAGCCTAAGTTCGAGTGAGTTCGGTTGAGGAAAAAGCTGGGGAGACCAGTTGAGGAAAAGGCACATGAGGCTGAGTATAAGGGAGCTCACCAGAAAAAAATTTGGGTCAACCTGAAAAGCAGTGGGTGAAAATTTCAAATCAGTCGTTTTACCTATGACAAGTCTCCTTATTAAGGGCTTGCTTAATGACAGGAACATTGAATACTTTTAAAACGACATTGTTTCCTTTCCTGTTACTACTGAGTGCAGCCGTGACTATCATATTATTTCTTTCTTATTCCAAATGTGAGGGAGCAAACCGACAACACGCGTTCTGCTTTTGTGACGTTTGCAGGCAGTCAAAAATTCTCCTGACTGCACGTCCTCTAGGGGAAACAAAGAAAAGGAAGGAAAAGGATGTATGGTAAGTTTATTTGTAGCGTTTCAGTGAAACATTCTGGCGTGCTAGTTGCTTCATAGCATGTTGAAAATTTATTGAACTGCGCGAGAAGACGGCGATGCCACAAAGAAAACACGCAGGACACCACGAGTGCAGACTGCCAAATGATCATTTCTTGAAAGCAAGCAGCAGATATTGCAAGCTGGAACCTAGGCGCATGGTAGAACTGTCACTGACCCCTGTGCCGATAAAATAGAAGAACCTGCTGAATACTTATGCAAACCGAAATCGGGATCGGAAGGGATCACCGGGAAACAACCCGTCCTAACAATGCATAAAAGACAGAGGCGAAGTCGAGCGAGTATTCGATAGAAAAGAAAATGTAGATATCACATAACATATAACCAGAGTAAAGGCGAAAAGATGACAGCATAAAATCATTTGAAAGCAAACAGCAATAAAAAAATTTAAAGGCGATACTGGAGCGCAAAGGCATGAAATAGCAAAACAAAGGCGTGATGGAGCATCATCAGAAGAAAGGAGAGGGCGACCGAAATAAAATCCTGACAAAGAAATGTTGAAACCCTATGAAAGGCAGACGCTCAACTGTTTCTGCATAAAACTACAGAACAAACAAAAGTACTGTGCGCCACGAACAAAAAAAATCGCTTCAATTATGCGCACTGGTCCCATTCTAGGAAAGCGACTTCATCAGGCAACGACTAGGCAAACGGCGCGCTGATGCGCCTGTCACCAGCTTTAATTATGTGGAAAGCTTCGACGATTTCCTTTTTGGTCTGGTCCCTTGATTTGAACAGCAACTTTGCAGCAACTATGCATCTTCCTACACTCTCAGCCTTTTCCTGTGTATCTGTGCCAGTGTTCCGCCAAAGTACCTCCTTTACATGCCAGTGGTACTCCCATGCCCTTTCATTGAAGCACTTGCCCGTTTGTCCGATATATATGTTAGCACATCTCTGGCCAATAGAATATGCTGCCCCACAAGCACACTGCAAAATTTGTGTCATGCATGGTAGGGTGCTGGGGCCTAACTTTTCTCTTTCTTGTTACTACAAGGTACACTCTCCTAAGTTCACACTCGGTCAAGAAGACGACCTTGACGCCGTAGCGGCTGGCCACTTTTTTCACACTGTGCGAAACGCGATGTGTGTAGGTCACAGCATGTATCTTATCGTTGTTCATTTTCTTTTTCTCTTGCTTTCTGCCTCTGAGATTTTGCAGGAGGCTTTCACAGGCACCAGTGATTAAATTCTGAGTGTAACCGGGCAAAAGACAGCGCACAACTGGTTGATTAGAGCTGGTTTCTAATTTATTGCCACAAGGTTTTTTTTCAGGGCGAACGGAGAGGCTGTGGTTACGTTTGCTTACCCAATAATTTTAGAATGGGCATTTTCAAACGCCAGTGGTGCGTTCTTTTGCCTCCGGCTGTGTAAAACCAACGTACGTGTTCGCATTAAATTGAAATCTCAGATCGCAGAAGTGAAGGCAGTTGTCCCTGGCTAACTCATGGGTGAAGGCGAGGCCTCCCGAAACTCGCTGAAACATCTTTAGGACGCTGTCTACAGCGCGGTGAAGCTTCTACGGAGGGAGCTTGTAGAGTAGGACTAGGTAATCATCGACATACGGGAACATGCGGCCTACAATTGCCTGGAAATTATTCTGTCACGTGATCGTGACGCACGCAGCACTGTAGGCGAATCTCGCAGAACTCAAGAGATGTCAGGCGAACTGTTTATTGGGCGAACTTGTGCCGAGAAAACAAAGCCAATGACAATACACAGCAATAGCGGCGTGAAGAGTCGTTGTTCTACGGAAAGACTGACAAACGGAAAAATGCGCGGGCTTTTATACGGACGTCGCAACGCGTTCTGAAATTATCTCTGAAATTCTAGAAAGCACTCAAATGTGCGCGTCAGGCATTCAGTGTTCAAAGAACTGCGAACACGGTTCCTGAAGCGACGTGCAAGATAAACGCCGCCGGCGCTGCGCGTAACAGAAAGTGATGATGGGACTCGCCGCAAACAAGCGCGCGTGTCGCGGGAAAGCGATAACGGCTTTTCCGCTTATAGAAACCAATGCAACCTTACGTGTCAATATGCTCAATCATCCCATCTAACGCCGACCGATATTCACCGTATAGATTCGAATACAAGCGCGTTCCTAGATTGTGCCTCATACTAACGTGTGTGCATCATTCACACTGTTCTTTAGTCGGTAGTTTTCGGTTTTTTCTTTGTTCTTTAGTTTTATACTCAAACAGCGGCTGAACTCTCCCTTTGGGTTTCACGGTTTCATCGCCAGGTTTTTAATTCCGTCTTCTTCACCATACTTACGTCAATTGTTGTTGCACCATTCCTTTCTTTTACTCTTTCATACATTTTCATGCCATCATCGCCTTTACATTTGTTCATTTTTGTCTGATTTCAAGTCATTTTGTGCTATCACCTTTTCGCCTTGGCTCCTGTTATTTGCAATGTGGCATCTGCCATTTTCTTTTCTCTGGCATGCAAGCGTGACATTGCACTGCTTTTTATGTATTGTTAGATCGTATTTTATCAATGTGATCACTCATTGCTAATTATGGTTTGCATAAATATTCAGCGAAATTGTATAGTTTATCGGCACTCACTATTGAATGAAATATTGGTTATTAGTTGACGCTCACAATAATTTTGCAACTTGTAAGAGATAATTCAATACAAGAAGGCACTGCTCTGTACATGGCATCTTTTTTTTTATTGCGAAATGGGCTTGCCCTTAAGGCATAGTCTACATGGCATCTGCCGCAAGAACCTTGAAGCCTTGGCAATTAATATTGACCCTGGAACGCATAATGTGCTCCACCTGTGCACACAGGGCATGGATGTGCGTGTCCTGTGCACATGCATTTATCGACCTGTGCATATGTATGTGCTGGCCACGCCTTGTGCGTTGCACACCTGAAGCATGCGCACTACGTGCACATGTTTGCTCCGAAAGATTAGCTTGATCATAGGTTCTGGTGGTTTACCATCCTTCGCAGTGCGTGTTCCATTCAATTTTTAGAATCGCCCCGCCACGTGGGCTGCTTTAGTGGCTATGTCACTCGGTTGGTGATCCGAAGTTTTCGGGATCGAATCCCGGCAGCAGCACCGGTTGTCTTTCCACGGAGGCGAAATGTTGAGGCTCGTGTGCTGCGATATGTGAGGGAAGGTAGAAATGACTCTGCAGTATGAGCTTTAAAGGAAGAAAAACAGAAAAAAATCAGCATTTCAACGTTATAACGCGGATTGAGCTGAATATTTAAGTAAATTTTTATGTTGACAGCTTTTCTGAAGTAATAGCCTCTTACAGTGATGCATTTCTAAATATCGCGCTCAAAAATTTTCCACAGGCTCGTAGCTATTAGCGATAACAACTAAATGCTCGTGACATCGCAAACGCGTCTGCAAAGCTCTAAGCCGTTGTGGGCCTTGAAGAGAAGCGTGTTCTCGTATCACCGCACACCTATAAGTTTCTATATGTTTGCTTAATTGGCGACAAGGCCCCACACATCCGCTCGAGAATGCAAAAAGTCCCGTCGAACGACTTCTTGCACGTCCTCGCAGCAGTGAAGCAATGTTTTATTTCGCAAGTGAAGCATACTACCACCGACGGTGGGCGACGTGTAGAATAAACTTGGGCATCGTCATGAAAGCCAGGATAGCAGCAATGATGGCTTCCTAACACTTCATTCGTTAAAACTTGTTTCTTTCGTTTTTGAAGGCAATTAATTCACGTGCTTTATTTATATTATTCTGTCATTTCGAAGAGTAAGCGAGTACTTTCGTTTGGGTGAGTGCATTGACATATTTCAGCTTGGCACGAAATATGTTAATGCTCACTTTTACCTAACACTGGTATTGTAAGCTTACACGATGGTTATAAGCATACGTGAGCGGTAAACCACTCACGGGGACAAATACTTGCTTAGTAAGCGTCGGCGTGAGGGGTGCACGCTGCAGACGTGCGCTCCTCCCGCTATTCCGTGGCCGACACTCGGGCCGGCCCTGTGTCTGCTTCCAGCGCACCAGCTGTCGCGCTGCAGCGAGCCAGCTGATCGGCATGTAGTGCGTGCAACCAAAGCATCCAGGTCCCCCTGCTGCGCTTGGGTACCACTTTCCAGAGTTTTTTTTTTTTTTCGCGAATTTAGCCATCATGTATTGGCTGTTTGCAGCAAACAAAGCGCAAAATTGAAGCCTCACTTCCTGGCAAATCTTGCTGCCAATCAGCAGCACTTTGATATCTGGGCAATGTGCACAAGCAGTGACCTTAGCCTTATCTCAAGCACGATAATCAGAACAAAACAATTTTTGTCCCCCCTTCTGAGTACGAAGTCGTAGTGATAGAAAGTTAGACTATTCATTATTTGGACCGGTACAGAATGGACTCACTCAAACATTTTAAACGTACTTTCCAGTTGAAGCCCCTTAGAAAGGACCTCGTCGATGGTAGTCCTTGTGTTCTCGGTATATGCAGAGGAGGATGGTGTATATATCGAGGCCACTCAATATGTTCAGCGAGCTGAAAGCGATGTCAGCAGTTTTGAAATAAAGTATCATAATATTCATAATAACTATGATGTTATGATAAACTGTCATGGCTTTAGCATCTCCCTTGTCTCTTTCGTCTCTGTAAAAGCGTCTGTAAGTGATTAAATTTGGAAATTATTCACGTAAACACAGTTATACAAATAAATATTGTTTGTCATAAGCAAAATGGATGTCGGCGTGTGGGAATCACGCTGGTCAACTGTAACCAGTGTGATGGTTGTGAGACACGACAAAATAGCTGCATCAACCGAGAGAACAAGCTGGTTTTAGGAAAGGTTACTCGACAATGGACCACAGCCACGCTATCAACCTAGTAATTGAGAAGTACGCGGAATATAACAAACCTCTTTATATGGCGTTTATCGACTACGAGAAAGAATTTCACTCGATAGAAATACAAGCAGTTCTAGAAGCTCTACGTAGACAAGGGGTACCTGACATATACGTGAAAACCATCAACAACATATACAAAGATTGCACAGCCACACTACTCCTACATGAGAGAAGCAGAGAAATCCCGATCGGGAGAGGTGTGAGACAGGGAGATACGATATCCCCGATGCTATTCACTGCATGTTTAGAGGAAATCTTTAAACGTCTAGACTGGGAAGACAAGGGAATTCGAATAGACGGAGATAATCTCAGCAATTTAAGATTCGCAGACGACATTGTGCTCTTTCGCAATGATGGAGACGAACTACAAAACATGATTGATGACCTAAACAGGGAAAGTATTAAAATTGGATTAAGAATGAATAGGCAAAAGACCAAAGTTATGCTCAATAGCCTAGCCAAGGAACAGGAATTTAAAATCAACAATGAACCCTTACAGTGTGTAAACGAATACGTATACCTGGGACAGTTAATAACAGGAACTCCTAACCATGAAAAAGAAATTCTCCGTAGAATAAGGTTGGGCTGGAGCGCATTCGGAAGGCATTACGAAATCATGACTGGAAACTTACCGCTCTCACTAAAGCGAAAAGTATTCAATCACTGCATTCTCCCAGTACTAACGTACGGTGCAGAAACGTGGAGGATAACGAAAAAACTAGAGATGAAACTAAGGAGCACGCAACGTGCAATGGAAAGAAAAATGGTAGGGGTAACGCTAAGAGATTAAAAACGAGCGAAATGGATCAGAGAACAGACAGGAATAGCCGATGTTATTATATCATTTAAAAGAAAGAAGTGGACCTGGACAGGACATGTCATGAGGAGGAAAGATAACAGATGGACAGTAAGAGCAACGGAATGGATACCAAGAGATGGAAAACGTAACAGGGGCAGGCAAAAGGTTAGATGGAGTGATGAAATTAAAAAGTTTGCAGGCATAAAGTGGAACCAACTCGCTCAGGATAGGCTGGATTGGAAATCGTTGGGAGAGGCCTTCGTCCTGCAGTGGACCTAAACAGGCTGATGATGATGATGATGATATGTCTTCTGCACTGCAAATGATGTGCAAAGGCGAGTCTTCTGCCGCCCCTGTCTTCTCTCCCCTCCCACCCCTCAGGCTGTTGCCCTCCCCATAGGCGCCTCCATTGATGGATCACATGGACCTTTTTTGCTTCAAGTTTCTCCCAGTTCTCACTGCTCTCGCGCCAACTTTTGGGACCCTTTATTACTGTTCGCATAGCACTCCCCGTCTCTTCGGCACGATTTCTAACATGTTGATTTTTTTTTTATTGTCCAATGTTAATTCCTAGTGAAATGAAGGCTGGGTATCACGGTTATGAACATACATTGCGGCTCAAAAAGTTCTGAGGTTTCCTTTGCACTTTCTGATGCTCAGGCGTGTGGGGCCGTACCACCAGTGCTACTAGGTCGGTTGGTTTTACCCACCCGGTCAATTTTGACCGGGTGGTTGAATCGAGTGACGCAGTGACAGACAGTTGGACTAAGTTTTTCGCGTTTAGGCAGGCCAACAAAGACTATCCTCTTTAAAAGCCTTTTCCGAGGACGTAGAGGCTCTGACGATCGTGCATCAGGTCCAAGAAAGGAGAGGAGGACGAGGAAGTTGGCAGGATTGAACAGCCTTCCTGCGGAAAGGGCGCTATGTCCGCTTCTTTCACTACACCAACGACATGAAATGCTAACCGACAGATAAGCACAATCAGCCTGTACGAACCAATATTAGCCTGTGCTAGCACAGTCACGTGCGCCAATATTAAATAATGCTAAGGAATGGTGCAATGCTTCGCTCATTTGTTAAAAATAAACTGTCGAAGCCAACAGACAACTGTGATGCCAAGAAAAGAATAGAGCAAATTATTTTGCTACTTTCATATATTGATTATGGAATAAGCAGACAGGAATTAAAGGGCACGAAGAAACACAGCTCCTTTCGGTAGGGACCGAACTTACGACCTCCAGGAAACGCGTCTTATGGTCTGCCGGACGAACTTATGAAGATGGCCGATCTCCCTCCCACTATTGGGTATTCAATTAGCAGCATTTGTTGGTGAACTTGAGTCACTTTTACTGCATCTATCTATCTATCTATCTATCTATCTATCTATCTATCTATCTATCTATCTATCTATCTATCTATCTATCTATCTATCTATCTATCTATCTATCTCCTGGTCATGTCCTTTACGTAGTACACCCCAGTATTTGAAAGTAGAGTATAAATTGATTGGGAACAAAAATGGCAGTTCTTTACGCTCGCCATGTACGTCACGATTAACGATGTTGCAATCACGTCTGGCGCTTTCCCGTAGTGCTCAGCCCATGGTTTGTGGATATGCGACACGGCTGTTTGAACCTTATAGAGCTTATATTAGTCAAGGACGAACTCAAATAGATATTTGACATATGTACGCTTAAAGACAAGGAAGGTTGATGTAGCTTGCGATTGATAACAAGCACACAGACTTATGCAACCTCCCAAGTGACCAGGGCTGTATTGAGCCCTGGTCTCCGAGGTGCCAAGCAAGCACTCTGCTGTTAGGCTATGGTGGCTGCTGCCGCACGGCGCACAGGGCAAATATAGCTATTGCACTGCGACGATGGTGCATTTGTAGCGTGCGTTTCGTATATAATGTGCGCTAATAACAATGTAATAAACAATGTATATGTGTTGCTATCACTCGGAACGTTTTAGTCCAACTGTGCTCGATCGACTAGGAATAGTTCAATGGACAACCCATATGGTAAGCACAACAGGCCGCCGTAACGTCCCTTTTTTTTTTCAAGCATACAGACGTTTAGTTTTACTGTGCACAAACGCACATGACGACCAGTCAGTCGTCATGGTGCTGCCGAGGTTCCTCCTTAGCCCACGCTTAGCATCCACCCACTCACGCCCTTTACGCAAAGACCGTACTCGTAACATTTGGTTGAATGCCAAACAATACATCGTAGATAAGACACCGATTTCCACAATACGTGAGATATGCAGAATTCGTTATGTTCGTATATTTGTGGGAATGTCAGGCAGCGCCACTTGTACCCATGGCGGCGAGCATGGACGCTCTTTTTAACAGAAGGTGTCACGTAGAACTTGATGTTACAGTCTTATCGCTGCTGCCCAAGGAACCACGCTTCCGACCTAGTGGCACCAAGTCTGCCGATACGAGGCCACAGTTATAAAATAACGAAATCAAGGAATGGGTCAGAAGCACGTTTATTTGTCAGAGAAAGCATTATTAAGCTAACTGGCAATGAAGCCTAGAAAAGCATACGGGCAGTATTTGTAGTTTTTGCTTCTAATATCGTAATTAAGGAATGATTGGAAAAGAATTAAAGCGGCGGAAAGCACATCTGCGTTGGCTTCGAAAGCGATGCGAATAGGGCCTATTATACTAATGGCGTAGCCAGAAGTGTCCTTCGGAGTCGGTATAGGATGCAGTGTGTGACTATCGTAGGCGGAGAAAAAGCGGAAGGTCGGGTGAGGGCGCAGTTATGCAGCCCTCAGGATATTTCGGCAGTTTGACGCAGAAACTGGCTTCGCGTTGAACTGTGGAAGGAAAACCTTAATCGTCGGGCAACATTGTCCACCTGTTCGCTTACTATATATCTCAGAGCACCTGGTAGCCGCGTGTAGATGTGATTGCAAAAAATGGATATTGGCGCCCGGCATCATTCTTCAGTAACATCAGTTCGGTTTTTCGGTATTTTCGTTTCATGCTGAAAAGGTAAAGACTCATTGATAATCAGTTTCTTTAGAACTACTGCTGTGTTGCCTTCCATAAATGTTGCCTTCCATAAATAACGGCTGTAATGACAACAATAAGCCCACGAAGTGGTCTCGCACACTTGGGGCGTAAATCTTGCTACACACAACCCTTTCACGCTTTTCGCCCATTACACTTCTCACTACCGGTTTATCTAACTTTTCCTTTTTACACAAGCGAACAACTTTAGGAGAATATCAAGAGCGCCTCACACGTAACGGCGTCGTGACGTTTGTAACACCAAGCCTGTGTCGCGGCTAGTCAGAGAACCAGGGGCATCTGGAAATCCCGTTGTGTAGTGCACCATGAGACTGGTACTCTTGTATAGTATAGTGTAGCCAGGACAAGGAAAGGGAAACCCGGGGGAGAAGGAGGGAAATGAGGATCGGTGGGAAAGGCAGGCAAAACAGTATGACGTCAGCGGGAGTGAAAAGGGAGCAGAGAGGGTAGAACATAGAATAGCCTCTTAGCGTAAAGCGTAGCAAAGAGCGGTAAAGGAAGATGAGAGTGAGAAGGAGGGGAAGGAGGAGTGGATGGATAGAGCATAGCATACTCTTATACAGTATCGTGCAGGAAGGAGTGAGATAGAGAGTTGAGGACGAGAAGGAGTTTTGGGAAGGGCGATGAATGTGGATGATTCCAGGGAAGGGAAGAGCGGGGAGCGTAGTGCATGATGTAGTCTTGTACAGTACAGTGTAGCAAGAAATAGAGAAGTGAAGTGAAGGGGTGTAGAAGGGAAATATGGAGAGGATACCACTGCCCGAACTTTATTGATTTATTACCCACCTGCTTATTCCACGTGGGGATTACAGCAAAGGGGATAGAATATGAAGGCAGAAACAACTTGTCACAGAGAGAAAGCTTAGCAAAATGCGTCGTTCTTTACAATACTAACGATGTCAGGTGAAAGAGTCTTCCATTGTCTAATGATTCTCGCAGAAAAAAAATCGAAAGACGTCACTTTTGAAAGTAAACTCGTGGATCTTTCAGTACATGATCGCGTCTCATCGAATGTAGGTACGCGGCTTAATGTACCACTCTATTATAATCCCTGCTTTATTATAAAGAGAACGACAGAATTTCGTACGAAAAAGCTTCTTTAGCCGCTCTTTTTGTGCCTGCTAAAAAAGAGCCAGGCCTGCGCGGAAGCCCAGGACAGTGGCAGCGTAAGGTGGAGGACCGATGTTCTTAGATGCCGTTTTAAACGCTTGGGGAAACTAATGCAACTAGAGGTCGTAGGTATCCCCTGCGTCATAACTCTCATCATTTCGCCAAGTATGGAAGTACCCACTACGCCATAATTACTGCGGCATTGTAACGTGCAAATCTGTATAACTGAACATCTTAGAGAGTCTCTTGGCATCGTTTTCCCGAGAACGAACCGAACTCTCGGCCCGGCATCGACGGCGAGCTGCGGTTTGGGCTTCTCTCTGCGCAGCTGTCTCTTGTGCCCGACGTTGCCTTGCTGCAGCCGCGCGCGTAGCTCTGCGATTCGCTTCTCCAGCAGCGGTCCGCACCTTACGAGGAGGAGCCATCAGGTACATCGAAGAGCCAAGTCAAGTTGCTGTCGGGGCTGCGCACGTCGCTTGCCGCATGTCGCATGGCACAATACGACACGATAAAGGGCAGCGGTTCGTAAAAATGATGACGGTAAAGTTCAAGAAGATTGTTTCATAATTATGATGTTTGTGAGGCCTTTGTAATGGGTGCAGAGCTACAAACCATGCAGCCCTGTGTTCTTTGTAATGATTCCTCGAACTCGTTATGGAATCTTCTTTCTCCGGCCTGTAGTGGCATATTGTTATTTTGCCACGTAACATTACATTTGTTAATGCGATTCCTCGGCAGATATGATGCCTATTTAGGCCTTTTAGCGAAGATTTTTCAACCACAGGCGTAGCTCAGTTCTGTCCAAGCGCAGAAACAATTGATCACTGTTTTATTGACTGTACGGATGCAATATTTTTTGGGGACATTCTCCAGCGGACTCTTAAAAAGGACATGGACATCACTCCTTACTCAATTCGATTTCTACCGTTCGAAACGATTACCGGTCCTCCCTATGACGTGTTCACAGTGCTCGGTTTATAAAGCCTATGGACATCAAGACTGTGTGATCGCCATGCGGAAAACCCACGTTCGACAAGATCATTCTACCGAGAAATTGTAGCCTACGTAAGAAGTGTGTATGCGGCTCAGGAGTCGCCGCCTGAATGGATGTACTTGTTAGACGTATGTGTGTGTTTGCCTGATTTTTTAGTGTAGAGACGTTCTCATCCTGATTATTAACTTCAGTTGTCATTTCCATGTAATAAAGAAAAAAAAAACAGGCGTAGCTCAGTGGTAGAACGCTCGACTACCATGCAGAGAGTGTGGTTCGAATCCACGCAGAGGACAAGTTGGAATACTCCTCTGTCCTGGTTAGTTTTTCTAAAATTTGCAGCGATAGTGGTTACGGACACGGGCAGCGGCGGCGGCGGCGGACAACTACGGCGCAAAAACGACCCCTGTTGTGATCTCATAACAGCTAACGCTGTAAAAGCTTGCGTTAATAATAGGTTATGCTTATTTCTCTTGTATAATTGCTGAGAACGAACTTGACTGCCTTGTTATGCACCTGTTCAAGCTGTTCTGTGAGATCAGCTGTGTGCGGATCTCAGCAGAAGCAGCCATGATCGAGTACACTACGAACATAAGTGAAATGAAAACTGCTCATTTAATTAGCAGGTAACTGAATAAAATTACGGCGCTGAGATCTCGATGAGCCTAGTGCCTCTGTCTTCATTTGCTTCATATGCCTTTTCCATCTTAAATCGGACGTCACCAGCATACCTGAATATTTGTATTCGCCAAACTTGTTTAAGGCCACGCTAATTAATGTATGGGTGCATGACTCCTATGAGCGCCTACTTGAAAAGGTGACGTGCACACATTTCTGGACAATCAGTGACATTTCCCTCTTATTACACCACGCTCCTATTCTCTCTAAATCACTTTGGAATAATAAAACGTCCCTTCCACTATGACTCTATAAATAACACAATAATTGGCAAACATTCTAAATACGACGTCACATATACACGCCAATTTCTATATCATTAATAAAAAGTAGGAAGAATAGAGGACCGAGGATTGATCCCTGAAAGACGCCTGAAGTTAGCGAAGCGTGTAAGGAGTAAAAAACACTTCAGCGCCACAGACTGTTGTGCGCGCAGGTATTCGGCCATCCATGCAGTAATACTGTGGTGTAATTTGTGGGCCCCAAGTTTTCTGATAAGAATGCCCGTCGTCAACTATTTTTAAAAAAATTCTAAAATCTAGGAATATACAGTCTATTAACTGCGTTTTGCCTATTGAAGAGGGCAAGGCTTGAAAAAAAACTCAAGTTTGTCGAACGTGAGAAACCTTGCTGAAAACCATGCTGACTGTAGCTTGAAATATGAATAAATAAGTGTTCTGTGGTCGAAGTATAATTTACGTGTACCATTATCTTACATGTGATATTGGTTAGACACCGGTCTTTAGTTCCCAAGTATGGTCCTCAATTCTCCTTTGTGATAAGGTGGAACACGTTCCAGCTTCCAAACAAGCGGTAAAGAAGTTGCAACGAAACACTTTTGAAATGATCGGGAAAAACGGTGCTGGGCTTCATTTTATGTGCAAATTTTACGTAAGCCTTCAACAAAAAATATAACCTCAGACACTGTGTTAATGTCAAGTAGTAACGCCACAATAACAGTGCGAGAAAGTGTTTGTCTAAGCACTAAGGGAAAAAAATCATTTTGCTGGGAATCTTGTTGATGATGACGTAGGCAATGTGTCATTGTTGACTCTAGTTTCACAATACTATACCGCAAGATAGGTGCCATTGCCCTTTCTGTTGCGCCTCAAAAATGTCCAACCTCATTAGAATATTTCACTGACTTTTCACCAAGATTTTCGGAACAAGTATGCTTATTTCAAACTTGTCAAACTTTGCTGTGTTTCAACCTTGCGTGACTTACCGGAAGCTTCGCAATCTTTTGCTTTCCGTTTTCTTTCTTCTTTATCTTCTTCCTATGTTTCCTTCCACTAGGAACTCTTTTTTTTCCTACATGTAGGCAGGCACTGGTTCCATTTGATTATCAGTTCTGAGTCTTCTGTGTATTTCTTTTCGATGGGTGCATATGTCTACATATCAATAGTAATAATATGAAAGCGAGAAAACGTCTAGTTCCTAAGTCGGTTCTGTGTTCTTCTCAGGCAAAGCCCCTCAACGACGGTTCCAAGGGGTAATGACTATAACTGAAAGAGCAGCACAAATGGCGATGAATTTGGGCTACGGGCTGTGACAAAAGCTGTGCTTTCATGAAACCGCGCCAGGCTAGGAGCTGCGATAAGTGCCTTAGATATGCACCGACCACAGGGTTCAAGGAACCCATCACCAATAACATTACCAGGTTTACTCAGTGTTAGGATGCCGCATCACACAGACGAATGAAACTACCGAACGCTCTGGCCAGATGTATGCTGTCAGTCTGGACATCGGAAGAGAATTAAGTTTTCGTAATATGAGCCATTCGCTGACAATATATCAGTACAGACGTTGACGAGGGCAAGTCCTACCCCAGGATGAGCGCGTAAGTACACGAAGGCGGGCCAATGAACTGAATATAGTCAAGGGCGCCGTCAATAGAAACTCCAGCTGTGGAAATACCGGAGGGCCGAACAACATCTGAGTTAGCACAGAGAAGGAGGGGGCCACGATATGGCATCTTGATTTTTCTCAAGTGCGACCACAAGATGGTATTAATAATAAAAAGTGACGCACCCTTGTTGACCAGTGCCTCTATCCGTTCACCTTCAACGTACGCCGATAGCTTGGACGGAAAGTAATCTGCAATGCTTAGTTTTCCGGGCGATGGTCAGAGGCCGAGTAGCGAAGAGGAGCGCCGACCCAGCGTAGTGGAGCTATGACGCACGGAACAGGAAGTACTGGCTACGCCAAAGTTCTGCGGTGATAGTGAGCGGAGTGGGTAAGTTGGGTAAGATCGACGATGTTGTGCTCCTGTCAGAGAAAACTCATTGCTTTCAAAATTGTTAGATCCGCGTAGCTTATCTTATTGACGATGTTACTATTTTAGGTCTCGCAGAACTTGCCAGCCCGAATTATAGAGTTAACAGAGTTAATGCCAATTATTACAATTTAACACTGTCATTAGATTAACTGACAAGTGAAACGACCAGATTGCTATTGGGCTTCATCATGTATTCATATCACCCAGGTCTAAGGCCTCGAAATAATCAGCCCTAACGGCTGATTTTACTGCATTTTCATTATCGGAGTTACGTGATTACATTCTTACCGTTCTCAACTTCTCGTCATCATAGAGTTACGGTTCCGATGATAAATATTTTAGTTGACATATCTCATGGTGACCTTCACAATAGTATATACTATTCTTTGAACAATGATCGGACGCCCGACGGGCGGAAAATACATGAGGTACCCTCATCGTTTTAAAAAAAACAAGAATGATTAGGCATAACATAATAAAAGGCAGACGTACACTACTTACGTTAAATATGGTCAAGTTGAAAGAGAGAGTATTGCACTGCAGAATAACCACCTGGATGATGGATAATTTGTTACTAAATCCAAACCAAATAGCTTTCAGACTTGACTGCTGCACCTGGTGCGCTTACGTTGATACAGAGAGCCTAATTGAACCTGCTCGGAAAAGAAAGCAGTACGTTGCTTTAGTGACGTTGGGCATTGCTAAAGCACATGGCAGCGTGAAGGATTCTGTTTTACCCAGTACCATGCATAAATACAGCTTCACTAAATGCATGATTGCGTGGGTGGCAGAATTTTTTATATACAGAAAATTCTGTAGCTTTGAGGAGGGATACTTCTCGACAAACGTCGAGCAGCATCCTACTAGCGCCGGCAACTAACTACTGCAGTGGAGCCCACTGCACCGTACTGTTGGTATCCGAGACCCTGATAAGTCCGCTTTTTGGCTCGGGAGACTGAGATAGAGTGGAAACACTACATTTTCCTACGAAATGTAGTGTCGCCACTCAAAACACTAGAAAATTTTTAGGGGCGAAGCTCCTTATGGCATTACCTGCGGCCCGTCCGGTATGTCCATCCGCCGTAGCCAGTAGCGTCTCCCGTAGCATACAATAGATGGCGCTGTCCTATAGAGATGCATGCAAACTGCAGTTGGGTGACGATATACAAGATGGCGCTGGTCGTCATCGCCCTTTCTCGTCTAGTTTCCTAGATGGCGCTGTCCCATAGAGATGTGTGCATTATGGCGGTAGGGTGACTGGACACTAGATGGCGTCATCACGGTGAATATTAAGGGACGGTTAGAATACTGATGGCAGAAAACTAGAGAGAACGGACAAAAATAATTATAGGGAAAAATATGGACTTTCTGCCATAAGGGGCAGGGAACTGGGCTATGAATGTACGTTTTTTGTTATAGTATGATCGATTTGAGTGAAGTAAATTTAAAAGGCATGAGGAAATTGTAAAGAGAGAGAGAGAAAAAAAAAGTTCTTAAGTCTTCTTACGAGCCTGGTGGCCCACATGTCACCGCCCCGTTACAAAGGGGACGCTCATAGCATCCATGCCGCGGTCGAGCTCGACGACAGTCGAGCTCGCCCTCTCTCTCCTCTCTCTCCCTTTCCCTCCCCATCCCCTCTCCCCCTCTCCCTCACAACCGTTCCATGGTCCCCCCTCTCTCGCCTCGCGATGCCGACGCAGGCAGCGTCTGCTAGCGAGTTTCTTGTTTCCCGTATATATGGCACTGGATTTTGACCTCCAAGGTACTGCCTGTGTGCGATTTCTCCTGTGCGTGATTAAACAATGAAAATTCACAGCGTACATGTAAAATTAAAGTGAGCTGCAAGTCACCATAACTTTCATGGACCCTTTAGTATAAATGCGCACGATCTCACGTCGTTGATGATGTACTGGGCAGAATTCACGGTTTACCGATGAACCTGCGCAGCTTCGCCCACTCATCATCATTCACCCCGTGGATATGCTGTGATTTTTTCTACACAACAATATTCGCTTATTGGCGCATCGGAGGCAGCAATAGGCGCCAGCATAGGAAAAAAATATTGATCCTGACAAGAGCTTATGTCTTTATTTAGTGTCCCTCTAATACGGGGACAAATGGCGGGGCCATCGTTGGTGTGCCGCGGCGATGCATTGCGCTGCATTTTCAAAGAAGACGGGCACGTATGACACGCTCAAAGAACACAAAAAAGCAATTGCTATGAACCACGCAACTGCGCTTCAGTGGATACCAGGACATTCCAATATTGCCGGTAATACAGCAGCGGATGCAGCAGCAGGTCGTGCACACAGCAACACAGAGACAATTGGTCTTCCTATTTCGCGCAATGAAATCCGTCTACTCCTGAGAAAAATGTCCTTTGAGCTCAGCAAAGTGGGTTGTTTTGACGAAAAATCAAAGAAATGAGACTTATTTTCCATTGACCCAGGCATACAACTCTCGATTCCAACAAGTGTGAACGAAAATAGAAAGTTTGTAACATTGCTGCAGCGCCTGCGGCTTCGTACAGCATTTACGAGGCACTTCCTCTACAGGATCCAACGGGTGTCTAGCCCGCAGTGCTCATGTGGCCACCCAGACGAAGATATACATCAGCTTCTGCTCGAGTGCACAAAGCACGATTCGCCACGGAGTGTGCTGCGAGCCAATTTGTTGCTTTTAGACACAAGACCTTTTAACCTAAAAAAAAAAAGATTCTTAGTCCGTGGCCAAGAGAGGTCCTTCAGAAAAGAGCACTTTATGCACTAAAAATGTTCTTGGAAGACACAAATATCCTCTGGAAATATTAATTTTGGCTTGATTCCAAAGACCCAACGAATAACGTAACCCCTATGTATATTCAGCCGTGTTCTTTGTTTTCTCACATGTTTCAAATTATGTCTAATTACTTGTGTTGTGTGGGCTTTGTATCGCACAGACGTTCATACGAACTATTCTAATCGCATGTACACACGCTTCCTATGTGAAAGTCAGCACGGAACTCTGATCCACGCACTGTCGAACTGTATATAGCGCCGACCTCCTTAGTGTTACAAATGTGTATGTCTCGTGAAACTTTTTTTCTTGCTGTTTTTTTACTTCTTTATTGACATTTTGCTGGGATTGCTAAGCGAGAAAGAGTAGCCGGTGCCGTACCAAAGGCACCAACCTCTCCTACTCACTACTTCAATAAAAAAAAAAACGGGCACGTGCACACATTGGTCTTTCGTGCTGAACTCGCCCCAACTGCCCTGATTATCATAGAAAGCGAAGCAGGAATTAAACGCTTGAAGATATTTAACCTTTATTGAAGTGCAGCTCACCTTGTTGCTATACATGCCTAAAAAATCAATTTGAGTAGGCTTTAAAGAGCATTGCCATTTCGCCGCCTACTGTGCGCGACGTCGCTTCAGAACCTTGCAAGTTATATTAATTGGCGAATATAAGCTCTTCGTAACTGAAATTCGCAGGAGCATTCCTCCGAACAACTGAGGCATCTGTTGTACTTACAACAACGACGAAACCCGTGGCACCTATTTGAAAGGCAGGTGTTCTGATGGTTCAACATTCACCGCACAGGAAGACTGATAACTTGCACGTATGACTTGCGCATCCGCTCAAAGCTCGACAAACCTGGTAAGTACAGGCGGCTTGCGCAAGCTATTCGCGAGATTGTTCAACGGTCATGTTGTCCGTATGCGGGGCGTTATCGTGCGCAAAACCAAATGTCCCGGTGACTTTCAAGGGAGTTTCTAAT
Organism: Hyalomma asiaticum; assembly: GCA_013339685.2. Classification (NCBI taxonomy): domain Eukaryota; kingdom Metazoa; phylum Arthropoda; class Arachnida; order Ixodida; family Ixodidae; genus Hyalomma; species Hyalomma asiaticum. The sequence continues at coordinate 91,404,721 of CM023484.1, forward strand.
CGACAGCCAAGACATTAATTCCCTTAAATGTCGGTTTTCATTTGTTCTGTTTAATTGCCCGCGAAACATTTCTATTTTCATTTATAAAGTTCAACATAAACTTCACGCTCATCTGACGACAGTACTGGTGTGGAATTGAGAAATATAAACTATTTACTGTACCTCATCAGGTGCCTGCTCTTCACTTGAGATGTATCGCAGTAGTTCAGCTTGATCTGTATTTGTTGTAATATAAGCACTCCTGGTGTCCGGGACACAAACATTTTGGAGCAACCGAATATTTCCTCACGATTGATATAAATACAGAAAACGGAACGCAACAGAGCTTCGCAGCAATTATTTGCATTTACGCTACATAATCGGACGCAGACCGTTCGTCATCAAATGTATTAGTGGATCATATTCACCTTTTAGAAATGAAATAATATCTTATTGATGCGAATATTTCAGGCCTACCTATCGAACACTGTGTTAACGTGGTGCATTATCATTTTCAAAACGTTAAAAGCTGCGTTCTGTTTCGCGTATGCGTGGGGCATCACTATTCATAGTGCACGTCAGAAACAGCTATATTTTATTAGGGCTCTGTGGCAACTTTGTTACCTCTGCAACGTTGCTGCCATATTGAGATGTCACTGCACTACATCAACTTCATTACATGAAAATTTCATTACATCAATAGTACAAGTACGGTTTTCACAGGTGGCTTTTCTTCTACATACCGATGCAGTGGTCTGTATTTCTATTGCACACATTATTTCGTAACCTTTTTCTGAACAGAGAATAAGAAAGGACCTTTATGGAGATCACTATAACGATTTGTTTTATATACTTTATGCGACTACAACCCTCCATTGGAGCAAGTAAGTTGAAATTCGCGTTTCGTTTTTGGAATTTCATAACTTTACGTACCGACGTTACTACACGCAGGTTTTATACATTACGTACTGTCCGTGGTCATTCATAGCAGAGTTCATCTTAGCAAATCCAAGAGGCCATTGCCGTGACAAGCGCTATTGCATTAGGCGAAGGTATAGAAGACCTTGAGTTTCAGTTTTCTTTATAGATAAATTAGGTTAGGAAGCGTTGTCTAACCTGAATATCTTTATACGCTGCAAAGAAAATGAAAATTACAGAGCTGTGAGTGCACTGCTGACTAAAGCATGACTCGATTAAATCAATAAATACTTAGTAAAACCCTAAATAAACGCGTATTTTTTTGTATTAGGTCAATAACGTCGTGTAGCCCTTAGTGTCTCCACCGAGTGCTGCGATAACGAGCCATTGTACAGATACACTGCGTAAATTCAAGCTCAGTTTTCCTTCTTAAACCACAGGAATACGTACCTGGCCAATCCATATTGACGAGTGCTGTTGAAGTAGTGTTGATCTAATCCATAGCCTACACTGATCGCGGTTTAATAACAATTAACAGCTGCTTAAGTGCCTCGGTTGAGGTAAGGTAACCCTGATATCTTTGGTGTGTTGTGGTGAGGAGGGACTAAGGGGAGTCCACATTGTTTTTTTTTTTGTTTAAACACGACAATTTTTTTGTTACTAGGGTGAATGTCCTTGCAGAAAGGAATGCTCCTTCGTTTTTTCAATTATGGCAAAACTTTTCGCAAAAAGGTTAATCTTTCATCACAGGTCGAATCGAGCTCTATCGCATCTTACTAATGCTCGACCTCACAGGGCCCAAATTATAATAACCCTCTCACACGAGCACGTAAAGACTCTTTTACGTAAGCGGTATTTTACGAAGCTAAAGTCTTTTAAATGAAAAGGCCTGCGGCGTAGATAGACGGAGCCAATGATCTCTCTTTAATGTTTTCTTTCTAACGCACCACCGAAAACCTGGCGCTAGCCTTGACAACAGAAGCTGAGAAAATAAAATGACGTACCTCTATGTACCAAGCAAACATTTACTGTATTCTGTATTTCTTCAACTAAATCAAACAATACCAGACTGATTGACTATTGCAGTGATTTAGGAAGTGTTTGCGCGGCTAGAGACGTGAGCAAGTTTGTCTGGCAACATTGGGCTTTTTATTTCTCGTGCTGGAATTCTTGCCCCGTCATGGGGAACCGCCCCGAGGATAAAACAATAATTGGAAGCTTTATGGCATGGAACCTTGCTCTGGAAAGCGAGGCAAAAGGAGAAAAAGCAGCCAATGTTGTTATCAAACAGCAACTGCCGCTGAATATTTCCATACCGTATGGTGCGGCGCTGCCTGTCAGGATCTGCAATCGAACGCTGCTTTCTGCGTACGCCGAGGACACTGTGTAAATTGAAGGACACTTTGTAAATTCCAAAGTGTGTTCGGAGAAATACTGGTGCTATTCTACTGAATATGCCTTGACTTTTTTTTTCTTGTGCATGACACTCCCATGCGCATTCGCTCATTCTTCTTCTGGCGTTTAGTATTGGGGAAATATACGCCCCACTTCCCCGAGTTATGTTTACGCCCATACTTGCTGGACTAAACATAGGCAGATATACTAGTTCGCTACTACCTGTGCATATCGAGGCAACATTGCGACCTTATACACCGACGGTAGGCACATGTCGAGGCTACTACAATTTCTTGAATGCCGTGATCAGATTGTATACTACGGGCTTGTTGTGTGCATTGCCTAGACAAGAGTCACGTTTACCACAATGACTATAAGACAAATATATTTTGGGACAACTTGGCGGTCGTGACTTTGAAAGCATCTCCCGCTGAGTGCCCGGCATATAAGGAAAATCGACAACAATTTCAAAATAACCTAAATGAGCCGCTTTACTATGGGAATGCTACCGCATCGCAGGCAATTTCCACCATTCTCGCTGATCCCGAGCTAAGAGTGACGGGAGGCAATTGCCGGGAAAGATCCCAAGAAACAACTAATAAGTTCTCCGAAAATGACCCCACGAAGCTTGGAAAATTACGTTTTAGGTCATTTCGATGCACTATCAAAACGCCACCTGTAGTTCGAAGATATGACCAAGGGTGATCAAAGGAAAACAAATATATTCTCTTTGAACAGGCACTTACAAAAAACGTGTTCTAACAGGCTTCAAGTTACAAACATAGATGGGCTACAACATATCAGGGAACCAAGTAACACCCAACGTAGAAGCTCATGCATTACAATAGAAAATAAAACACACAAAGCACTCTCCTATGCACCAGAGTAAACCAAAGCGTCTTGTCAACATGGTGCTTGCAGGCGGAGCTAGTCGGTGAACCCAAGGAGCAGCATCGTTAAACTTCTTTCTTCTTTCCCTGTCACATCACTCACTGACGACTGACACTGCCGACGACAGCTCCTATCGACACTTTATGTTCATTTTGGCAGGCAAAACGACAGGCTGTCTAGCTAGTTGGTTCATTTCTTGAAGGAATGGGTAAGTGCGAAATCGACGGGACAAATACAAGGCAGAACACACGCAAACGCCAACTTCCAACTGTTTATTCGTGGGAAACATCGCTGGATTTTTACAGGATACCGTGCAAGAGGAACCCTTGCGGATGTAACACGTTCGCACACTATACCGTGTGTTTTTATATCTTGCGTTTCTATGTTCAATTAATATTCCGTTGTAATATATGTTTCAGTACCATATGTATATTTATCTTTGTACATGCTGTATGCCACCCTTACACAATTCCCCACGATGGCCCTGTAAGGCACTTATAGATGAATAAATAAATACGGTGAAAATATGAGGGAAAAGGAGTACCGAAAAAGGCATGACAAGCCGAAGAGCGAATTAATCGATAAGTGCAGTGCCTCATGTGAACAATGAGGCATGCACAGAGGAACACGTGTCATTACATTAAAAACAAGTTTTCGCAAGCTACTTTGCGCACAAACGAAATTAGCAATAGCTACAGGCTATCTTTAAAGAGGACTTCTTTATAATTTAAAAAGAACTGACGGCGTGGTAATTTACCGATCACCTGCCCTTTTTATTAAAAACGCCTCGATTTTCCCCTTTTCAGTGCGAGTGTTCGCTATACTGAGGAAGGGGTAGTTTGCGTTAGGTGTGGCACACTACCACACCGCCTGCAGTGGTCTGCGAGGTGCCCGCCTTTGTTGCCGGCGTTCTAGACGTTTCGGCGAGCGTCACGTGATTTCAGCACGCGCAAAGCTGAGCGAACTAGCTCGATTCAACTTGTGGCTTCCCCAGGCCTCCCCGCGTCGGAGGCGCCTCCCTCATGTCGTGGTCAGTGTCGGTGCGTGCTCTCCGCTTCCTCCTTCTATCGACCGTCTGTATCGCGCGCTCACCAGCTGGGATGGGACGACTCACTGCGGTTCTCTACTAGATTCTACAATTCGCTAGAACGCTCGGGCCAGTCGCTACGTACGTTGCGGCTTTCGCGGCCCGCGCCGCTTTTTTTTTCCCTTTGCGTGGTTGATTTCGGCGTGTCGTCTCTAACTCGATGTTGTGCTCTTCGACGAAATGGAGACTTTTTTGTAACACAGAACAATTCACTGAATTCTTTCATGTGTATCGATTGTATTGGTTTTGAGTGCGAACTTCGATCCTTCCGCCAATAACGAGCGCTTGTGTGCGCGTGAGTGCTCGTTCCTTTTTTAAACGCTTCATTCCAGCTGTCCAGACACCCTACACTCATAGCCCAGGACAGCCCTCTTAAAAAGCTGATTTTAAAAATTATGAAGTATCCACCTTGGTCCCATTTAGCTATGGACTATGGAGCCTCCATCCTGTTAATAAGGGTGTTCGCTATTCCAAAAGTACTTCGTGCAACATTTGGTCCTCACACGTATGTAGCTCTGCTGCAAAAATCATTTCCTAAAAAGAAACAGAATGAGGGCGCTTCAATGTCCGTTTATTCATTCCGTCTATTTGCATGAAATAATTTTCGCTCCCACAGCGCATGTGATGGTTTTTATTCCTGAATTTCAATAAAATGGCATTCTCTCAATCCCACTTATGTGTTCTGCGTAGCGCATACGCACTCGGAGGGTTTAGTGCAACGCACAAGTTTAAACACACGCACACATACTGGAGCATTGAAACGGGCTTCGAATATGGAGGGAAACAGTTCTCACTGAGTGCAAATTTTTCAGAATGTGATGCGGCATGCGTTGCGGAGTGGTGCCCCGAAATGAGAGACCCGTCCTTCAACCAGTATATTGATGTTAACGCTCAGGATCCAGGTAAGTCTGTGAACCTGAAACTGTGTGCAAGAC
>CM023484.1:91410025-91438445 GCA_013339685.2 Hyalomma asiaticum
TCATTTCATTTGGGTATAACGCTCGTATCGTACCTCAATGGCACGACTATGATTCCTCTCACTGCACAAGCTCCAAATTTTTTCCTTCAAACCAATTTACCCAACATTTACATAATGACGTCCCTCCGAATTATAAGGCTAATGTTGGCATTTATTCACTTGTTTTGATTTATTTGCGTGCTCGCTGAGGGACGATGTCACCTCTACTGAAAATAGGATCGGAATTTTGGCGCCTCGTGCATCTTCATGCTATTGCATTATGTGTCATCAAAGTCTCCGGCTTGTTTAGAAGAATCCGTGTTGGACTTCAATGTCGCTTGCTGCTTAATCGATGAACATCAGCCTTGACGAATATGCTGTCCCGTGCACGAGCCCACTGAGCACAAGAAGTGGAATCCCATGCCGTCAAGCATGAGCTACATTTACACCTCGAAACAATAACGACCTAACTACAGCATTATATCTAGGCGAACAGGTACCTTGCTAGATCATCGCAAATGTTTTGTTTGTTCTTTTTTACACAACCATGCCGCGTTCACTAGCAGTCGAGAATTTGGCAGCCAAAATAGCCTGGCTCACTGAATAGTAAGCGTCCGATTAGTAACCCTTTCCACACTGATATCACGAAACCACTCGAAACGATTACCCGCTCCATAATTGCCTATTATTGAAGATATCTGGTCCTACTGCACTGTGCTATAGCGTCTCGTTATTTTTTGCAACTTCTGGCACACATGTATGCGATAAACCGAAGGCGTCACAGCGGCCTCACGTTATTATTGTAACGCATTTGTTAAACGTAGATACGAGGAACTGTTCCAGGAATTTTGTCCGAAAAGTAAAACTTCATTAGCGTCCCCAGATCAAAGGGGTGCGCTCTCGGCGTCTCTTAAGGAGACTGAAATGCCTACACGCAGGCTTCGGACCACAAGAAAAGGGCGCCAATAACTAGCAGCTTCTGTAGGAAAGCCGATGTTATAGCGAAATTAGGTATAAAATGTCGAAAGTAATACGACAGGCCGAGGACGCTGCCTAGCCTTATAATCGATGGTCGAGGGAATTGAAGCACAGTGGCAACCTTCTCAGGGTCTGGTTCGATGCCTGTAGAACGACGTGAACTAACGCCCTGGTGCTCTTGCTGTCGAATGTGCGTCTTTTTGTTTTAAACCTGAGGCCCGCTTTTGTAAGCACGGCTTGAATTCGCCTAATCTTTTGAGGTCGGATAAGGGTGTAGGAAAGAAGACGATGTCATCCAGAGAGCAAAGGCAAGTCTTCCATAGTGGCAAGTCTTCCAATGTTCCCCTTCCTCCTACCCCAATATGAAAAATGCTCACCATCATTTCTCTTTGCAGCTACCCTGCTATACGATATTATGCAGGTTATGCTATGCTAAGAGCTGCTTGCCGTCTGGCCACTTTTAATGACGCATCAATTGTACTGCACAAGCCATGTCTCATGCTTTGCTCCGCCCGTTTCTTCTTTTCTTTCTGCTCCTGGTCACATGAATCCTTCAATTCCGTTTCCTGTCCCTTGCAAGACCATTCATTGCTATGAGATGTTCGTGTGCCCCGTTTCATACATCAGGTGTAGCGCTGTGGAATCTACGTAAGTAGTCCGCAAAGAAAATGAAAAGGAGAGGTGTATTGCCCAAACAAGTGACAAAGATGAAATAGATCGCATATTTCCATTGTTCCCGCAGCAGTACGAGCGTGTTTTTTCCAGCTGGTGAGAAATATATTAAGATTTAAGGCTGCCAGTGAGAGAGATAACAAAATTTTATGATAAAATATAGAAAAACAAACTGTTGCCCCTGAAGCCGGGGCATCGCAAATGGTCGTGGCCCCCCTTTCAGGTTCCGCTGGCCCATGCCATGATCTCTGCAGTTTGGACCAGCCAAAACTGATCCTGAAAGACCGATCTGGAGAGTGTGCCTCCCATTGTTCCTCAGTGTTGTTCACGCTGTGGTGCTCTTCATTGTGTAGCGTACACTCCCGCGTAATGTGGAACAAACTTGGTAAGAACCCGCACCACGGACATGTCTCCTTATCGGTCAGGTGACGTATGTAGCCTGTGTAAGTTGGTGTATGTATTTGTCTAGAGTGTATATTGCATTGTTGTGAGGTTCTCATGTGGTGCGGATACATTTTTCTGGTGTCTCTGTAATACTGCAAAATTGCTGCGCAATTAGGGTCTAAGGGCGTCGGGTCTTCTACTGCAGTGTCAGTGGAGGCTCGGTTATTCGTCAAGCCTCGAGCCGCCTCGTCCGCCAGGGAATGAGGGTCCCCCGTCATACCCTCATTCCCTGGCGCCCAGATTATGGCCTGGCTGTATTAGATTGGGAGGTCCTTATTAGCATTGGTTAGAATTTGGCAGGCCTTCGTACCTATTCAACCCCTTTGGTAGTTCCTACACGCAGCCTTAGAGCCCGTGATTATTGTGAGGGGGCTTTGCGATTCTCACCCTCTGTGATTGCCAGTGTGATCGACACCTCCTCCGCTTCTGTTATGGAGGCATGGGCTATGAGGCACATCGACCCAGCGAGGTATTATCCTTTTTCACTCACCGCAAGCAACGCGCTACTTTTTGGTCGCTGAAGTACACCGCGTAAGCGTGAGCACTAGCTTTGACAGCATTTCACATGATGTATGATACGGGGTATAGCTCTAGTCACATTCCCGCTTCCTGTGCCGAAAACCAGCCATATGTAACAGAGTGCCGAGGGAATGAGCGCGAAAGGACGGAGAAGTGTGCGCGAAAATGCCGCATATCAGGCATCTCATAGGATAACTGCAGGGCACTTAATTCGTGGTAATTTCATGATGACGATCATTTTCCTTGCACGAACCAGGGATATCCTCCAGCTTCAATAGCTATGCTGTAATATCTGTAGTCGATCACGTGTGACATATCCGCGCTTCAGACTTGACTTCAAGGTGACTTCGAGGAGGCCACATGTGGTGCATGTCAGCATGCTATCGCCCGTAACACATTGGCCATCACAAAACGTAAACTTATACAGAACGAATGTCTGCTGCGCATTTGGAGATGCTTAAAAAGTACGCAGGTTAGCCTGCATGTCGCTGATAATGTCGACCTAAATGCCATCACATATGCTTTCTCGCAAAGGCTCATTAGGTCCTGCGAATGTTTGCCCCAAACCGCACTGCGGCAAAATATGGCCAAAGTATCATTAAATGGATTGCCAAAAGTGAAACAGGCATTCGTCGTAAAATGCTACAGAGGTGAAACACAAGCTAAACTTGAATGAGGTTGTTGAAGCACGCAGAAAATACTAGTAATTTTTGACGGCCGTGCAAGAGGCGGATGGCACCAACAGGGAGCTATAACTCCCACGGAGAAAGCTTAAGTAAGCAGCCTATATCGTGTAGATCACAAAATGAGAACATTCTTCTGACTTCGTCATAAGGTAATTATTCATAACAATGTACGCGATATAGCCTGTCTTCATAGAGCGAACAGCACTGAAATTTGGAAAGACGAAGCGAACAAAAACGGGAATGCAAACGGCGCCGGCACGTTGGAATCACCAATAAAGGTTTTGCACAACGTTTCAAGACCTAGAGGCAAGCTATAAAAGACCGCACATATCGAAAGGTGAACAGTGTCGCAGAAAGCTGTATCCAGGACGCTGCAGAAACGGAAAACCAAGGGTACGTGCGTTAATCTGTTGAGTATTTTGTGGAGTCATATTTACATTACGTCGCGGGGAGTGCGATTTGCTTTTGCCCACCATCGCGACGAAATGGAATGGCCCATCGATTACGACATTTCTTCAGTAACAATTTATGAGGTTCTACGTGCCAAATCCATGATATCTTTATGAGGCTCGTCAGACCATGGAGGGCTACAGACAAGTTTAGACCACCTCGAGATCTTTCTCATCAACTTAAATCTGAATACAAAAGTATTTTTCGCAATTCGTCTCCAGCGAAATGCCGCTGTCATGGCCGGGAAGCGATGACGCGACTTCATACTTACGAGCCAACACCGCACTGCAGCGGATGACATGTCAAAGCAAGGTCGTATTTTTGCTCAAGTTTCCGCCAGGTATAAGTGTTATGTGAACAGCCAAAATCATTACCGAACATCACGTAGTGGAATGGCTCACTTCATTTTTTGGGATGTAGTCTGTAATAGTGATAAAACAGACGTCTTTTTATGGCGGGTAATGTGCCATAAAAAGACATTTGATTCATGAGAATGTGCCTTTATAATACCACGTGCTCCCCTTCTTCTTTGCTCTACCGCCAGCACAACTAGCGGATATAACCACTATAAACATGGGTGGATAGCCAACTGGGTTCATAACCACGTGGCCCGTAGGATAACCCTTCTCGTCTTTTGAAGCTTCATTCCGTTTTGCACAGACGCTGAAGCGCGCTGTTTCAGAAGAAGCCCCAATTCATCTTCGTTTACACAACCAAAGCATTTTATTTCAACAGTACAGTTTTCAATGTCGACGCTGTGCCGCGCATCAGATGATCTCGTCTCCAGGTTCGAGCTTGGGGCGCCACGTTGCTTAGGTGTCCAAACACCCCCCGAGATTGTGACCATGTCATATCTGCCTCTATCCCCCAAATTTCGACCTCCTTCCGCCCGCGCTATTCACACACCACGCCACATAACAACCCCACAGATTACCATAGAAAGCTTGCTATATTACCCACGCTTGCGAAATGCAAATATATGCGAACTGTACGAACGATTTCGATTATCTGCCAACGGAGAAAGAAAGGAAGAAAAGCAGAAAGAAAGAAAGATGAAAAGTGGCGATAATCTTATTCCCCTCCACAGTGAATTTGTTGGCTCTTGTACGTGGGAAAACGATTTAGGCAAGCAGCAGGTCTTCTTCGCACTTGAAAAATAAATCATAATGTGCAGGTGCGGGAACATACAGAATCCTCCCCAAGACACCTACTGCTAACGAGAACCCTTTTCTGGTCTCAGGTGTTCCATTGCGGCTGCGCGGTACTATACTGATCTCATATGTGCCCCAAATGTTCCTGTCTTGATGTACCTTTAAGCCGCTGTTTCTTTAGGCAATACGCCGACCGGGGCACCCCTGAGATAACGCCAGGGACTGTGTGATGATTTGTCCTCGTTCTGCAATTTCGCCAGTCATTGCGAAAAAAATTCCTACCCTGTAGGCTCTCAATGTTAACAAAACGCAGTTTTTTAAGTTTGTAGACATTACAGGCATATTGAAGTGTGGCTACACTAGAGTACGAAATTATAGGTTGTCCCAGTTCCTTCAGGTAAGTGTACGAATGTACATACATACGTTCCAAGCATTATTCTAACGCCTACATCGGGAATTTCGTTACGTTGACGTTTGCCATTTTCTCTATCGCGAAGCAGTGGTTATGCAGCATACACGTCTCTGACGTTGGCCGCATAAAGGTCATTTCCAGCACTATGTGTGAGAAGTTATACACGTGGACCGTTTCCGAAGAAAGACTTGCCTGCTTGCTTCATTAGGCTTATCGTTTCGCTTTAGTGCACATGAGTATCTCATTATATTTGCAGCTGTGTAGGCAGGCATGGTGTATTACTCACGCGAAAATTTTTTTAATGACGTGAATCCAGTTGTGCGCAAAACTACGGTATGTGATCTCAGAATGATACCGAAGTGCGGAAAATTTTGCTACTTGATTAGTGAGTTGCTCAGTAAGTGTCCGGATTCTTTCCTAGTTCATATCGAAAATGGTATTAGAATTGACCTACTAAAGTGTCGTACTCTCTACCAGTGTCATTTGCTTAGCCAAGCACTCAGTGTCGCCCTCCTTTTGTTCCCCTCTAGAAATTAGCACTTCGCGCGCAAGTGTGGCGTTTACGTTTACTCCTAATGAACTACACAAGTCACGTTTCAACAATGCTAGCGATAACTACTTCCATATACACACGATAACCCGAGTGTTAAGTATGCGAAAAGCTTTCGCAGCATTAAGATGAGAGTGATGAATCACCGTAGAACACCCAGCTTATGGCTAAATACCTCATGATAATGGTCATGCTGCCATTTTGGCTTCAGACGTGTTGGCCTGGCATACCAGGACTCCATTTGCCCCGCTCGAGCGTCTTTCTCCATGTCGTATGCGCAATCATGGAGACCTAATGATGCCTCCTGAGGAAAGTAAAAAAAAAGTGCCGACACCTCCTTGCGCACCGCCCGTGCACTTTCGAGATGTACAATCTGTTCTGCGCACGCTTGGGGGAACGCTCTTTTTACATGTTGTCCATGAGTCTGCTCTTTTCAGGGCAAAACCGCTTGCAGGACCAGACGTACAGGTCAATAGCTGCGACGTCATTGCACCTCGCAAAGAATGGCGAAGCACCGCCCCTAATTTTGAAAAACCATCAGATAGTGCATTCTCACACAGTTCTAGCTCTGTACAGCAGGGTTGACTCGCCACGGCTAAGCCCTCTTGTAAGACAAGGCTAGTGTGGCGACTTCCATAAAGAACGCAAATTACCTTTAATTTTCCGTTTTGCTAATAGCCGATTAATGGAAGCTCTTATCCTCAGTTGCCTTGCAAGTGCTTCCTTGGCCAGGGCGTCTCGCTCTTTCGTTACCATTGATATCAACATGCGAAGGTATCCATCGGAAGGTTGTCCTAATTTCTCGTTGGGCCGCTTTTTCCAGCAATTATTACAGCTGTCGGCAAAACTTGTTTGGAGGAGTACTACGAGAGAGCTGTTGAATTGCCGGCTTACAGTCAGAAAGAATAGAAGCTTTTTTTGTGGGTCCATTCCTCAGTTTGCGCAGTGCAGCAGCCAGAGCTTAATGTCTGCATCCGTTGAAGAGACTACGTCATCCGAACGGCCACACAATGCAGAACCAATTGATCGAATCGTGTATGCCGCAGAGGAGCGGCTTGTGTCTTTACTAGCAGATGCGTCCGTGGAGACGCGCAGGTGGTTGTATTCAGCATACAAACGCTCAAGAACGCACCAAGTAGTACGCCTCAATAGCAGGGGTTGGCCACTTGGATTTGAGCCCAGGAATGCCAAGTTTGTAGGAGACGTCTTAAGGCATCTAAGGTGGGCCACTTCGTTGCTTTATTTTGATACTTTAACCATCAAGCTTCTCTAAAGTACCGAGGGCCGCATAGAAGTGGGACCTGTGCCGATTTCTGATCATTCTCATTAAGCTTTTCACAGGTTAGGACTGACTCACTCATAGCAATTGCATCAATAGGGCTTCAGAGGCCAAAAGACGCAATGCTCGCACAACATTCCACTTTGGTGGTTTCCGTGCGATATCACATATGCCATTTCTGATCTGATGCAATTATTTACGTAGCCTTAGGCATGTGCTGTCAAATGTGATGGCCTCTCCTGCACTAGATTTAACAAGAACTGCACCGGTGGCAGCGCTTTCGCTGTCACCATACAGCTTAATTTTCAATTGTCCCTCGTGGTTGCACTAGATTCTCTGGAATATCGGTAAGTAGGAGTGTCTCGCGAAAGCAAGTAGACGAGGCGATGGTTCTGCCTGCGTGAGGCTGAAATTACCATGCCTTATAATAATCACCTTCAATGCCATCAAAACACGTCTGATTTGACAGAAAAATAGCTACCGCATTTAAGTATACGACTCATCTTTTGTTCGATTGCTCGTTCAACATTGTCTTTGCTATTCAGAGAGATGATCCACCTTTCACGTACGGTTTTCGCAGTTTCTTGACTAAGCACACAGAAGGCAAAGTTTAGGTTATGAAGCATCTTTATAGGAAAACCGCCCTGAGATGGTGCAAGTCCTAGAAGATTAAAATATCGGTATTGCCACAGTATTGAAGCCGCTCCTCTTACGCCGATGCGGCTTCAAGATCACGGTGGGGAATAATTTGTTCGAAGTGGCAAATAATGGGTTCGATAATTCTCTTTTGCTGGATTTTTAAGCGGCGACAAGAGATAAAAAAGTGGTGAATCAGTTCCTCCTCATTACAGAAAGGGCACAGTGAGGAAGCAACCAGGCCGACCTGCGCGAATAAAAATGTTTAAAGAGAGAATTTGGAAATGCAGTTTTGTGATGGCAACCTCCATCTTCCTTGTCTTGCATAATCTCCTAGGCGAGATGAATAAATGATGTGTGTAGTCTGGAGAAATCATCAATACTGGCCCCGACAATCGTTTTTCAATTGTGAACGCGGGAAATCCAGCCGCCGGTAAGTGTGCAGTCGGTGGTAGGACCGGAATTATCGGTTAATTAAGCAACGCCTGTACTAACGAATCGGCAATCTCATTTAAAAACAAACATTTATGGCCAGGTACCCAGCTTAAGTAAATACATTTCACGTGATCACTAGCTAGAAGATAGAAGAGCTTTAATGCAGGCGACTCCCCAGGCGCAGGCAAAAAAGTTAACACAGATAAAGAGTCAGTAAGAATAGCAACCACCTGAATTTTAGTGTTTAAGTTGCGCAACACTAATATAGTGGCCATTAATTCGGCGAGAAATATAGGAATGAAATCAGGTAGGCCTATTGTGAAAGATCAGTCGGGTTCTGGGCAAAACATTCCTGCTCCAGCGCGCTCTTTGCTTCGTAGTGTATCTGTCGCAATAACCACTTTTGTCTGCAGGTGATCTTGCAATTATTCGTTTAGGATACGGTACGATATTCATTTCGCGTAATTTGGAAACATGCGATCATACACAATTTCTGGGCAATTTTATTGAGTAGTCATCGGAGGTACATCGGAAATTTGTACACTTAATGGTTAAGTAATACCTGAACAAATATAATTTGCCGAGTGTGAAACCTCGGCCATTACACAGGAAAAAATAAATCAGGATGAGAGAGAAAAATTACTTGATCTGGGCTTGAGGGAAATTCATATGGTCTTAAGAATGCCTGTAATGTTTACATGCTAAATCGGCTTATAAGGGTTGGCACTGGTGATTCTAGGTATAAAACAGCATTTGCAATGAATTTTGGAAGTCTTAAACACAGTCGTACAGCTTCTCGCTCTAATAGAACAAGCGGCCGTAGTTTATGCGGCTGCACTAGAAAATAGTAGGCAGCCAAATTCTGAGACTGGACCTACGTACAGTCGCGGCCACTGTTAGAGGGAACGCGGCACGCGTGGCCGCTCTCTTCGGGCCACCAAGCGGGCGCCGCGCGAAGAATTGCGGCGCAAGCGCAATTCTTCGCGTATACTTTCTTTAATAACTGGGTTAGTATACTTTCTCTAATAACTGGGTTAGACTTAAACATACGCTTTTTTGTTTGCGAATTGGTGGCAGTCTCATATCATAACAAATTTCCATGTCATCCCGTGACTCTGGTTGGTGTGAAATGAAAGGTTTTGGTCCAACGGATGTTTGGTCTGTTGAAGGTTTCCGCTGCGGGCCTGAATAAAGCACTTCTTCCGTGGCACTAGATGTCGGTTTGGTAGCTGGCACAGCATTTATTGAAAACAGCTGAGACATTTGAGAAGCGAGTACCTGTGTACGACTTTCTGTTACACTTGTAATTATGTGCTCCCTAGCTTTTGACATTGTTTTTTCTACTGTTGTCTCAATTAGTTGCGTTATCTTAGTTTATTTTAATGTATCTTGCCACGCAGTGACACCAGCATATCCAAAGGCCCTGTCCTTAACAACTGCAATAGCTTCACTCCGCGAGCATCGCCTGCTGTCAATTATTTCCAGCACCTACATTTCATTTGTTCTTGCAGAACAGTTCGAGTAATGAGCTGGATGGTTACCACCATACAAGCAGCACTTTTCGATGGCAGAGCACTTGTTAGGGGGATTATCGTCTCCACAGACATGGCAGCGTGAATTCGACTTGCAGCCTCCTACACTGTTGCCAAAACGCCAACAATTGCGACACCTGGAAAGGACGAGAAGCGAGTCGCTCTACTCAAAAAATTAGTGGCCACACTTTCAGCTTCATTGGGCAGGACGTACCAGCTAAATTGGCTATAACTGATTCAGTAGGAAATTTCTCGCCATTTACTAGCCATTTACATCTGTATACCGCTATAACCCTAGTTTCTGACAGCCTCTCTAGAGTCTCAGTTGGAGTCAGTCGAGAGTCAACTCCACGGGTAATTCCTTTCGTGCATGCAAGATTAGGCGAGGTGAACGCTCTCACCGGAACCGACACGAATTACCTACCTTTTAGAAGGTCTCCAACATAGTTCCGGTCTGATGACCTACACACTAGGCCACCTTTTCCAAAAGGATGGACGTCGCTGATCAATTGGAAGTGGGGAGTCGCAGCCTGAAGCTCGGCCTGGACAGCTTTCGGGTGGTTCAGTCGAATCGTTCCCCTTTCGGATGGCACCAGCGCGACAGGGATGCTGCGCAAACCACTGCAGAAGAAAGAATTCGAAGGCAAATCATCTGGAGGCAGAGCTGCTGACAATGGCCAATGCCCCCGGCCAGGGGATGTTGTAGACATCCGCCCAAAACTCACTGCCTCTATAACAAATGTGTAATTAAACTGAATAAGCTATCAATCAGTGGTAATATCTAATCGAGACTTCGCCAAACCACCAGCTGGATCTCGAACGCGTGCGTATTTCATCCTTTGCATCATTTGTGCTGTTTCAGTACTGTACTTCTTCCGTAGCGTGACACCCTCCCTCGTTCGTGTAATAACGGGGTGTCGACAAATCTTACACTGTCACCATACTAGCATATGGAAATGTTGCTTACAGAGAACATGCGCCTAAATACACAGCTCTTGCACTTGTGAGCTTTGATGTATGTAAGGTGGAGAGATATTTACCAGCGGAGCTCTTTAACTCAGCTTGCAATACCCCGTGGGTAACCTCTAAAACCTGGGAAGGCTTTGCGTGTATGCTCCAAAGAAAGCGGATGTATTTCAAGCAGCTCCTAACATAGCATGGGCATGCATCATGTCGCATAGAAGCGCTTTGGGAAAGAGAAGTGAGTGGGACGGGGAGAGAAAGTAGGACCATGCACAGTAGAAACTAATAAGGACAAAGAAAGGTGAAAAATAAAGAATATGAAGTCGTAGAAAGAGGTAAAGAAATATGACAGTAGCAATAGGAAGCTGAATAAGCTTGAAAAATTGAATCTGAGTTCGCCAGATGGTGCCCCTTGCTTGCCAGCTCCACACTGCTTACTGGAATTTCGCAGGCATGGAAGGGGTCATAATTTTTATGAGCCATTGAGTCACCATGTCTTCTAGCTCCTTGTACTCGAAAAATGCTTATTAAAGCATTTTGGAGTAAAATTATAACTGCTCTCAATCTACGCAATATCCCCGTATGCTTCACTCAATTAAGTGGATGAAGTGAATCGGACGTCCTCCCAAATGTTTTGCATTTGTCGCACATTCCACTAAGTCGTAAAGGACACCTTTCAGGTAAATATTCACATGGATGATGGCCATTTTTATATGTACATACCAAGAACTTTGGAGGTATTATTCTTCCTAGACAAGCTCTCAAATACGGTTCTTAAGTACATAACAAGTCATAAAAACGTGAAACGGGCGAATTGCGCGCAGCTTACAGAATTACTGAATTACGAGCTCAGGTCTCATCACATGACATGAACTTTTTTATTACGTGCTGGGCCAAGAAGCTTGCATATAGGTTATATAGTATTGCACCAATAAGGACGTACTAGAAGCATTGCTTAGATGGGGATAACCATTAAAATGCAATGAGCGCGTGGATTTGCGTTGTAGCGATGTAAATTGATGTGTAAAATATTTTTGGTCTTTTCTTTCTAGAGAGGAAGAGAAGAACGTAAATGAAGATATTCTTGGCTATTTGTTTTTTGTCCTTCGGGCAGCTGCAACGCTGCGTCGGAAAAAGTGAGGTTACAGAAATATTTGCTTTCGTAGACTTTCGTATAGCTGTAAAAGAAATGGTGCAACTGCGCGGGTCACGTGCTGTATCGTCACGCATTACCCGGTACTAGTAATGCTTAAGTGGATATTAAGAGAACGTAACGGTTATTACTAAACGAGAATGTCAAGTTGGTCTTAGGTGAAGAACTCGAAAGCCGTGTTTCTTAAGGTAAGAAATTACGATTACGATCACGCCCTGTTCAGAGGAACCCGATTACGCTCTGTTCGATAAAGAGTATTAGCTACACAGCCAAATCAAGAGGTGGCAATTGAGGCTAAGCTACCTCCGACCACACTTTCTTGTTTGGACACCATCCAAAGAAATATAACTGTCAAATTTGAAGTGAAGAACGTTCACAGATGAGCGAAATATCAATCAACGACCGAGGGTAAGCGAAGGTTCAGTATTCCGCGCCGAATACATGTGCAACCGTTGAAAGTGCACTGGAAGAGCCCGGAAAAAAATTTGATAATCCATTTCCCTCTGTATGTGGGCCACCAATGGTGCATCGTTTCATGTGGTAATGGATTACACATAAATTTGATTAGAGTGAGAGAGACATTTCCTTCGTAACACTCGGCAGCTGAGCCATAAAAGCGCACTTGCGAAGCATCCTTCGTCCAGGAGTGGAGGGTCGGGCGGAATCCTCCGGTCACCCAGCCAAAAAGAATATGGCTTTCGCGCACATAGACACCACTAAATACTTGTATGTGTAAATTTGTAATAAATAAATATTTGCTGTTCACCTAAGGAAAGCGCAATATTTTCGGGAGCGTTTATGCCGAGCGCAGGTTAGCCTCCATGAGCGTATGGGAATAGACATTAAAGAGTTGCCTTTAAAGAGACAGAGCCCACTCCATCCTTTCTCGTTCTTCCGTTTTACTTCATGCATGATACGGGCGTTTATTCGCAGTGGCATACCAACAAGCAAAACTGCTACGGTGTCCTTCGGTACGGTGGCGTCAGGACACGACTGTAAGCTTAGACCTCTTTTTGAAAAAGATCAAGGAATATATAGGAACATATTTTTTCCTTAAAGGAGGATCCGCTGTTTTGAGGCTATGATAACTGCGTTGCGAGTAGATTTAATGTGTTTATACCCTCCAAGTGATTTATGGTATTTCGCATTATTGGATCAAAAGAACAGAAGTAAAATTCGTCGTCATGAAGGATGCTTTTAGTACAAGCATGCAAGTGAATTGTGTGCCTTCGTATGGGAAAGGGGCTAATAACAGCTACAAAATATCTAGAAAGTTTTTTTTAACTGCGGGCCATATTTTTCTAAGGCACATTGTTTTTTGACTACTGCGGCACGCATTTCATTCGATCGACTTTGCGTATTAAAGTTAGTTACGTAGGAAGGACAAGAAACCTTACTCACCTGAAGACGCAGGTGCAACTCTTCACTCAGTGCAGCTTTTTTTTTAGCATTAAAACGGACAGGCGGGCTAGTTGGTTTGACATCATTATGAAACTTTTGCGCACACAAGATTGTGGAAAGCGTTGCGTGGTCGAGTGCTGTACCGAAGTTAAGGAGCGCTACTTAAACCAACATATCGGTGTTAACATAGATATTCAAGGCAAGCTTTTTTTTTTGGGGGGGGGGGCGGGGGGGTATTGCAGAGATCGGTGACACGTGCGAGGGAGTGTCAGAACAAACATACCAGAAGGGAACATCGTTAAAGAATACTTGATTGTCTTAATGTGGCCTGAAGGGCTCATGTGCGTGAGAGGTCATTACGTGACCTTTGGCACGAAGATGACATTAGAAAGGCGTTGCAGGAACACGCATTGAGCTGACTAACAGGAAGTGGTGCGTTTACAGTACGGCAGCATTTTCTGAAAACTAGTTTAAAGTGTCCCGCCAGCTACGATTGCCTAACACAAGGATGGCCATATGGTAGCGCCGCTTTTCTCGGCAGGGACGTCCCAGTCTCCCACAGTTATTAGGAGACATGAAGATTAGAACGCAGTGCTTCGGGCGTGTGGCTGTTAGGTAACAATACCATGGAGAATCCTGTGGCGCCGTAGCTAGTACGAAAAATAAGCCGCACATGCCTAACACGAATTGGTTGATTTTGCAGATGCACAAAATACGTGCGTTAAGGAATGGTGTCCCGCAGTGAAGCAGATGGTGTTTAACCCACACCTTTCGAACGCTCCCCCTGATCCTGAACTTTCATCAACAGAATCGCCGAAGACAGAAGCGAATGTCGTCTCTAATGAACGTGAGTAACTGCGATAGCTAAGCTCTGACTGTGATCCTAATGAATCACCCGTAATGAAGCCGTGCTTCGTAGCTAGAGAAAATGATGGGGAAGCTGACGCTCATTTCATTGTAAGACACACTCCAATTGCTCGACAACATCAGCGACCCTCGGTGACCACGCAGCAAAATTAGTCACAATATGAGATGCGTCAAGTCGCCACCTCGGTGGAAAAGCAAGCTGATAAATTTTTTTCATACGCGATGCCGTAGTTCCAAACCTATGTATCAAGCAAATGTTACGAGCTTCCATTACCGTGCTACCAATGCATTATATAAAAGCTTATTTGGTTCCCTTGTGGATGTACCTCCGCAATGTGGGTTCCACGGAACTGATCTACCACGTCTGTCACAATAATGAAAGACACCGCATGTGCGAAATGAAACCCTTTTGAGGACATTGTTTTGGCAAGGTTCTTCGTAATAATGCCTCCTGCAATTTTCTATCGACAGGGCTCCGCCCAAATTATACGAGCAAATACGTTTTGGCTCCACGTATGCAGGTTCAAATATGTTGTTTCTAGTGACTTTAGATATATCAGCAATATGTCTGAATTTCAGAACATTTTCTCTACTTTAACTGACGACTTTCTTTTTCTTTGAAGTAGAACGTACTAGCTCAGATCTATTGTTAATACGGGGTAGCTCTGCAACTGCTGCTAACGCCCGGATTTGCAGACTGCCCAGTACTCACTCCTTCCGTTTACTGCTCTTTCTTGCACAGCACGAGTGCCCGAAGTTCACGAATCCGCCACAGTGCAAACTGAAGACCAACCAGTTGAGACCGCAGAAGCAACAGAGGCCACAGTAACCCAACCGCCATTCAGAGGTCCATGGGTATGTCCAAGGCACACAAGGGTCAAGGGTTCAGAACGAGCCCTTGACCCTTTCCCTTTCGTTATTTCATAGCTTGGGCCTCGTTGCGGCAGACTTGGTGCCTTAGGTAGCATGCGAGGGCTTACTGGGCAGCAGCCATCTCATCTAAGTTCACGTTCTACGTGACGCCTCCTGGCAAGAAACTGTGTTCCACACACGCCGCCTTGGCCATGAGTGGCGCTGCCTAACACTCCCAGGATAATACGTACATAAATACACAATAAAGTGGACGGGGGGACGACCGCCTTCGTAGCTCAGTTGGTAGATCATCGGACGCGACATCCGAAGATCGTGGGTTCGGTTCCCACCGAAGACAAGGTTTGTCTTTTCGTCCACTTTAATTCCTTTCTACTTTCTCCACAATTATAATACCACAAGCAACTTCCCCTATGCTTTCCTAGGCTTCATTGTCTGTTTGCTCATTAAGTTGTTTCTAACAAACAAAGAACGAGCCCTTGACCCCTTCCCTTTCGTTAATTTAAGATGAGGGAAGATGACGACAGGCTATTGGTTGTTGCAGCGCAGCAGTGTTTTGGCATCAGTTCTTGAGTGGCTGCATTAAGATGCTGCCGATCGCAGGGATACTTTCTACTTAGTTTAAGATCGCCTATAATGAACCCCAGGCGTTGGAAATTATCGCCAACGCGACATTTACGGTGTCGTTTAGGACCACAAGCACGTAACAACTTTGTTGTATCTGTGTTATTCTGGTGAGCATGGGTGAGCTCCTGTCAGCAGTGCTTTCTCGGGATTGAGGATTAGTTAGCATGATATTGGCTATGTCTAGCTACAATGAGCCCTGCTTCGACAAAATCCGGCACGTATTAGTGAAACTAGCAGCGGCAGGAAATCTTGAGTGCGAATGCTAGAAAGTGCTGAGACCTTGGAAAAAACAGCTGGGGAACCAGCTTTTTCCTCAATCGTTGACCAGTTGAGGAAAAGGCACATGAGGATAAGTATGTCGAGCTTACCCGAAAAAAATTTTGGTCAACCGGAGAAGGCAGTGGGTGAAAATTTTAAATCAGTTGTTCTGGCTGCGACAACCCTCCTCCTTATTGTGCGTTTGCTTATTTTGCAGCAACATTTAATTCTTTTTAAACGGTGTTGTTTGCTTGCCTGTTATCATTGTGTGTAGCCTTCTGTATCATATAATTTGTTTCTTGCTCCGAATGTTGGGGAGTAAACTGATAACACGCAGTGTGTTCTCCTTTATGATGTTTGCAGGCAATTAAAAATTCACCTGACTGCACGACCTCTAGGGGAAACAAAGAAAGGGAAGGAAAAGGATGTATGGTAAGTTTATCTGTGGCATTTCAATAGAACATTCCGGCGGCCTAGTTGCTTTGTAGCTTTTTGAAAAGTTATTGAACTGCGCGAGAAGACGGTGACACTACGAAGAAAACAAGCAGGACACCACGAGTGCAGACTGCCTGACGATTTCTTGAAAGCAAGCAGCAGATATTTAAAGCTGGAACCGGGACACATTGTCGAACGGTCACTCACCCATGTGCCGATAGAATAGAAGAATTTGCTGAATACTTATGCAAACTAAAATTGGGACCGAGCGATCACCGGGAAACAATTCGTCCTCACAATGCATAAAACGCAGAGGCAAAGCCACGCCAAGTTTATAAGAAAATGCAGATGTCACATCACAAGTAACCGGGGTAAAGTCGAAAAGGTGATAGCAGAAATTTATTTGAAAGCAAACAAGAATCAACAGATGAAATTTGACGATGGATTAGAAATATATGAAAGAGTAAAATAAAGGCGTGATGGAACAACAATTAAGAGAAGGAGAAAGCTACGGAATTAAAAACCTGACAACAAAATGTTGAAAGGCTGTGAAAGCAAATGCCAGCCGCCGCTTCCGCATAAAACTAAAGAACAAACAAAAATATTGAACACCACCTACAAAAAAAGAAAAAAAAAAGAGTTCGCATGAATGATGCGCACTGGTCTCTATAAGGCACATTCTGGGACAGCGACTTCGTCAGGTAACGACCAAACAGACGACGTGCTGATACACTGGTCGCCAGCTTTAATTACGTAGAAAGCTTCAACGATTTCGTTTTCGGTCTGGTCCCTTCATTTGAACAGCAAGTTTGTATTTCTGATGGCTCGTTCACAGGATTATCCTTTTGCGCCCTCAGACTTTTCTCTGCATCTGTGCCAGTGTTGCGCCAAAGTATCTCTGCGTTATTCTTCACATGTAACCATCACTCCACCGCCCTTTCATTTAAGCAGCTGCCCGTTTGCGCGATATATATGTTACCACATCTCTGGCAAATAGAGTATACTGCCCCAGAAAGACACAATGTTGAATTTGCGTCATGCATGGTAGGGTGGGGTCTAACTTTTTCTTGTCATGATGAGGTATGCTCTCATAAGTTTACACGCGGCCGAGAAGACGACCTTGAAGCCGTAGGGGTTCGCCACTGTTTTTACATAGTGCGACACGCGATGGATCTAGGGTAGAACATGCAGCTTATCGTTGTTAAGTACCTCTTTCTCTTGATTTCTACCTCTAAGGCTTTGCTGGAGGATTTCACAGGCACCAGTGACTAAATTCTAAGGGTAACCGGTCGAAATAAAGCGCATAACTTGCTGATTAAAGCTGGTTTCTAATTTATTCCCGCGGGGTTTTTCAGGGCGGACTGAGAAGCTGTGGTTACGTTTGCTCGCATAAGAACTTTAGAATGTGCACTTTCAAACGTCAATGGCGCGTTCTTTTGCCTCGGGTTGTAAAACCAACGTATCTGTTCGCACTAAATTGAAATCTGAGATCGCAGAAGTAAAGGCACTTATCCCTGGCTAACTAATGGGTGAACGCGAGGCCTCCCGAAACTTACTGAAACATCTTTAGGAAGCTGCCTACAGCACCATCAAGCTTCTGCGCAGGGGGCGCGTACAGAGTAGGACTAGGTAATCATCCGACATAGGGCAACATGCGTGCGACAAGTTGCCCGGAAATTATATTGTTACATAGTCGCGATGCGCGCAGCACTCAAGGCGGAATCACGCAGAACTTAAGTGATGTCAGCGGAACTGTTTATTGGGCGAACTTGTGCCCATCACAGCAAAGCCAACGACACTGCACAGCAATAGCGGCGTGAACAGTCGTCGGTCTACTGAAAGACTGACAAAGGGCAAAATGCGCCGGCTTTTATACGGACGTCATAACGCGTTCTAGCATTATCTCTGAAATTCTAGAAAACACTCGAATGTGCGCGTCAGGCATGCAATGTATCAAGAACGGTCAACACGGTTCCCGATGCGACGTGCAAGATAAACGCCGCCTGCACTGCGCGTAACAGAATGTGATGACGACACTCGCCGCAAACAAGCACTCATGTCACAGGAAAGTGATAACGGCTTTCCGCTTAAACAAACCAAAAGAACCGTACGTGTCAATATGCTCACTCATCCCATCTAAGCCGACCCATATATATCGCATAGATTCGAATACGAGCGCTCTTCTAGAATGTGCCTCATACTGACGTGTGTGCATCGTTCACACTATTTTTTGATCGGTAGTTTTCGGTTTTTTTCGTTGTTCTTTAGTTTTATACTCTTTATTTTTGTCTGATTTCAAGTGATTTTATGCTATCATATTTCGCCTTTACTCCTGTTATTTGTCATGTGGCATGTGCCATTTTCTTTTCTCTCGCATGCAAGCGTGTCTTCGCGCTGCTTTTTATGTATTGTTATAACGTGTTGTATTCCTGTGATCAGTCAGTGCTAATTATGGTTTGCCTAAGTATTTAGCGGAATGTTATAATTTATTGGCACATGGTAGAGTGATAGCTTCACCTCGTGTCAAGGTTCCTGCTTGAAATATTTATTGCTTGCTTCCAAGAAAGAAACAGTTCGCAATCTGCGCTCGTGGCGTCCTGTGGGTTTTCTTTCTAGCGTCCCCGACTTCTCGCTAGTTTTTAAAACCTTTCAATTTGTAGAAATTTGAAAGGACATTCCACGCCATCAGATAACCTTAAAATAATGTCGCCTAATAATTGCGTTCCCTATCAGTACTTAATATTTAATGAAATATTGGTTATTAGTGGACGTTCACAATAATTTTGCAACTTATGAGAAATAATTGAATACACGAAGGTATTGCTGCACACATGGCTGCTGCCACGACAACCCCGTGGAATCTTGATCTTGGCCCTTGAACGCATAACGTGCTCCGCCTCTGCACACAGGGCATGGGTGTGCATGTTCTGTGCACAGGCACCCACCTGTGCATGTGTATGTGCTGACAACTATTTTTGTCCCGTAACGCCTCTTGCATTACACGCAGCAAGCATGTGCGCTACGCGGACATGTTTGCCGGAAAACATTACCTTGATCATAGGTTCTGGTGGTTTGCTATCCTTCGCAGTGTGTGTTCCATTATACCTTTACTATCGCCTCGCCACGTGGGGCCGTTTAGTAGCTATGTCACTCGGCTGCTGATCCGAAGTTTGCGGGATCGAATCTCGGTAGCAGCAGTGGTTGTGTTTCCAAGGAGGCGAGATGTTGAGGCTCGTGTACTGTGAGATGTCAGTGCACTTTAAAGAACCCTAGGTGGCGGAAATTTCCGTAGCCCTCCAAAACGGCGACTCTCAGACCGTAGCGTGGTTTTGACTTACTGTCAGGTTATTCAGTGTAAAATTCTTAATTTTATGCTGCTTTGACCGCATGAGAATAGTCCTGGAGGACATTTGATGGTATTATTTCGGCCTTTCCGAGCTGGTCACAAAATTAAAAGGAAAATTTGTGTGTCCACGCGCGTGTAGCACAAGGCTACAAAGAAAGGATGTCTCAGAAATGAATGCTTCCTAATTGAAAAAAATCGTTCTGGTCGGAGAATCGAACCCTGAACCATGCCTGCCCGGTGTTGCCACTCTGATTGAGCTAACCTGGAGGCTACCAATTTAGAGCGAGGGCGAACTGATCGACAACTCAAAGCATGTTGATATAACTATAGGCTAATGTGTTCTTCGGAGTCTCGCAAAGTGAAGGAACATTCATGAACGGGAAAATTTTAATTCACCCGTTTCTGGGACATGCCTAGAATAATTGCTATATTTCATGAAAATTTGAAGTTATCTATACAAATGTTGCGCCTATTCATAAGTTAGGCACCACGAAAGGCGACAAAAGTCACAAGCTGTGTGAGTCTTCACTGTTTATTTTTGCTTTGTTGCTCTTCAGGGTCACATATTCAAATCTTATAGCCACGAAATTTGGAAGTGTCACTTGCATGCGACTTTGGTTACACCGTCATGCATTGCAAATTGCGCATGTGGAATAGTTTCTCGGAGTGCTGAAAACCTGTGGTTCTGAGCCGATAATCTCCATTTCTTCGAAAATCGAGGTTTCAAGATTTGAGGATACTTTCGAGCCTTTTTTTAATCGTATCCCAGTAGGTTAATTCTTACACAAACAATAACCAGTACACAGCGCCATTCGTGCCAATATGTCGTGCATATGAGGACTACTTTCTCCATCTCAATACCCCACATTACCGGCATTAAATGGGGAAGGTAGAACTGACTCTGCAGTATGAGCCTTAGAGGAAAAAAAGGAAGAAAATCAGCATTTCAACGTTATAACGCGGATTGAACTGAATATTTAAGCAAATCGTTATGTTGACAGCCTTTCTGATGTATGAAGCTCTTAGCAGTGATGCACTGATAAATATTGCGCTCAAAATTTTCCCGAAGGCTCGTAGCTATTACTGATTACGAATAAACGCTAGTGACATCCCAAATGCATCTGAAAGGTTCCAAGCCATGGTAGGCCTTGAAGAGAAGCGTGTTCTCGTATCACTGCACACCTATAAGTTTCTAGACGTTTGCTTAATGGGCGGCAAGGCCCCGTACACCCGCTTGAGAATGCAAAAAGTCCCGTCGAACGACTTCTTGCACGTCCTCGCAGCAGTGAAGCAACGTTTTATTTCGCAAGTGAAGCATACTAACACCAACGGTGGGCAACGTGTAGAATAAACTTGGGCATCGTCATGAAAGCCAGGATATGAGGAATGATTGCTTCCTAACACTTCATTCGTTAAAACTTCTTTCTTCCGTTTTAGCGGGCAATTAATTCACGTCCTTTATTTATATGATTCTGTCTTGTTGAAGAGTAAGCGCCTACTTTCGTTTAGGTGAGTGCTTTGACATATTTTAGATTGGCGCTAAGCATGGTAATGCTCACTTTTAGCGCTTAGTGTTAGTTATTGTAAAGTTATACGATGGGTATACGCATACATAAACGGGAACCCACTCACGGGCACAACACTTGCTTGCGAAGCGTCGCAATGAGGGGTGCACATTGCCCACGTGCGTAGCTGCGACTGTTCCGTCGCCAACAGTCCTGCCGGCGCTCCGGCTGTTTCCAGAGCACCAGCTCTCGCGCTGGAGCGAGCAAGCTGATCGGCGTGTAGTGTAGTTTTCCATGCGTGCAACCAAACCCTCCAGAGGCCGCTCCTGCGCTAAGGTACTATCTTTGAGAGATTTTTCGCGAATACATCTATCATGTATCGGTTGTTTGGTGTAACCAAGGCTCAAAATTGAACCCTAGCTTCGTTGCAAATCTTGCTACAAACCAGCAGCGCTTTGATATTTGGGCCACGTGCACAACCAGTGACCCTTAGCCTTCTATCAAGCACATAATCAGAGCAAATCAATGTCGTCCACACCTCTGAGCATCAACTCATAGCGATGGAACGTTATACTATTGCATTATTTGGGCGGGAAGAGAATGGACTCACTCAAACATTCTAAACGTATTTTCCAGTTGAAGCCGCTTAGAAAGGACCTCGTGGATGGCAGTCCTTGTGTTCTCGGTACATGCAGAGCAGGATGGTGTATATATCAAGGCCGCTCAATATGCTCAGCAAGCTGAAAGCGATATAACCAGTTTTGAAATAAAGTATCATAATATTCATGATAACTATGATGTTATGATAAACTGCCATGATTTTAGCGTCTGCCCTTGTCTCTTGCGTCTCTGTGAAAGCGTCTGTAAGTGATTGAGTTTGGGAACTATGCACGTGAACACAGTTATACAAATAAATCTTGTTTATCATACGCAATAGGGTGTCGGCGTGTGGGAACCACGCTGGTCAGCTGTAACCAGTGTGATGGTTGGGAGACACGACAATATAGCCGCATATTTGCTTGATGCACTACAAATGATGTGCAAAGGTGAGTCTTCTGCCGCCCGTGTCTTCTCTCCCCTCCCATCCCTCAGGCTGTTGCCCTCCGCCCGGCCCACGTGGACGCGCGTAAACAACTGTGCGCGCGCTATCGGAAACTCGGCCTGCCCTGTTCCTCAACAGAGCAGCTCCTGTTTCCTGACGGCTGCAATGAACGGCGCCGCTCTGCCCTAGCAGCCCTCCTCACATTTATCGAGGTCACTGGCCTGTCTGGGCGGCTTTAAAGGCGCTCGCCAGGCTGTTTGTGTTTGTCTTCCCTTTGTGTTTGTGTGTTTGTGTATGTGGCCGGACATGGTGTGGTTTTGACCTCTGCCTCCCTTATTTCTTCTCTCTCTCCATTTAATTCCCCCATCCCCTGAGTGTATCGGTTGAGGTGTCCTCACTGAGAGACAGTTACCGTGCACTCTGCCCTACTTTCTTCACTTCCCTGAATAAATAGAATCTCTCTCTCTCTTGGGCGCCTCTCGTGGTGGATTAAATGGACCTTTTAAATGCGAAGCATTTCTTAGCGAACTTCGGCGACATTGAACGTATCTATCTATCTATCTATCTATCTATCTATCTATCTATCTATCTATCTATCTATCTATCTATCTATCTATCTATCTATCTATCTTGCCGCCTACGATTTTGTGCTCTCCTGGCCGTTTCGCTAATGGGATGTTTACGAAAATTGGTATGCCATAACATGACTACATGACGAACATAAATGACAGGTCATAACATGAAAATTATGACATGTATGACCGGCATGACTTACACGCCACGGTCTTGGTGCTCTCCTGGCCGTTTCGCTAACGGGATGTATGCGAAAGTTGGTATGCCACAACACGACTACATGACGAACATAAATGACAGGTCATAACATGAAAATCATGACATGTATGTCATGAGCGGCATGATTTACATGCCACGGTCTTGTGCGCTCTCCTGGCCGTTTCGCTAACGGGATGTATGCGAAAATTGGTATGGCACAACATGACTGCCTGAGGAACACAAATGGCAGGTCATAACATGAAAATCATGACATGAATGTCATGAGCGGCAAGATTTACATGTCACGGTTTTGGTGCTCTCCTGGCCGTTTCGCTAATGGGATGTATGCGAAACTTGGTATGGCACAACATGACTGCCTGACGAACATAAATGGTAGGTCACAACATGAAAATCATGATATGCATGTCATGAGCGACATGATTTACATGCCACGCATTTCGTTAGCGGGGTGTATACGAAAACTGGCGTGCCACAACATGACGGCATCAAGAAAGTAAATGACATGTCATAACATGAAAATCATGACATGCATGTCATGAGCGACATGATTTACATGCTGCGGTCTTGGTGCTCTCTTGTCCGTTTCGTTAGTGGAATGTATAGGAAATTGGTATGCAACAACATGATTGCATGACGAACAAAAATGGCAGGTCATAAGATGAAAAACATGACATGCATGTCATGGGCGGCATGATTTACATGCCACGTGTTTCGTTAATGGGATGTATACCAAAATTGCTATGGCACACCACGCCAGCATGACGAACGTAAATGACAGGTGATGACATTAGAATCATGACACGCGTGTCATGAGCAGCATGGTTTACATGCCACAGTCTTGGCGCTCTTGCGGCCGTTTCGGGAATTAGATATATACGAAAATTACTATGGCACAACACGACTGCATGACTATCACAAATTACAGGTCATAACATGAAAATCGTGACATGCATGCCATGAGCAGCATGATCTACATGCCACTCGTTTGGTTAATGGGATGCATACCAAAACTGCTATGGCACAACACGCCTGCGTGACGAACGTAAATGATAGGTCATAATGTTAGAATGATGACGTGCGTGCATGAGCGGCATCGTTTACATGCCACAGTCATGGTGCTCTTGCAGCCGTTTCGTTAATTTGATATGTACGAAACTCGGTATAGCAAGGCAACAATGCAAATCCATTTTACGTTCCTGATGCGTGCTTCGCATTTCCTCGATTCCCACTGCACGTGGGATCTGTCATTTTTTTTTTGCTTCAATTTCCCCGAGATCTCAGGGCTGTCGCGCCGTCTGCGGGGACCCTTCGCATAGCGCTCGCCGTCTCTTCGGCACGATTTCTAACACACTGATGTTTTTATTTTTCTTTATTGTGAAATGTTTGTTCCTAATGAAATGAAGGCTGAATATCACGGTTACGAGCATACATTTTGGCTCAAAAGGCTCTGAGGTTTCCTTTGCGCTTTCTGATGCTCACGCGTATGGGGCCGCAACGCCAGTGCTAGTAGGTCGGCTGGTTTTACCCACCTCGTTAAATCAGTTTTGACCGGGCGGTTGAATCGCGTGACGCAGTGACAGACAGGTGGACTAAGTTTTTCGCGTTTAGTTAGGCCAACAAAGACTATCCTCTTTAAAAGCCTTTTCCATGGACCTAGGAGCTCTGACGCTCTAGGAGAGGAGTACGAGGAAGTTGGCAGGACTGAACAGTCGGCCTGCGGAAAGGGCGCTTTGTTTGTTTCTTTCACTGCACCAACGACATGAAATGCTGACAGATAAGCGAAATCATCCTGTACGAACCAATATTGGCGCACGTAACTGTGCTAGCACAGTGGATTCTAATGTGTGGATTCAACAGATCCAAGATTAGAACCGTGGATTCCACATACCAATCTGTCGCGCAGCATAACTTCCAAAGGAAGCCTTGTACACCCTTCTTCGAACTCGGCTTCCGCGCTTGCACCCTATGTATCACGACCTCCAGTTGTCGTGTCCACGTAGGCGAAGTTGCAGTCCTTTGCCAAAGTTCGCAGAGCTGTTACATAGTCCTTTACAGATTCATTAGCGAGCTGGTCTCGTTTCTGGAAGCGAAAGCGCCCAAGTAACTCGGACGACCTGGGGTCGAAGTGGTGGTTTAGTAGCTTGATGATGTCCGCGAAGTCCACCTCAGAAGGCTTGAGTGGTGCCACCAGCGCCCTCAGAGTCTCGTCGGTTGGCTCACCGCAGAGAGTCAGCAGAACCGCTCGCTTCTTGGAAGATACGACGATGTCGTTGGCTTCGTAGTAGAACACCAGACGCTCCACCCATGATGACCAGTCATTTCCGGGCACAAATTCTTGTTGTTGTTGATTGATTGTGGTTCGGAAAGGACGCTAATTTCTGCAGCCCATGTAGGGAGCACGGCTAAGCGTCCGTGGGGGTGGGGGAAAGGGAGTGAAAGAGATAGAGAGAAAGGCCGTAGTGGAGGTCTCCGGAAATTTAGACCACCTGGGGTTCTTTAACGTGCACTGACAACGCACAGTACACGGGCCTCTGGCATTTTCGCCTCCATCGAAAATGCGACCGCCGCGGCCGGGATCGAACCCGCGTTTTTCGGGTGGCAGCCGAGTACCGTAACCACTAACTTGCCTTTAGGCATCGTATTCAAGGAAACGTTGTTCCTCGGGGTCTCGTTCCCTCGTCGCCAGTATTATAAAGTGCTTTTTATTGCATCTGGAACGCTGCCGGGACGCTGCGCGGTCACGAGCTCAGAGCGCGGTTCACGCTGCTTCGTTCTCCTCGTCTTCGCCCGATCGTCCAAATGCTGATATATAATAGGGTGCAAGCTCGTGCCCCTTGTAGAGTCCCTGCAAAGTTTCTCGCTTCCGTGTTATAAAGAATACTGCGCATGGTGCACATCCGCTTACAGGATATGTATAGTGACTCGTTGTACTTTACCATCTTCACCTCTCATACCTCTCTATATCTACCTATCCCTTTTCCCTTACCCCTGTGAGGACTAGCAGGCCAGAGACTCACTCTCCAGGCCGATATCTCCTCCTTTCCTCTCATTCCTCTTTCCTCATTAAATGCTATCTTCTTCTCTGGCTCGCCGCCGCTTAGCGGTGCCGCCAACGTAATCTCAAGCGCTCTTGCTGTGAGAGGCCGCTGAAAGCTTAAAGCTCATCCCGGTGCGTTCGTAAAGCACCGTGACGGATTATGGTGATGGCTATGGCCGCAGAAACGGAGGCACACTCCCTGTCAGTAAGACATGCGTGAAGGAACGTGTGCACGTCTCGTACAAGGAGCTGCTTAGAAAAAATAACTGCATTCTCTTGAATATAGCCAGCCTTTCATTCGTGTACCGCGAGTCAGGCTACACAGGACACAAGTACATGTCCCCTGTCAATATATACCGCCGTATTTGTGATGTAACAGCACATTTTTAGATAACTCCTTCATGAATGTGTCTTGAAACTCGCGGTAAAGACACACTAGTGCAATCTCATGGCCTTTGATGATAGTATAATAAAACGAAAATTGTGCCTTGAAATCCGTTTCACATTCCTTTATAGGCAGATAAAGCCACGCCGGAAGGAGCTTCCTAACAGCAGCCCTTGTGTCCTCGACGTGTGACTGAGCTTCGACCTTTAGAATGGTATAGGCAGAACTGCCTTTGCCGTTCTTCTAGATAGATAGATAGATAGATAGATAGATAGATAGATAGATAGATAGATAGATAGATAGATAGATAGATAGATAGATAGATAGATTCGGACACGTCAATATACAGAAGGGAATCGATTCCCCACGTATCGCTTGCCTGCGCCGTTCCTGACTGCTTCGCGTGACATTATTTCCCAGAATACGTTTAATTTTTGAGGAGCTATCGTGATTTATTTAAGGACCCAGTTTAGAATTTCTTTGTGTGGATTACATGGGACAGCTTATTAGGGACCTTCGTTCTCTGAAATGAGGGAGACATAACACATATGGGCACAACAATACATTAACATTATAGTAGCTGGACTATTCTTACATCGTGTACTAGATGATAGTAATCGCACGTTAACACATTTCTTAACACATTTTCCTATGTCCACATTTACGCGAGGGACTAAGCAATGGTGCAAGGGGAAAGTAACTTCCAATTATGCAAATTATTTTTTCTTGGAAGAGCGGCATCAGTATTCTGTGCAGAGATTTTTATTGCATCATGGCATCTAAAATTCTTCTGGCGTCAGCTCTTCCTATACGAAACATCACTGGGCTAAACGTTTTGTCATACAGCAGTTCGACACATCTATTACTGGAAGCGCTTTTCTATAAAAGCGGTTCATGCGCAGAAGTTCCCATAGGTGTATTAAAAAATTAGTTTTCACCGAATCTTCCCTAAAAGAAGCAGGAAGATGTAAATGGATAGAGATATCTTAGATTCAAACTGAAAAAAAAAACGGAGCGCTAAAAAACGACACATAAAGGAGGAGGCTACACGCAGTACTGGCGCTCATCCTTAAGAGAATCGTCCTTAAGACTCGTCCTTAAGGGAATGCTGGATAGTATATATCTTATTACCAAAATGTGCACTTCTTTCGTGGATTCATAGGCGTCTCTGATGCACAATGAAAGGCCCTTGCAAATTCGCGCATGTTTCTGAGGGGCACTGTGCACCTCAGTGAGAATGGTGAGTAGCGCGCGCCCGACCTGCTGCGTTCAGCGCACATCGTTGAGCAGTAACCTATGAAGAAGAGCTGCTGCGGCGACAACTTGACGCCGGCTAGAGTTAATTTCTTGCGTCTCTGGTGCAAGGAGGAGAAAGCAGAGTATGCAGTCTTGACTCCCACGAGGTCAGCCAGGTTTTCAGAGTCCGCTGTGTCGTTCAGCGGCCGGTCATCAGGCGGTATGCCCCACTGTAATCAAAAGCGACGCCATCGTTCTTATCGTCATCATCATTAGCCTACCGAACGTCTAGTCCAAGACGAAGATATCTGCTGGGGTCTCACCGTACACTGTCCTACGCGGGCAGATTTCATTCATTTCCGACACTTTCTGTTTCATAACTTTGCCTTATGCTCTGCTAGCGGGGCAGCCAGGAATATTTTTCGGTGCAGGCGATATGTTCACCAGAAAGGGGGACCGTACAAATGAGCTGAAAGAGATTTGTGGAGCGTCTTCTTATTCTGGAAAATCATACACGGTTGAGTTACGTTCCTCACCCGAGTTACGTTCCTGCTCGGTGTAGTTGCCCTCTGTGGCTACTGTCCTGCTCTGCCATTATTCTACAGTGGCATACATAACACAGTGCTAATTGAATAGCTCTTGTCTGCTATCATACATGACATGGACTTTTTTCGTCGTTCAGTGATATGTTTGTTACCTTTCTGGGGTCCCTGAATCAATCTGCTCTTCAGGTGCTAACTCGAGCGTCTCGGTTATTCTGCCACGCTCCCCGTGTGCAGG